>JAOWBP010000001.1:70005641-70029362 GCA_028571105.1 Tragopan temminckii | reverse complement strand
GTTTTCCTAACAAGATTCTCACTTAATCCTTCACAACTAGGGGAAAATAAACAAACAAACAAACACCAGCAAGAAAACAAACAAAAAAACCCTTAGCTTTCAGGTGAATTTAAATCAGAGAAAAATAAATGAATCACATTTTTGAGAATCATCTTAGCAACAAAGTCAAAAGCATTGAAGATTCTACTAGTAAAGCAGACTAACTTCCAGTATGGAGGAAAAATAGTCTTCTGTTGAAATCATTTTGAAAGAATTATGAACAAAAAAAATTCCACTTCTTACTGCAGTATGTATACAGGAATGAAAGTGATTTATTTATTACACACAAAAACTTTTATTAAAAAGGCTGGTAATGGAACATTTTATTTTAATCTATCAGCTTGATAAAAGGTTAATTACAGAAATTGTGTATAATGTATGTCACATGGATGGGTTATTTAAAAAAAAAAGACTTGATAGAGGATCTTTTATCTTAGTTACATTGTAAAGTGCCTTGTGTAGTCATATTCTATTGTTGGAATGACTGCCTGTACAAATTTCAAGAAAATAAGAAGGTACCTGAATTTCTTGTTAAGGAAGAGTTGTAAAAGCTGGAAATCCCATAAAACAAACTAGAAGTCAATACAATATTCTGTTCAACTGTTCTTCTTGCTAACAGGAAAATAGCACTTAGAAATTATACAGTTAGAGACTGGGAAATTAATACAGCAGATCTCTAGTAATAACATCTGGTGCTTGCCCAAACATACAAGTCTTACTTTTTCAAGATAAAGCAGGGAACCAGAAGTTACTTTCAATAACTCTTACAAATATCACACAAAAACATATAATGCCATTTACCAACTTAACATTTGTTATTAACAAATGCCAAGCTGAACTGAACCTAGCAAGGCTAATTCCTAGCTACCTTCCTGTAGCTGCAGGGAAAGCAGGCTTCTTCTCAGTTTCAGTTGCTCAGAAAAAGAAGAAAGCTGCTGTTCCGAAACACCCTTTGGAAGGGCTCCTTGCTGTTGATGAGGGAAGGATAAATTAGCTTTGCTAAGCTCAGAAGCTTGCCTTTGAATAGGAGATTTTCTTAGTCTTCCCTGTATGATACACCTTCAAATGGTTGTTGGTCCCAAATTTGTAATGTTGAGTATGCTGGACAATTGTAAACTGAGGTGTCTGTCCACTTGTGACTGAGGCAGACAGTGAAACAGTGATTTTAGTGATTTTAAATCACTAAAATCAATCTCAGAGCCAAATCTAATACAAAAGTGGTACATCTAATATTTCCAAGTCTTCAATATGTGGTAATATCAAAGCATGGATTCTCAAACTTCACTTAAATATATACCAACTCTGGCCAAAGTTTATGTAACTCCAGCCTTATCTTCTTAATACATTCTCCCTCACCAGGATCTCAATTGCATACTCACAGCTACCTCCTTAACTGAGATGCAAACATTCAATCTTGTCCCTTCGATACTACTTGTTTTCCACTCTAGTTCCTAACCTGCCCTCCCCCTTCCCCAGCAGAGTAGCAGCGTTCATTTACACAAAAGGAGCCCATCCCAGAACTCTAATTCTACCTAACCCAGAACTCTAACTCTACCACAAACAGTGGTTTATTGCTTTCACACACCATTGAATTCTAGTTTAGGAACCCTTAATTAACAGCTCCCTACACTGAAAGAAATCCTTACAAATAGCATCCAGTAATGAAAAAGGATACATGTGAACTCCAAGTTCTCCTCCACCTTCTGCAACAGTCTCTATTATTTTCTTCATCACTTCCGCATGCCTGAAATACAGATTAGAAACAGTGAAAACATTTTAAAGAAAAAATAACTCCTTCTTCATCTCAATAAAATCATATTATGTGCAAATTAAAAAGTTTTGGATGTTTGGCTCCACAGCAGCAAGACGAAACTTGCAGTTTATTAACAGAGAAATCCCAACAATGACTGAAATATTAATATTGAAGTGATGAATATGACATTTGCCAGCCTCCTACATTCACAAAGAAAAAATGTTCTTGCTACAGTGTAGACTGAGTGGCATAATGCAAGACAGTATGCTTTCCTTGCTGCTTGTACAATTGTTAATTGTAAAATGACAAAGTCATCAGGAAAGTCTCTAGAAGGTAATCCTCACCAGAAGCAGCAAGCCAGCAGAAGTCCCCAGATGATCTCTGAAGGTGACCTAGAAATCACTGCAGTGTTTTCAGCTGCCTCTCGTGATTTTCAGTGTGCTTAAGAAATATCAAATACATAACTCATAGTTTCCTTGGAATGTAGGGTAAGCCAAACCTACATAAAACACCTTTTATAAGAATATAAAATGGAATCACAAACTATCTGAGGTTAGAAAAGTTTCTGGTCATTGCCTAGTACTTCCAAGTCCAGCCTTTCCTGCAAGAAGAACAGTAAGCTAGAACTGATTGCTCATGACCCTGTCTGATCTAGTTTTGAATACCTCCAACAAGGAATGCTATAAATCTTTTAATGATCAGCTACAATTCAGGAATAATAGTCTTGTGTTCAAGATAGCTCTTCTATTTCATAAACTAAGGGATGAAGAACATACCAACTCAGAGGAGGAAAATACCGTATGGTCAATTGACGTTTTAGTTATAACTTATTAACCCAAACTCACAGGTTGTCACTTTCACCTATCCATCAGCTTTAAATTCATGATTCTGTAGGCAGTCCTGACCAGAAACGTCACATGGTATTATGTATGCCCACCCATCTAACAGTTCAAGTTAGTCAACAGTAGCAGTTTAAAGTACTCATCCTGAAACAAACTGTGTTTGTAAGAACCAGGAAGAGTGGTAAGCACAGTCTGAATAACTTACTGAACATCCTTTGACATTATTATGCAAATCAAAACAGCCTAAATAACTGACTAATTGTGGCATTCAGTATCTCTAAAGTTACTCATGCTGACAGTGACTGCAAACATAAGGAAGGAAGTTGTTGTAAAGTTACCAAGACACTTTGTAAACAGGAACATGTAAGTCTGGGAAATAATAAAGGTCAGCATTTATCATTTACTGTGCTGCTGGTCCTTAGAAACCAACTAATCACCACAGTTGATTCCAATTCTGGATCCTCATGATGCCACTACAGAACTTACACTCATGCATGTACCTAGGCGACGTGCTTCTTTGTAGGCATGTGGCCTCTGTTACAACTTAACTTTCATCCTCACCTGCTAATGGCGAGTTATTTTTTTGTAGTGGCACAGAGTAGAAGTCACCACACAGCTATTTTAAGTCTTTTACAGGGTACTGGCTCAACCTCATACATCTTAATGAGAATTGTTCTTTCCAGTTTTCTAAGGACCAGTAAAAGATAACTGGAATTCTCTAACAGCCACATAATGGTCAATCTTACTTACAGTTACCTGTGAGAAACTTTGTGACTTAGAAGCTTTCAAAAGTTAGTTTCCTTCTACAAGAAAATTTTGAGAAGACAACATGAAGAATATGTATCCTAAAAATAAAAGAAGCAAGATAACTTTGGAAGAAGTGTAATTTGAAAAACCCTATCTAGAAATCTCAAAGATTATTATTATCACTTTATTTCTGAATATTAGTTCCCCCGGAATAACTGGTTGCCTAAATTCAAGGTAATTGTAAATGCTACATGTTCACTGATGTTTGTTTCAGGCCTGTTTGTATATCACTTGAGTAGATCAAACATTTGAAACATCTACTAAAATCTCTGATTTACTTACTGGTATATTACCAACTCTTGATGTGTTTCAAGTAATATGAGTTAACATTCATATTCTAAGTCAAAAATACTGTTGTTCATATTGAAAAGAAATTGAGATAGATGCATATAGAGTTAAGTCCATAAATAAATAAATTGAGAGAAGCCAATTTCTTAGATTGATTACACTCTCATAAGTTTTTACTTTGGTAGAGGTTTTTGCTTTTGAAGAGAATCAGAGAACTGTAGGAGTTGGAAGGGACCTCCAGAGATAATCAAGCCCAATTCTCCTGCCAAAGCAGGCCCCCTACAGCAGGTTGCACAGGTAGGCATCCAGACAGGTCTTGAATATTGCCAGAGGAGACTGCACAACCTGGGCTGCCCACTCCAGTGCTCTGTCACTCTTACCGCGTGGAACTTCTTATGCTCCAATTTATGCCCATTTCCCCCTGGAAGTAACTAAAATCTTTCAGAAGTAAATAAATAAATAAAATCAACCTAACAGTGGAATTCAGCACAGTTGACATACTGACATTTTCTCAGTATCAGCTGAAAGGGAAACTTACAACACTGGAAAGTAAATGTATACAATAAAAACCATCCTGACCTACTGGGGGAAAACACAACCCACAAACCACACAACAGCAATACCAGAAATGATCAATTATTCACAATTCAAAACAGTAAAAGGCCTTCTTCAGGACTTTCAGTGAAGTGGATGACTATAAGCTTTTAGAACAAAGAGCTGAATTTAAGACTCTGTAGAACAATGTATTTTCCAGAGAAAACTATCCACGAATATGACTCAGTGTCTGTAACTGCTCACACAAGAACAGTGGTGGAAAAAAAGCACACAGGTGCCATCTTTAGTATAAACCTGCATAATCTTGACAGTTGACCGCAAACTCTACAATTCTCTTATCCTGAGCTTTACAATCACTTCCCTGCTGATAGCTTACACTATGCAAGGTTAAAAGACTTCAAAAGCCTATTATTATCCATTCTGACAGAGAGGAAAATATGCTCTTGGAATTAGTATATGTAATTCAAACCCAATTGTAAATGTGTTTAGTAGTTAACTAGTTTGTTATCAAACTATCATTCATAAAACCCACATAAATAGCGGGAACTGTGGTTAAACCAGTTTCCAGCAATTAATGAGGAAGTTGAATGTGTTCCTGCTGGTATCATAAAAATGCTGATAAGGAATACAACTTCCAGAAGAGCTGCAAGATGAACACTTTCAACTAACTACTTAAAATAGAAGCAATCTTAAGAAGTGGCAGTCTCCCTCACGCCACCATCCCATTTCTTCCTGTTCTCTGACGCAGGACATACGCATTGCAAGAAACAGCCAAGTGAGTTTAGGACCACGCAAGTACCCTACATTACACAATATATGTAATGTGTAGGGAAGCAACAGCTGCAGAGCTAGAAAAACACTAAGTTAACAACAAAACATTTTTGACCTTTTAAAATAAATAAATAAATAAAATCTCAGAAGTCCAGACCTTCTTAGCTATAAACCTTATTAAATTAAGGAAATGGAATAGCTTGCCTCATACAGCAAGAGAACATATTTAATGCTTTAAGAATCAAGCAGCATGAGGCAACCTAATTTAACCAAGGCCTTTGTAAAGTTGGTACCTAGCAGTCACATAGAATTCCATTTAAAACCACCATTTTAGATACACTATGAGTCACTTTCTTCACATTCTCAGGACAATACTTGCTAATTTACACAACATCAAGCAGTTGCCAGTCAATTAGGTCACCTCATCTTGTTTTGGAGAAGGCTACATAGCTTCCTCTACATTTAAGACTACTGACAAACTGATCTCACTACAGTATCAATTTTTCCAAGGGTTAGATGTGAATTATGTAACAAAGTCACTGAAACTTTACTCATTTCACAGGAAAAACACATACAGCTCTCCTCTGTGAAAAAATTTAAATCCAAATTCATAGGCTAGTAGGAGATTGGTTCTTTCTCTACAAAGAAGTTTGCAAAATTAAACATTGTAGTCACAGCCCAGTATATACCCCACAGCTTTAAGTAGTCAGCAAGGGTTGTCATGCCCAAATANNNNGTCATCTTTGTTTCTTTTGAGAGTACTGTCCAACATGCATCCATCAGAGGCTTCCTCACAACCCTTTACTAGCAGTTTTTCAGCATTCACTAAATTAAGCCACATCAGGAACGTTTTCTTCTTTGCTTTGGTTAATTGCCTTCCCACTCAGTCTGCTAAACCTTCCTACATTCACCCCACCTGATCAACCATCAAAAGTAAAGAACAGCATATGCTATTTTCTTCCCAAATCCTTCTTACAGCAAAAGGCCTTTTCCAGTCTCCTCATTATTTGACAAATTCATAGTACATGCTCAAATAAGAGGCCTGAGCACACACTTGGTAATGCTTCCCTCAAATTTTTCACAGACCAGAGGCTTCCTAATTCTGAAACAGTAACCACACTTGACAACTCTTGACAACTTTTCTTCCATTAACTTCCTAAACAACTTTAATAATTAGGTTTCTAAGATACATGCAGACTTTACTCCTTTTTCTGGCTTTCAACATGCCAGTAGTGAGTTCCATTCAATAAAATACACTTTACTAGTGGGGAAAAAAATAAAAAGAAACACCTACTGGCTATTGTCCCTCTGTGGCTTTCATGATAAAAGTCACTGAAATCATAACTCATTCCTCAGCTGTCTTTTGCTAGCTGAAGAGTCCCAGATTATTCAAATCATTTCTTATTTAGAAGAAGCTTCGTAACTGCAGTTATTCCTGACACTACAGAACGGATAACAACAGCTGTACTGCAGTATTCAACATATTGTTCATCCCACAGATTAACAGCAGAAACTTAGTGTTTTCTGTTCTAGTCTTTATTCCTTTTCTAATAGTTCTCTAAGTTGTATCTGCTTCCTATACTACTCTTGAGTACCAAGGCTTGTTTAGATAGGTCTTTATAGACTTAAACCTGGTCATTTAAAGACCAGCAATGAAGTTTATTACTTAAATTTCTCTACATCAGCTGAACTGGGCAGAAAGCTATTTCCCACTTGTAAAATGTTTTCCCTGCTTAATATTGTGCAGGCATAAGCTTGAGAGCTTGTTAAAAGCAGAGACTATTGTAAGGCAGTGGTTAAAGAACCAAAATCTGGAAGACAAGGTCCAGATTTATAAAGTACATGAACATACATCCTCATAAGATCAAGAGCAGCCATCTTGGTGCAAAGCTTCAATTCTCTATAAAGAATAGTATACACTTCCCAAAATTAACTGTATGTTCAAAGAATGCCTAACCTAGAAAGAAGAATGTTTTGAATCTTCCAAAGTTACCACAAGCTTGTCAATGGCATACTAATCACTTGGCATCTCAGCTAGTGACGAAGAATCCAGAATTGTTTCTTCAAGCACAAAGAAGCTTATGTGAATGAAAGGGACAATCAGAATTTCTATTTATTTGTATAGTAAGTGTGTACACGATACAGGACTTTTTTCCTTTTTATTTTTTAATGAAAAAAAAAAGAAAAAAAGAGAGAAAGCCCAAACTCACATCTGCAAGATTTTGATAATACCAAGAAGCTGAAGAATCACTCTACATCTAAGATAAAAGGTATATTCAAAAACATGTTAGTAAAAATATCCGTGCAGCTAGTCTAACTACAGACTACTTATATATTGGTTGAGAAATGTGAAAATGCGACAGAAAAGATCCTGAAAACATTATTTTTTTTTTTAAACATAAGTGCAAAATAGTATTTCAGTGTGACAATTACAGGACCTCTACTTAGCAGTTTAATGGACATCTTGGGGAGAAGGTAGTAATGAAAGAGAGTTCTTTCACATTGAAATAACATTTTTCTGCTCTCAAAGTATATATTATACTTCTACTCCCCAAAAAAATAGCAAATGAAAGCACAGAACTTGCTTTATAGAGTTCTAGTAGACTGCCATCTTCTGGAATTTCTGGGAAAGTGGAGAAAAAGCAAGCACAGAGAAGAGAACTCTAACTGCATAATATATTTGCAGCAGGGAACAGTGGAATGACCTCAGAGAAAAACTATTATCTGTATTTTATTCTCCCTCAGAAGCTAAGAGACCACTGTGGCAGCCAAGTGTGGAAATAAGTCCAAAAAACCTGAATCAAAACCTTAACAAGAACAACAAAGTGCCTTATGTTCGCATCCCGCATCACACTAGAAACATTTACCTGCATGGATGAACAGAGCACATGGGAGGTGGAGGAAGGTGAGGATGGTTTTCAATGGTCACAGTTTTCTTGACATGATCTTGACTAATGTCCTCATACATATGCTCTACTGTTAAAGGCTGTCGTTGCTACAAAGAAAAAAGGAACATTCCATCAAAAGCATTACTAAAAAAGAATTTTTTACCGCTTCTTGGTAATTCTAGCATCACGAACATATGTAGTACCAGAAGTCACAAGTACACCGAAAATATAGACTGTGTTAAAATTCACACGGTGTTGAAATAGTACTACATAAAACCTTGCTTTTGGTATATGAGGTGAATGGTAAATTCTATATATGATAACCAAGGCCCTGATTCCCATCTAGGTACCTGAGTCATAAGCCCTCATCAACTTTGATTCAAGAAACTAAGCTAGTAAAAGGGAAGTGACTTATCTAATTTTCTTATCACAAAAACACATCTGTTTAGTTGTCTAAATAGACAGGGGTTATTTCTCTTAGCTCTGCAGAGCAATAGGTTAAAAAAAAACCGTGCACAATCCCCCTTTTTCCAAATATGTTTAGTTATCAAGTACAATTTTTCAGTGAAATAATTCCTGTGTCCTGCAACCCTAAAAGCCCTGTCTGCAATCCTGACTGCATAAGGGCTTCCTCACCATTTCTTCTTTTGAATTTGCACTGCGATTCAGAAAGTAATAACAAAGTAGCCTTGTTATCTGACATGGTCTCATTTCACGGAAGTGGGAAAACAAACAAACAAAGAAACATTGCTATACCTCATCATATCCAAATAACCAGAGCCTTGGAGTTTGGTAATACTTGTCGTAAGTGATGTAGAGGTCATAAGTTCTAGTCTGTAGAATAGCATCTTCCCCTCCAACATCAACTTTAGCTTTGTTAACTTCTACAATCTGTCTTGTGTCAAGCGTTGCCTGGTTTTCAAGGTGAAAATGACAACATTAGTATAGTCTTGTTTGTATTCCCTCTTGTCCCCATCCTATGCAGCTACGTAGGGCTGCAAGATCAAAATAAATGTTCTCCAGTGAACATTAAGAAACACAGGCTTTTAGGTTTTGTTTTCAATCTTCAAAGGAGGAAAATAATTTTCTCTTCACCTTTTTTTTTTTTTTAAGATACTATTTCTCAAGAAAAAGTGCAACTATGTTGTCCCACCCTCTTCCCTTTTTCCACCAAAAACTTTTAAACAAAAAAGACATCCCAATGAAATTCACAAGGCAGGTATCAGATTATGCAGGTTTCATGAAAACCTCAGAAGAGTGCCTCCAAATAATGACGCCCTGTCTTCCCTCATTAGATTCTGGAATGTGCATGTAATTAACTGAACCTATAAGCTACTCCATCCACCACATACAAATCTTAGAACAACCACTGCACTTTATAATTCCTGTGAATTAAGCATAGTATGTAAGCAAAGCAAAGCAGAACAGCAAAGAAATCAAATTTCTGTGATCAAAATTTTTAAGGACCTAAGAGTCAAGGTAGTCAGGAAGGAGACAAATCCATAGGAAACCAAGCTCAGGAATCTCACTGCTCCTAATAACCTCATGTGAGCCACTTGTCTTACTTATTTTTGCTTTGCTTGTGCTCATACTGGTGATAAGCATTGCAACAGACAAGACGGAACAGTTCACTCACATCATCTGTCTCCAATAGCCCACTTTCTTCATACTCTGAAAAGAAGACCCATAAAATTCTGTGTTCAGTTCACAGCTAGTTGTCGTATTTCTCATTCTCATTGTCACATGTATATAAACATGTTTTACTCACATAGATTTCCCAACCCCCAAACCAGACTAAGCCTTTTTAATACAAATGTGACAAAGCCTACAAGTACATGATAAACAATCCTTAAACAAGTGGTTTTTAGTTGACAGATTAGGTGCAGCCATGTAGCAGGAATGAAACTATGCTAAATTCCTAGTTTTTCTTTGCTTCCGCGTTGCTACTCAAACCTATCTGCCTGTCAATAGTCATTAAGATTTCATCACACAAATTAAACATGCATCAATAAGACCATACAAAAGATAATAAAGGAGATCTGCCCGCTGATTATTGTCAGCGTGCATTCTGTAAAAATAAAGTAGCATTCTCTTAAAGCGTACTACTATAGCTAAAGACCCGAAACAAAGCACATCCCATTCAGTTATGGAAATACCTTCCATGTCTGCAGCTTCTCCTTCATCTTCCTCATCATCATCTTCACAGGATGCTGATCGCTCTGGTATTTTTATATTATCCTTTAGAAGTAAAAATTGAAAGCACCACTTTAAAGACAGTTGCATTTAAGATGCATCTACACAGCCTAGTAGCTCCAGCAAATCTCAAGTATTTAGGTCCAGTCGAAACAGCCATGCAAAATAAATAAAATAAAATAAAAGATCTGCAATACTAACAAGGACTATACCGAATTCAAATATTTGCTATAAAAATCCACTAAAAATTTCTCCTTTGACTTTGTAGTTCAGAATGATTCTATTTATATGCAAAGGATAATCACAGTATTACACAGCCATAATTTATTTTCAAATAACCCACTTGCCTCAAATGAAAGCCTACAACTAGACATGTAGATTAAGACTTTCTATAAACTAGGCCACAAACAAGCCCTCAAACAACTTTTGTGCCTATGGATAACATTTGAATCCAACAGACAATTCCAGAAAAATTCAGAAAGGGAGGCCTCAATTTATGTCAATGTCATGAAGACTTCAAGAGAATACTCAAAATACTGATTAGAATTAGGAGCTGCTCTAATTACAAGGAAAACAAAACAAAACACAACATAATCAGTACGTAACTATGTCGTTGAGTACTTTGGCAAATGGTATATAAGCAGAAAAAGATTTGTCATTCTGGATTGGCCCTGTGCTCCAAGAAATGAAGTACTCTACAAGCAGATTTTTTTCTATGTACAAAACAGAAGTGAAATCCTTAACACAACAGCAGTTACACATCCAGTAAGGTTCTACAATTACATTTTTTAGAAATGCCAGTCACCTCTAGGTGATCCTTAAGAGTGTTTTTTCTACCCTTACATAACTGAGTTGTCAAAAAGCAGTATTTTTACAGTGTTCAGTACAGTCTCAGTTGGATGAATTTCACAGTTAATCACATCAACAGAGTTTGAGCTGCTTACAATTGTCCGTTCTCTTTCCATCTAATCTTCAGAATCAAAAGATTCATGCTTGGATGGTTTCACACATTCTTAAAAGACACAAACACAACTCCACTCGAGAGTTCATCATTAAAATCATTTTGCACCTTGTGACATTCTCCCCATCTCTTAAGCACATTAGCTATTACACATATCCATTTCAATTTCTGTTCTCGGTTTCATGAGGCCTTAAGTTTCAGATTTGGATCCTGCTACCAAGTGATTTTTTGGAAACATACAGAAACTGATGACTCTGTAAGATATTTAAACAGCGCTAGTATGTCAGTGAATGTGAAGACAGAAGTCCATCAAGCAGGACTTAAAGAGTTTAAATACTACTGCATGTAAAGTTTAAAGATTATGAATAAATATTTCATACTACTGCATTATTTTTCCACACAAAAAAAATTATTTACATTGGATCACCAAACATCAGCTTCTTGAGAAACAAGGGGAGTTATCACTGTAAATCCAGGTGCATTTTCAGTTTGTAGAAGTTTGGCACAAGAGCACACTAGTTAAACACAGCCTAAAAAGAACACCGCTCTGGTAAACACATGGTAATATAGAAACACGCATGCTTAAATCAGTATCTCAAGCTATGAAGGTCAATGAATATCTGCAACACACCTAGTGACAAAGAGTATTCTAGACTTTCAGAAGCAATACTAGATTGCTGCAGGTAAGATTTCTATTACCTTTATGTCCAATTATAAAGCAAAAGAAAAATTCCAAAGCAAGTACCTTACAGTCTAGAGTGATCTCCTTAACTGCTTCTGTTGCACCCGCTATACCTGTTAATTGAACAATAAGTTTGCATTAAAGAAGCCTGCTTCTTTGTTACAGAACACTACAACGAATGATGCACCTCAGAAAGCAGCATATGATCATTTCTATTACATCTCACAACAATTCTAGATATTTGAAAGGCTGTTTATTTGGTGTTGCATGCTTGGAGCTGGACATCCATAAACAGACCATGTTGGTAAAGTACAGCACAGTAGCACAGCTCTGATGCTGCAAACAAATTTTGTTGATGGAATAACTGCAAAGTAATTTGGATTTTTTATTTTAAGGATCGTTGGCACAAAGAATGAACTCAAGATGTGTATTCCCTCAGCTTCACAAGCAAGGCATGCTTCATTAGTTGTTTCGAAGCATCTTGTAGGCAAAGTGTTGACAACAAAGCAGTAACATGGTAGCACACAATGCTTTCAGCTGAGAGGAAGTGGAAGTAAAAAACACCCCAAATCACAGCAGTATCACCATTTCAATGCCTCCCCGTTTGATTCCCAGTTTTATTATAACACTCATTTACTGCTCTTTGGGATACACGACAACATTCTGCTTTGAAACCGTAAATGAATCTTCTTAACTGCTCAGGTGAGAAGTTACATCATGAATGAATGAACTTGAAATCAAGTCACTGTCCTGCAGAAATGCAAAAATGGCCCTTAACTGTTTAGGGAAAAGGGGTGTCGGGTGAATGCTGCTCAGAAACAATGCATTTCTAGTGGCAGTGTGATTGTTTACACGCAGTTTTGCCCCACCTACAAAAAGTGTTGTTATAAAACTTACCAATACAGACGAAAGGAAATAAATTTTTATCTCCTATGAGTGTTCAGAGACCCAACTAGATCTAATTAGAAGTCTTATAGCTGTACTAGCAAAGCATAGAAACCAAATCAGTCAACCCAAATAGACTCACCTAAATAAAATAAACAAAAAAAAAAACCCCACACCCCAAACTTGACAGAGCAGGGAAAGAGAAGGCATGCTTAATTTAAGAATACGACAAAGCTATGTCTCACATGATTTCTTTGGGGAGAGGTGTTCAATTATGAAGAGAAATACAGTGAAGAATTTCCAGTGATCAAAAATACACATTTACAGAAGCAAAAGCATCTTCTTACACCCCTGCTCTCCTCAGTACGGCTAAATTATTTAGTGAGAGAAGATTTGCCAGAATACAGCAAAAGAAATTACACTGAAAAAAGTAAAGCTGACTGAAATATATTCCAGCTTTTGAGGCAGTAGAAGACAATGTAATTGAAAGACTGAATTTAATTAACTCATTACAGCTCATGAAGAAATGGATTAAAACTAATAAAACTGCCATTTCTCAGAAAAGGACAACGTGGTTTATTAGAAGATGTGCTAGACAGGATCACAGAATCACGGAATCCTAGAATGGCTTGGGTTGGAAGAGACTTCAAGGATCATCAAGCTCCAAATCCCCGCCACAGGCAGGGCCACCCGCCTCCCTATGTAATACTAGACCAGGTTGCCCAGGGTCCCGTCCAACCTGGCCTTGAACACTTCCAAGGACGGGGCATCCACAACCTCTCTGGGCAGCCTGTTCCAGCACTCACCACTCTGCTGGTAAAGAACTTCCCCTGATATCCAACCTAAATCTTTCCTCCTTCAACTTAAAACCATTTCCCCTGTCGTGCCATTATCTACCCTTGTAAAGAGTTGGCTCCCCTCCTGTTTGTAGGCTCCCTTTAGGTACTGGGAGGCTGCAATGAGATCACTATCCAGCCCTCTCTTCTCCAGGCTGAACAAGCCCGGTAATGAGGCAGATCCATGTAAGCAATAATTTTTAGACACAAGCTCATTAAAAATAAAAAAGGATCATCTTTCACAGTGATCACCTTATTTAACAGTATTTTTAACCCCTCAGATGACATCAGATACTAAGCTGTTTTCTAACTGTTCCCCTTTTTAACTCAAACCCAACAAATTAATAAAATGGGAAATACTACAATCATTAAGTCTCTTTGCACAATCATTTAGATCTCAGAATCCTTCACATGCAATCTGACTAAAAGTAGAAATTAGTACATTGTTGAAATATATTTTAAACCAGTGTTCTCTTTAAGAGATCTCCTTGCTAAAGAATGAGCCAGCACACAGCTCTTAGCTTCCCCCTTCCCAATAACTTCCTAGAACTTTTCTAAGGGAATACCAAAATAACTAAAATACCATTGACATCTCTGAAAAGCAGCCTATTTCAGACACAGGCATAGAGTTAAATATGTTATACAAGCAGTCATACACAAAGCACGTGGGTTTCTGGCACAGTAACATACTTTCCTCCAGATTAGATACTAATACACAGTCAACTACATGAGAAAGATTTTACCTTCTAATAGTGGAAACTGATAATCTTATTGATTACCAAAAGCAAAGTTTGAAGCAAGACTCTGAATACCTGCATTGTGAAAGGTGTCTACCCATCCCCCATCACCATCATCTTCTTCTATAATTGCTTCCTGCTCATCTGAGTACTCCATCTGCTTGCACCTTTTGTAGCACGGTACTGCAAAAAATTGCAAAACAAGATGACGGCAGCCATTCCTATCAAAATCATATCGAGGCAAGAAATTTTTCTACAAGGTCTTCTGAAATATAGTTAGCTCATATCTTTATTTAAGGAATCCTAGATACATATTTCAAATAAAATGAATTATGTTGATTAGCTGTAAGTGGTGTTTTATCTCACTACAGCACATCACTTCTACTTCTCACTTACAGCACATTTTTCTTCTAACAATTAGAACTTTCACCCAAACTCACGAGTACCAGAAAGAAACTAACTTCTCATGCGTCTTTATGCTACCTATTCACTTGCTAACAATAAACTATTGCTAAATGCTAAACCATTTCTAACCTAAGTACAACTTTGCCTATATTGCCATCAGTTTACTGAGCTGATTTGTCTCTAGAATTATTTTAAAGTTTGTATCAGATATTTACTGTTAAACATACCTAATTTATCATGCTAATTAACATCTACAAGTTTGGAAGAGGCTAAAATTAATTTGTTAATTAAAGTAACTTCAGTCATATGTATTATATTGCCATTTAAGTACAGATTTAAATATAATTTTCAGAAAACAGTCACAGAAAATGCAGGTCCAGTTAAGACAAAGCAGACACTTTCCAAGTGCATAAACAAGAAGTACAACAAAAATGCTAATTTTCAGAAAGAGAGAAGGGGGCTTGAAAGTCACAGTGAAAAAACGTTCTCCAAAGACTTCCAAGCCTCTAGGGTGGCTTTTGGCTTCACCCTTAGCCCACAGCTTCTACTCAGGTGCTTGGCCAATGCGGCACTACCAGTAGAAACAGCATGAACACATTGCTTTAAAACGTGGCCTAGGAAGCTCACAGCAATGTGGTACCCTGGAAGGAGTAGAAAAGATAAACAAAGTAGATCACCTGGCCATTCAGCTATCAAGACTATCTAACTGAAGTCTGTCCAGCACATGCACTAACATCTTCATATGATAGTTCCCTACACTTCCTTGCAAGACTTCAAAAGCCTGCAAGTGACATCAAAGCATGAAATACAACTTCCTGCAGGTAAAAAACTTTTGAGGATCTTCACAGTATTGCAGGTACTTCTAATTATGTTATCTTTGACACATTTTTATACAAAATCTCTCAAGAAAACAATTCTACCATGGTAGTGCCGATGTACATCAATGTACAGGTCTCTCCTGCATTTTATTAAAAAGGTAGTCATCACAAGTATTATACATACACACAACTGTGAATCTGATGAAAACTGGATTTAAAATTGTATTTTATATAATCATGTTGAAAGGAACAGTGACATCAGTTACTCATTCCAACTAGAAGCATTGATATGACAATTCTGGGAACATCAATAACTCACGATTTCCAAAAGGAGTAAAATAAACATTTCTTTTTAAAAAACAACTATGATCTGAAGGGTGGGGAAAAAAAAGATAGACAAGGAGGTTTATGGCATTTAAGCTTCATTTTTACTTCATCAAAAGAAATTGCATTGCTGGTATAAAGTCCTGGTAATAAGAGATAAAAGGAAAAGATTTTAGATGTGCAGGAAAAACTTCTAATATCACAAGGATAAAATATGCTTCAATTGTCAATGCAGGCAACGAGTAGAGTTGACAGCACAATCAACCATGCTATCAGTCCTAAACACACTTATATTTAAACTTCAGCCTTACCATTTTTAGTTACCAAAAATTGTTTGTCTGTTGGCAGATAAGCCTTGACTTTTAGCTCTTCTCCTGAAGCCCTGCAAAACAAAGTGCATCACAAAAGGGTTGGGAATTTGATGCTGTGCAAGCAAAAGAACCCTATTTTCAATCTACATCAAGAGTATTCTATGTACCTCTTTTGAACTTTTAACAGAATTTGTTTGCTATGACTTTGCCCTTGGCTATATAGAGACTCCAATATCTGTATGAGATCAAAAAAAGTTGGCCATTCCTAAACTCTCAAGTCTTGAATTACAAATATTTTCTGCTTCAATAACCACCTTCACTTTGAGATAGCCACGCAAACATGTGTTGACAAAACAATCTAGTCTATAAGAAACATACCAGAATCAGCAATAACAAAGTACCAAGCATCTCAAGAAAGCAACTTCAGAAAAAGAAATTGAAGTTATAAAACCTGTCCATAGTAACCATAGCTCCAGAAATTTTGCTAAGCACTTTCTTTTACCTTCCTTGCTTTTTGGTTTGGAATAAAAGTCTTCTAATCTTCTAAATAGCCTGCTGCAAACTATGTGCATAAAGCTTATGCACAGACATGATTCAACATCTTACTTTTTCTGAAGACAGTAAAAAAGGCAAGAAACTGATTCAAGTATAACAATTCTTTATCTGTTCATGGTCCACTATACCAACTGCACAGAATTATTCGTTTTATAGTGCAAGATACTAATAAAATGTAAGAGCGTACGTTATTTACACCCCCCCCCTGTGTGTGAATAACAAGGGATTTCCCAGAACAAGCACAGCACAAAGCAACCCGGTGTGGGTCAACTTGAAAATATTTAACCAAACTCTTGCTTAAAACATAGCAATTACAACTTGTTCTTAGCAATTCTGTTTGGACAGAATTTTTTTTAATCACCGAAGACAAACTTGGGAAGAGACATTGCTACTACAGCTAATACTGAAAGCACGCATGGTATGTACAAGTTTATTTCCACCAGAGCCTTTGGAGAACAGTAACAACAAAAAAAACCCCACAAACAAACCTTTATTTCCCCTATTGCTACAAAGAACAACAAAAAAAGACTTGTTTGACTTAAAGTTCATATACCTTCATCGTAGAGATAGAGTAGATTGTACTGCAAGTCAGAGTACTATTCTGAAATGAGACGGTTGTACAGTTGTATCCAACGGAAACACATCAAAGCATAGGTAGAGATGCTAACTTTGTGCAGTTCTTTTGTGTTTACTTACCATTGCCAAGTAGGACAGTGGTGAACTAAGTGATCGCCAGCTGCAACAAACTGTTAAGGCAAGAAAAAATTAAAGAACTGTTAAATATAGCATAAAAAAGCAACGTGCAATTCCTGCAATACTATTTATATTTCAGTTGTATATTTCTCTGATACTTATTACATAGTTAATCTGTTTATACTTAGTTTGATGCTTTCTTTAAACTATTTTTCAGCTCATCATAAAATGACTTACAAAACTAAATCAACTTCACCTGAAGGAAATGCATACTAGCCATTGTTTCCTAATCCAAGTTACATCGTTGATTTTGTGATGAATAAATTATTTTTATTTGCTACTCTTCATGTTTTACAAAGACAATGAAGAGATTAATACGAGATGAATAACTGAACTTAAGCTTTCCATCCAAAATCAACCCAGTAAATACATTTACGTATATTTATTTGAGTTTCAGCTACAAAAAAAAAAAGTTTAATTCTCTTCTAGTGTTCAAAGCAATTCTGCAGCAAGAACAGAAGTGAGACTGTCACTATTTCATTGAACTAGTGAGAGAACTGCAACAGAGGAGTAAACACTATGCTTTAAGAAATGCGCACTAACCACCATATTCCACCACTGGCATTTACTAGAGGTGGATAACCACGCATTTAGTAAATTGAAAAAACTTGTGTAGAACTTTGTTCCAAAGAAGTAACTTTTTAAAATCTTCACTCTACTTTTTCTTAGTATCAAAGATAACAGCTATTTCACCATGCAAAAACTGTACCAACTCAAAATCTACCCAGCATATTCTAACACACTGGGCTTAGTTTTCCTGCACAAACTGAAAAGGAAATTCGCATTTAAGAATAATGATTTCTGTGCTCCATGCACTAGTTCAATTTGAAAAGAAGGTACACACCTAATGCCACAGTTGTTTTCTTCTCTTAGAATGCCAATTTACAACAATATATTTGTAAGCTGCCCACAAGGTGTTACGGGGTGACAAAGCAGGCTTGTAGGATAAGCATCAGCCATTTTCTCATTGTGCCTTCCAACGCAAGGCTCAGAGCGCAGTGGAAAACACCAGATCATGTACTGCATATGAGTTAGCAGATCTGATCTCTGCAAAAGCAAACTGTTTCAACCATTCTCCAAGAGAAGCCTCTAGTTGAAGTGAAATTTTCAATTTAAGGAAAACAGTAATCCCTTTCAAGACACAGGGAAATTAAAAGAAAAAAAAACAACAAAAAACATACATTAGGCTTTAAGTAATAATAAATACCACACAGAACTCCAGAATCATCTAAAATTCTCTGTCCAGGGAACTGGAACAGTGCTTGCAGCTCCACTGTTAAAAGACGTTATTTTAGATGAAAAAAATCAAGGCGTTCTTTGCAGGTCTTGTAATGCAAAAACCTAAAACAATCTCTAAATTTCACTTCCATTTTTCTTCAGCTTGGACTGCATAATTAAATCAGGTGGTTTCACTTTCTATTTCTACTGTGCTACTGCAATTGTACCTTAACTGGTAACACAAAAATGACAAGAGAACAATTTTAGGACATCTTACTTCTACTCTTGAAAAGAATGATTTTAAAGATTTGCCCATGCTCACATATGAAATTTAAAGGGCTATCTTTATGAGTTATTAATTAGCAAGAACATATGACAGACAAGAACTTGCTAAAATTATATCAATTACACAGATATCAAAAAAGAGTACTAATGTTGGATTTGATTAGTCATCATTAGTGTTATTATCATAGAATGGTTTGGGTTGGATGGGATGTCTAAGATCACCTAGTTCCAACCCCACTGCTATATGCAAGGACACCTCCCACCAGACCAGGCTGCTCAGAGCCCCACCCAGCCTGGCCTTGAAGATTGCTAATAGATTCATCTTCACAGACAAGCCACAAGATCATAGAACCATTAAGGTTGGAAAAGACTGATAAGATCATCCAGTCCAACCCCAACTCATCCCCACCATGCCCACTAAGTCATGTCCCTCCTCACAAAGTTCACCACAGTGGTGAGTATCTCAGACTAAGATGCAGGAAAAACAAGTTAAATTGAAACTCATTACTCGGGAAACCCAAACTCATTCAAAAATAACATCCTAGCATCATCACAGGTGACTTAAACTCTTTAGCAATCACTATTCTATAAAGAACAAAACCACCAGTGAGTAGAAAAGACTGTCAAAGAGACAATAAACAGATCCACGCTTCAGTCCTACTAAGTTTAAGAAAACAATTTGTCTTGCTAGATAACCATTTCTCTTGAGTACAGCTTTGAAGGATTCAATTTATTCATCCTATCAGTATCTGTGTTTACACAGATAATACATATTATTTGCATTATTTTACTGACACATAAATAATGCAAACAGCTTAATGTAGCATAGACTGGTTCTTGCCACTACAAAAACTATCTTCTTTCAGTTCTACTATGGAGTTCCCTCCTTCAAATCAAGAAGGGATTAGGCACTAGTACATTCATTTACACTTTCTTTGTAAAGTTATACTTGTTTTATATAAATATATTAGTATGTAAAATATATAACCATCTGCACACACACACATATATTGTGTAACTTCGTTACTAAGCCTGTTCTTCTGAGTACTACTCTTCTGGACAACAGAGAGCACAAATGCTTGCTTGCCTTATAACACAGCAGAAAAATACTAGCTACCAACATTAGGAAAAACACTCCTGCCCATACTAGCTGCAGTTGGTTCAATTTCATCTTCACATTTGTAAGTCATCACATTTTTCTTTCATTCTACCTAACACTGTTCAGTAAGGACAACATATTTTCAGAACAGTAGCATTTTAATGTGAGAAGAAGCATAACCTGGGAGCCCGAACAGCACTGCATATTCAGTGTTTTTACTATTCTAGAAAAATTCTTTTTTTTCTTCTTTAAAAATTGCAATTGCTTGGCAGCATGAAGCAGCCTAAGAGGGGAAAAAAAAAAAAAAAAAAAAAAAAAACAAAGAGAAAAATAAAAGCATTAAATGCTTACTGTGGGCAAGAATATATAATGATTAGCCATAGTCTTGGAAGGAACCAAAAGTGAGGTAAGTGAGATACAGTAATATAACTTGTCTCATGAAATGTTTATGGGAAAAGCCTTTGAAATAAACATATTCCTGTTAACTCCCAAGACAAACGGAGCTGCTGACCCAGCAAAAACTTTCTTACTAGTGTTTTAGGACATAATACAGGAAAAGACATCCCACATTCAGATCTCAAGAAGAATTCTGATGCTGATCTACTTCGCCTGTAGGGTAAGAAGGCCATTTAGAGCTTTCACATTGTGGAAATTGTTTCAAGAAGGGATACTTAACTGACAAAGAAGTAAACTGTTTGAGACAAGCACAGTCACTCTGAGTAAAAATTATCAGTACTTTCACACTTTCCAAATGTATTTCAAAGGTTCTAAATACTTACTTCTTCAGGTGTAATGACTCCAGTTTCTTTAAATTTGGACTCCTGCAATAAAGAAAAGGTAGAGATTTTGAGCTTGGCTGGCAAATCAACATACTCACTTTACCGGTGACAAAAATATCTGCTCAGTCCACATAGATCTGGAAAGCAGCTTGGAGACAGCCTCTGCTTATGTCAATACCTCCATATCCTATAACATAAGGCCTGATAATATTACTTTGTAGCAGACTTGGGGGGAGAGGGGGAGGGGAACAAGGTTCATGATAAGATTACAAAGTGGTTTTGTTAGTAGTGGTTTTTAATTTATTATTTTTTGCTTTTGATACAGTCAATTATGTCAATAATAATAAATATATTATAAAAATAATAGGAAAATAAGAAAAAGAAGACACCTTACACTCTGTATTACATTTACCAGTTAGAGACAGAAAAGCAGCTGGAAATAATGAACTTTAGAGTAACAATTTTGAGACTGTTTAAAACACTGAATGACAGCGTAATGCATCAATATGTGGGTTTCTAGGTAAGAAAGGTCTTGAAATGAAGGACTGAACCAACTTTCACCTGTGGTAAGAAAAGTTGCAATGACTCTGTTACTAGTTTTTTTATCTCAGCTCTTCATCTAGACAACTCTTGAACACTGCCAGGGAAGCCAACTCCACCACCTGCCTGGGCAGGGGAGGTATTCATGAATACACCTGATTCCTTTTTCCCCCATTATGACTCTAAAGAAGAGACATTTAAGTGAATGATTAATAATAAACAAACTGGCTGTTGTGCAAACATCAACCAGTATATGCATACAGCCATATGTATTGCTATATGCAGTTAACAAAAATCAAAGAAACCTAAAGAACCACAATTTAGCAATTTGGATTACTATAAAAATTGAGAATTCCTGATAACATATTATGCAACACCTCATTACAGTCTACTTACTGTTTAACCTCAAATTTATCCATACACGTTATGTAACAAGAACAAGCTCGTGCTTCTAGAATTACGTTAGGAAAAATGTAAAATAACCACCCTCTGTTCCCAGAGGGTAAATTCTAAGGGTAAGTTCACTTTTTTTAATCTATGTGCATCCTGTGGCATGCAAGCCCAGCATGAGACACAGCAGCTAAAGTTAACTTCTGAAGTCAAGAAATCAGAGTACTTGCTTAAATCTCCTTGTAAAGGGAATACATACATGTTATCATCACCTCCCACTCATGAGAAGTTCCACAGCCCCCCAGCACATCAGAGCACATAAACTCCTCCGCTATTCACATAATAAAATACCGGTTGTGCAACTGCCGTACTACAGCGAACAAGCCACATTTCCACACAACTTCACAGCAGCAGATGGGCCGCACTGGTGGTGAAACCTACAGAGACACACTATCCAGGCAGGAGCATGTTATTTGCTTTAAAGGGACAAGTTCAATTAATAATTGCATATCACCGACTTCTGTCCAAGGATCCAGGTTGCACAGTACAAGACATGTAGAAGGTCATGCAGCAAAACTATAGCCAGAGAGCTTGCTGTTGTAGGCAATTACAGCCTACAAGGGTTGCTCCAGAAGTAATGCCTCCTAATTTATTAAGTTGGTCTACGATGTCAGAGGCAGATGTAGGTGACATGGCAGTAGGAGTTGAACCCTCCCACCAATATTCCATTACATTTGGTTGCCGTGTGACAGATGGCAGCAGAGAGGAAGTATGATAACATGGTGTCTGACCTAGGAGTGTGGATGAAACAAAGATGTGCCACTGAATTCCTCCATGCAGAAAAAATGGCTGCCACTGACATTCATTGACACTTGCTGAGTGTTTCTGGAGACAAACAGTGGATCTGGACATGGTGAGGTGGTGAGTGGTGTGTTTCAGCAGTGACAACAGCTGGTCATCTCCAGTGATGCAGATTTTGATCAGTGGCATGCAGGCTCTTGTTCATTGCTGGCAAAAATGCACAGCTAATGCTGGTGCTTACATTGAGAAGTCATGATTTGTAGCCGAGTATTTTCTCCGTCAAATAGTGTTATTGTACTCATTGCATCTGTTGTAGTTTCCACAGAAATAAATAGGAGGCGTTACTTTCAGAGTGATCTCTGTATTTTAATAAAAACACGGAAAAAGTCTGAAAGTCAATAGTGAGAGAACTGCTGGGAAGTTAAATATTTCCATACAAAGTTGAGTTTTGAAGAGGAAAATACTTGTAAACTGAAGGTAGAATATATTACGGAGCTGAGAAATGAAGAAAAAATAAAAAAATAACTTTCTTTCTACCTAAACAAGTGGGAATAGATGTGCTGTACACCTCTAAAAGCACGTTATTAGAGGAGACCACCAAGAATTTCTACCGTTTGCTGTTACGTTGTGCAGACGCTTCCATCTGCTTTATATCTGCACGCATAATGGAGACGTGACAAGTTTGTTTCTTTCTGTCAGCTGAGAAAGCTGCACTCCTACCCGAAAGACCTACTGCAACCCGCCCCTGAAACCGCTCTCAAGCCTACCACTGCACAAGCACACTTGGCTTCCATCCCCGCTCACAACAGGCGAACGCTCAGCCGCTTCAGCACAAACCGATGGCAGACAAGCCGTTCCCCCAGCAACTCGCCACCCCCCCCGGGGGATGCTCCAGCCCCGACGGGACGCGAAGCGCAGCTCAACCCGACGGAAGCACGCAGCCGCCCGCTCCCTCCTTTGGAGCCAATTCGCAGAGGCGAGGCTGCGCCCCTCACGACCCCCGGGGCGTCAGCGCGGCCTTCACAGAGAGAGCGGCCACCCCTCCCCCCACCCCGGAACGGCCCCAACGCCTGCAAGGGAGCGCGTTGAGGCTTCCGCGCAGAGCCGGCACCTTGAGGACGGGAGTGAGGTACTCGGCCACCTCCAGGGCCTTCCCCTTCACCGTGTTGATGACGTTCTGCATACCGCCGCCGGCGCAGGGCCACG
>JAOWBP010000001.1:69968032-69991187 GCA_028571105.1 Tragopan temminckii | reverse complement strand
ACAATGATAACAAAAACCCTCACTCCATCAGAAAAACTGAACAAAACAAAATTCACATCTGGGGGAAAAAAAAAAAAAAAGAAAATACAAAATCTTACATGGTAGAGCATGCTCTGTCCAGTTTTGAGTTGTGCTTTCTACCTACTCCGGTGCTACTGCTGTGATGACAAAACCTAATGAGTGCCCTGTTACACATATGCATATGTGTACCTGGCACATGCTGTAACAGATTATAAAAAAGAAAAGTGACTGATTACATGTGCCTGAAACAGTAGATGAAACTATTGTGCCACCGTGAAGATTTGCATGATGCCTTCACTTCAAGATATTCCTGAATCTCCTGCTGAGTCTTTAGTATTTGGAAATTTAACCCAAGTGATATTGAAAACAGAGCTATGCAAGGAGTTTCTGCAACTGACTTCAACAGAATAAGGTTGTGCAATGGACCCAATGCCGAAGACACCAGTGAGGAGGGAGAAGAAAACCATTTCAGAAAATGTGGCAGAAATATAGCTGGTTTAGTAGCAAATCAAATTATACCCAAACAATTCTATAAACATTTCATCCAGATTTTTTTTCAAGGGGACGATATGAGAAGAGGTAGAAGGAAATCTGAAGTTTAGAGCAATAGTTTACATAACATTACAATAGAGAGCTAGTACAACTTACTTAAAATATGTGAATGACAGTGTTTTCCTTTTTTTTTTCTTCTGATTAGAGATAATGCTTTTCAGTTTTTTTCAGACAACACTATATGGCTGGTGTTTTCACTTAGCTCTCGTTAACTTAGAATTAACTGCCAGGTGCGTAAGACCTAAAAGAATAGGGACCCCAATAAAAAGAATAGATGACTGTGCAGCCAGCTTTGCTGTTAAGAGAACTTTACACTGTTCAGCATTGGAACAAGTACTGCCAGAACCAAAAATTCTTATTTTCATTGGCAAAGTCAGCAAATTACAATGCTGATACACTGTAGAAGGGATGCTGTGTTTTTTAGACAAGTTACTTCAAAAGGATTTTTTTAAATTATTATTGAAGAACTTGTCAAATGCATCTTTCATAACATTTTGTTTTTTGGGAGAGTTTTGAAGTTCTTTGCTTATCTTCAACAGCACATTGCAAAATTCTCACTTTCCAATAAATATACTTTTTTTCTTCTTAGAAAAAGTACTAAAAAGAGCATTGCAATATTTGTCAGACAGTTCATATCCTGCCCTACAGTAGTGTCCATGGACTGAGGCTGTGGGGACTTTTTGTTTGGTTTTAGTTCAAACAAACAGCAACTGCTGATGCCCTTTGTTTTTAGGATTAAAAATATAAAGGAGTCTTTATTGTTTAAAGCTTCAATACTATGGTTTTGAATTGTTTCACTGTAAAAAGGCTTCTGTGTTTTTGAGAAGGCAAATAACCAAAGTCCCTTGATTGAACAGTGCAAGAAGGAGGTGTGGATATCTAGGTGGCCTGGAAAAACTCTGCAACTGGCCACATATTGCTTGAATAGCTATTAGAAGACAGGCACAGGGCAGTCAGAGGCTAACTTGCTCTTTTCAGTATGGATATCCATGATGGTAACTTCCATGGTGACGGTAGTCATCTTGGTAACCTTCCTGGTATCCCTGGTGATAGCTATGGTAACCATACCCACCATACTCATCTTCTGGGCACTGCATGCCGAGCGATTGCTGAATTGTCATTTCCTGTCGCCGAAGCTGCATAGAATCAATCAGATCATACACAATTGCCATAGACCACATTGGAGAAGGATACCAGGATTTGACGTTTCCATCTTTCCCAACTAGAAGCATGGAGAAATACTCTGGGCTAATTTGGAAATAATTTCGAATGTCTTTCACCAAGTTAGCTGGGATATCTTCTCGGTCTACAGTAGCACTTCCTAGAAAGTGATGACATAAAACAGCATTGGCATTTTGTTTAAGCAACAGTGATGAGTGTTAGTAACTCAGTGAGTTTGCAGTGTGAGAAAAGATGCAGCCCAGTGTTTGATAATGTAATATTCTTGACATTTGCAGTGTAGAATTTCGTGGTTCTGAAATGAAAGGCTGCTGTACTGTGAACCAAAGATGTATTTTTTAACAGTTTTGTTAGGGTTAGTAAATTTGTCTTTATCCTCTAGGCTGAAGCTACTGTGGTGTGGCACACCTTTTCCTCACCTGACATGCATGTGTGTCTTTGTTTCTTATGCAGCTTGAGTAATGGTTAATGTCTGCAGCATGCACACAAAAATGGTCACAGTGCAAGAAATCACTAGACTAGGAATGTGATAGTGTGAAGCATTGCAGGGTGAATGTGTTGGGTCATTAATGGCAGTATAGAGCCTCACTCTTGAGCTGGAATGCTTTATGAAGTATGAGACGTGGCAGATGTCATGACGACTTTAAAAAAAAAAAAATAGGTTCTCATGCTGATCTGCTGAATTTGGCTTATAAATGTGAAGCCTGTACTAACTAAGTGGGCAGAAAGTATGACAGTGGACACCTATACACAGAGTTGATGTAGTAACAGGACTTCCATGAAGTGGCATCCTGCTTACCAACTTCGTGAAGATTCTCCAAAGGAGATCTGTAAGTGGGTAGCTGAGGGTGGCCAGGGTGATGAAGATTACTAGAAGGCTTCAAAATAAACTTTGATAATATGGTTGGAAGGCAGAAACAAGGTAGGAATAATACATGATCAGTTCCTCGAGTGCAGGGAGGTAACTTGTGTGACTATTGTAGGGGACCTGCTTTGGCAGGGAGGTTGGACTCAACGATCTCTTGAGGTCCTTTCCAACCCCGGCAATTCTGTGATTCTGTAACCAGTAAAGTTCACAGTTGTCTGTGCTGGGACTGGTGCTGTTCTAGGCTAGAGCTTAGGTTTATGAAAGGGAGTTACTTGAAAGGCTTGTTCTCTGCTCACTAGTAGTCAAAAAGCCAAAACAGATGTTAGAAGCTATGAAGAGAATAATACAAAAAGAAAACAGAATATCATTATGCCACTATGTAAACCTGTTGTGTCCCTCTTGAACACTACATACTTGTCTGATTCTCTCACCTTGAAACTGGAAAAAAATCCAAGGCAATAAGGATGATCATAGGTTTGTCAGTGGGTTGGGGGAGATCTACAGGATTATGAATATTACTGCAGGGATGGATAGGGATTAACTGTTTACCCACAGAAAAGGTAAGGGATATCAAATAGCCCCATAGGAATCATGTTTAGGACAACTAAGAGTTACTTTGTGGATTTGTGGAGTTTCTCAGAGGGAAGTATGGATGCTAAAAGTTAACATGAAATCAAAGGGCGATTTGACAAGCACATTGAAGGTATCTGTTGAGAACTACATAGCATGTATAACAATATCTGATTTGCCCCTTTGATTGTTATCCTTTATTGATAGTTCAGGCCAGCAGCGATGAAGTTGCTGAGAGAAGACTGAGGATTATCAAAAAGAACTTCAGGGGACTGGGGCAGTTAGTGGACAGAGCAGGTGTACAGGTTGTATGTTCCTCTATCAGTGGCAGGGATGTATTCTGAGAGAAACAAGAAAACCCATCTCATAAATACATGGCTGAGGATGGTGCAACCACAAGAATTTTGTTGTTTTTTTTTTTTTACCGTGGGGCAGTTTACTCTGTTCCTGGCCTGATGTCTGCTGATGGGTCTCACCTGTCTTAAAGCAGGATATGGATCCTAGCCCAAGAGCTGGTAGGGCTTGTTGAGAGGGCTTTAAACTTGATGTGAGGGGGAGGGGGTTAAAAACCAAGCTTGCTAGAGATAAGCCTAGGGGAATAATGACGGGATTGGGGGTGAGGCAAGGGGCCCAGCTGAAGTGCATTTACACCAATGCATGCAGCATGGGCAACAAACAGGAGGAGCTGGAAGGCATTGCGCAGCAGACAAACTATGACTTAATTGCCATTATGGAAACATGGAGGGATTGCTCCCATGACTGGAGTGCTGCTGCAATAGATGGCTATAAGCTCTCTGGAAGGGACAGTCGAGAAAAGAGAGGTGGTTGCATGACTCTCTATGTTAGAGAGTGTTTTGATGTTATTGAGCTTGCGGCTGGGAATGATAAGATTGAATCTCTAGGGGTAACGATCAGAGGGAGGGCCAACAAGGCAGACATCCTGCTGGGGCTCTGTTACAGACCGCCTAGTCAGGGCGAAGAGACAGATGAGGCATTCTACAAGCAACAGGCAGAAGCTGCATGATCATCAGCCCTTGTTTGCATGGGGGACTTCAACTTTCCTCATGTATCTTGGAAATACAATACAGCACAGAAGAAACAGTCTGGGAAGTTTCTAGAGTGTATGGAAGATAACTTCCTGATGCAGCTTGTAAGAGAGTCTACCAGAGAGGTGCCCTGCTCCTAGACTTCAACAAAGTCTTCGATGACTTCGATGCCACCTACCTGGACTTCAGCAAAGTCTTTGATGCTGTCTCCCCCATTATTCTCCTGAGAAACTGGCAGCCCATGGTTTGTACAGGTACACTCTTTGCTGGGTAAAGAACTGGCTGGAGGACCGGGCCCAGAAAGTGGAGGTGAAGGGAGTTTAATCCAGCTGGCGACTGGTCACAGGTTGTGCTCCCTAGCAGTCAGTATTTGGTCTGTGTTGTTTAATATCTTTATTGATGATGTGAACGAGGGCATGAGTGCACCCTCAGTAAATTTGCAGGTAACACCAAGCTGGCAGGAAGTGTCAATCTGCCTGGGGGTAGGAAAGCCCTGCAGAGCAATCTGGAGATGCTGGAAAGCTGGGCTGAGGCCAGTGGGATGAAGTTCAACAAGACCAAGTGCCAGGTCTGCATGCTGGGCACAACCCCAGGCAGTGCTACAGGCTTGGGGCACTTCATGACCTTGGTGATTCTATGATTCTGTAACCAAGGTCATGAAGTTCTTCGGTGAAAAGTAATTGGAGACTGCAAAGGTGTTGAAAAAGGAAGCACAAAATCTGCTTTCTCTGTTATTCTTCCTTAGGCCTGGAATTATGTCTTTATGAAGCTAGAAGGACGGGGATGTTTTCTAGTACAGTGCTGTAAGAATGACAAAGGAGTAAATAAGCTCTTTCCTGTTTCCATCTCTTCACTGATAGATGTAGTTGTTGGGATCAGGTAATAGAAGAATAATTAGCCTTTGAAATGTTCCTTGACAGCTAGTGCTGCTAAGAATGAATTAGCTTGCTGGGATGCAAGTGAAACAGATGATGGATAATGGATCCATATAAGAGAATCTGCTAGATATTATTAGCTTTGCAAATTCTTAAGCATGTAGATCCCTTTGTCAATGACAGCAATATGTGTAGACTGTACCTGGGACTGTGTATATCTGTGGAAGATGAAGGCGTGAGGTGCCTCATCTTTGGGCTTTTCTGTCCTACAGAAGCTATATGGTATTTAGCATAGGTGTATCAAGAAAGTTTGCTTTTCTGCCACCTTTTTTCTTAAGCAATGGAAAGAAAAACATAACTCAATCATATCCATCCCTCTAAAGAAATTACAGCAAAAAAACACAGTACTGCATAATGGTCTTCATGAGTAGCAGTGAACAAACTGGAAACAGTCACTTACCATTAATTGGATACAACTCTAAGACACCACCAATATCTTCTCCAACTCCTAGCAACTTGAGGATAGTTATATGGCGCAGACCTGTGGAAGAAATGAAGGAGATTTTGAGTGAGACCAGCTCTTTATAAACGTTCTTGGACAAATTTCAGTTAATTCAGCCAGATCTATGCTAGCTAAATTAGCAGCCAGTCTCAGCAGCCCTCTGTGAAGCTGAACTGCTAGTTTCCCTGGAGTCTCTGCCAGTCACATCACCTGGTCCCAAACATGGGGATAGGCTAGCATAGTGACATACCAGTAACTCACAGAGGCCACCTCCAAAATTAAGAATATCTCTGCACTGTTTTATTCATGGGTAAAGTTCTTGTCATATAGCAGAAACATAATTAGAGGTGATATAACAAACAGTTAAACTGCTGATCACTGCACTGTATGGCTTAGGACAGGCATTCACTTCTTTCACTTGCTCTGAGCAGAAGCTTGGACTGTTGCCTCAGCATTGAAGAAAGCCCTAGGGGACTGCAAAACCTGTTCATGAAACATGAGTCTATACGATCTACAAAATCTCTGATGTAACTTCTTACGATGTGGAGATAAGATACTTGGAAACATCATTTGGTTAAGAAAAACCATTCAAGACAAACCCTTCAGGAGCTCACTAGATCTCCTTCAGTCTGTTCTTAGCAAGGGGCAGAAGGAATGGCCATGTCCAGTTCTTCTGAAAGGAGTTTACAATGGTCCATGCCACAGTTTTCTTTGGGAGTTACCAAATAAGATGTTGCTAAAGCTCTAAATGAAAGTTGGGTGATTATGAGTAAACACGACAGTGTAGCAGTAACAATGTTGAAATGTACTGAAATAATGGCTTTTGAATGGGATCTATTTCATTCTGTTGTAGGAGTAAAGTCTAGGCCTTGCATCACACTGTTATTGCTAGGAATCTAAGTTAAGGAGCAAGTCTCTCTAGGCTTTTGTAATAGAGAGAAGGGTTGTTTTGAGTCTTGCTCTCAACTGCCTTGTAGAGCAGTCCATCTCTAGTGAATATCTTAAGTGCCTAGTTAGGAAGCTGAGAAGGTTGTTACTGGATTGAAGTAGCTTCCATTAAGATTTTTTTACATGTTTAGGAAATGGAGCAGGAAGGAAAAAAAAAAAAAAAAAAAAAGCAACTGATATCTGTGCATTTCCCTGGTATCTGACCTAGCTCTAAGCTGGGTGTAAGGATCTTACTTTTCCAAGGCATTGCATCATTAATTCATGCAGTAAGGTAGATCTTCTGAAGTATAAGCTGGAAGAGAAGCTTCAGAGCACTAACCTTTCCTGCCTAATGCAAAGGATTCTAGGGAACACTTGATGCAGTGTTGTTAGCTGACTGTGTTGTACTACCTGCTTATCATGGTATTTTCCATTTGTATTTGGAGTACCTACGAGCTTCAGCTGTGAGACTCCTCAGATTGTCTAGTTTCAGACATGAGCAAAAGAATCCATCGCATTACCAGGAAGGATGTGGTTTTTGGGGAGCAAGAGTGTAATTTCCTTTGACTCACCAAAATTACAGGCTTGTCCACTGAGAGCAGCAAGCTGCTGGGAATAAGCCCAGTCTTCATCACTGGGAGCAGAGATCACCACTAGCCGCCTTCTCCATCGGAACCTGGAAACAAAAAGAAGTGCAACAGGGAACCATCATGACAAACGGCCGGAGTACTTAGAGGATTTTTGTTCTTTAGGCTGAGATATGTATATCTTTCACAACTTCTAAGAAACAGCTGCTGGGAGTTCTTCCCAGTTCCATTCATCACGGAGAGAGGATAAAGCCTATCTGGAATTTTACAGCTCCAAAACTCAAAAAAAAAAAACAACCAAACCTTTTGCAGTTTTGCTGCAATTTAGCCAAATAAATGCTGCAAATCTTAAGATCTTTGCTGAAGGCCACCTTTTCTGGATATTACAGTGCTGAGACCTGCATATTCAAGTGCAAGAGAGATTCCTGTAGAATTTCTCATTAGACATTTTAGCTTTTATGTCATTTGCTGCTGCTGGAGCTGCTCTGTTATTTTGCAGTCCAAGGGCTGTCTGAGAATTAGGGTGTATCTTCATTTCAGACATAACTCATGCTTCTATGTAAATAATCACTGATCTCTTTTTCTCCTTTACCACACACGCTCACTCAAAATACTTTTAACGTTCTCTTAAATCTAGTCTTGTTTACGTAGATGTGTCTGTATGAGACTGTGGCTACATAAGCCATCCATAGGGCAGCAGAATATATTCTGGAATTCTCTTTAACAGGGGGTGTCTCATCTAACCAAACTTGTGCACTGAGGATCACTTTTCATTGTCCTCTCAGAGAAAGGGAATGCCATAGGGACACTTGAAACCCTTAAAAATTCTAACTACAGAGTTATTTAATACTCTGCAAACAACCCCTTTTTTGAATAAAGGTACTTCTACACTAAACCTAAATAAATCAGATTTATAGGAATTTGCAGAGCTGCAAGGATATTTTTATAGCAGGAAATGATATTTTAAATGGATGCAGATGTTACTCTGTTACAATAATAGTCTGCCTTTCTGCAGCACCACATGAAGATCTCAAAATAAAAGCTAATGCAATGGATCAACACTATTCCACTTGAGAAAGCAGAAAATACTGTGGGATTTGCTTAGCCGCAGAAGTTGCTGAGAGTGCAGGGGATGCTCCTGCCTAATTCTTTGTCTTGTTGACTGACTGATGTTTTTTTTGTTGTTGTTTTTTTTTTTTTTTTAATAATTAAAATTTTAAAAAAAGCAACCAAAGTTCCTCAGTTTTAATCTTGCTCAGGAGGAACAGCTAGGAGTCTTGAGATGTGTATGCAGGTATGCAAATGGGAACAAGAAGCATTATTAATCATATACATGATGTGAAGGAAAGAGGGAAAATTTCTTGTTTTTCTGAAAATAGTAGACTTTTTTTATGATACTAACAAAAACACTTGGCTGCCTATAAACAAGGACAGAGAATGGAAACATTGGATAATATTTTTTCTAGGGCATAAATTAGTATAGTATCTTACCTTTGAGTTGCTTTAAGATACTCTGATGATTACTTACTAATTTTTGAGTATCTGCTTTGGATGCATAGAGATGAAGAACATTAACAGCCACTTGAGTTGTGTATTCTTCTACCCCAGGCAAGTTCCTATACCTGGTGTGCTTGTTTGAGGTCACATCTAACCAATAAATTTATTTAGTCCTTTACAGCTGTTGGTTTACAAACACTAATATACAAATTTATGCCTATTTTCCTGACATGGGAAACACAAAGTGATATTCCTGTCCTGAATAATCTGCCAGACCGTTCCCTTTGTACACCCTGTCTTTCTCATCTAACTTATTTTACTTCTCATTCTGATTTGTGAGCCCAGAAAGCAGCCTTTCAATACCTAAAGGGAGCCTACAAACAGGAGGGGAATCAACTCTTTACAAGGGTTGATAACTGCAGGACAAGGGGAAATGTTTTTAAGTTGAGGGAGGGAAGATTTATGCTGGATGTCAGGGGGAAATCCTTTACAGAGAGAGTGGTGAGGTGCTGGAACAGGTTGCCCAGGGAGGCTGTGGATGCCCCGTCCCTGGAGGTGTTCAAGGCCAGACTGGATGGGGCCCTGGTCTAGTGTTGAATGTGGAGGTTGGTGGCCCTGCATGTGGCAGGGGGGTTGGGGGATGGATATCCTTGTGGTCCCTTCCAACCCTGGCCATTCTGTGATTCTGTGAAAGCAGCACAGCCAGTGTCTCAGTGTTACTCACCCAAGGGGGCTCACCCAAGGAAATTCAAGGATCTCTTGCCAATATGTGTGGCTTTTAAGAATTACTCAAGGAAGTCCTGGCTCTTGGTCTTCTTTCACACTAGACAGAGTTGTAAAGAATAACATTTGCAATTTTACAAGGGCTGCTCTCCAAGTAATGCCTCCTGTTTGGTTGTTGGTTGTATGGAAGTAGAGGTTGAACCTCCTACCAGTATACCGTTAAATTTTGTTGCTGTGTGACAGATGGCAGCAGAGGGACAGTCTGACATATTGGCGTCTGACATAGAAGTGCAGGTGAAGAAAAAGTGTGTCACTGAATTCCTTCACGTGGAAAAAATGACACTCATTGTCATTCATCAACGCTTGCTAAACATGGAGACCAGAGAGTGGATGTGCACACAGTGAGGTGGGGGGGGCTTTTCAGCAGTGACAACAGCAACAGTGGGTCACCTCCACCAGTGCAGATTTGTACAAGTACTGCATGCATGCTCTTGTTCATAACTGGTGAAATTGCACAGCTGATGGTGATTCCTATGTTGAAAAATGGTGTTTTGTAGCTGTTAATTTGCTCTATCAAATAGTGTTGTTGTGCTCTTTGTATCTGTTATAATTTCCATGGAAATAAACAGGAGGCATTACTTTCAGAGAGACCTATGTATAACTGACCTCCCAAATGTGCAACACTAGGGCTCTTGTTCAGCTGGAAGGATAATCTTAGACAAAGCTGGAAGTAATCTTGCTGGGAATCTGACCAGTTATTGTGGCTAATGAAGTCCACCCAATACTTAAACCTGATGTCTATTCCACAGGCAACAGATATATTCTGTGCAGCAGTAGTTCTGTTTATAGATGCACCATTCTGTATTTTTTCTGCTTGTTTCTCTAACATGTATTTATTAGTAGCGCTGTTCACAAGCAAAAAAGTATTTGGGAACTGCCACTTCTCAGCATACAAGCTCTTTCTTGTGTTGGACAGCTATTTCCAAACTGTGGTTCTTCTTGGTGGTCTTGGGATGAATCAACCTAACAGGAGGTGGTGAGGAGGGTGGGGTACATCCTGTTAAAGGTTCTCTTTCTGTAGAAGTGGCCATAGGATTTTAAAATGTTCATGAACAAACAACCTACCAATTTGCCTGTTGCTCCATTCCCTCTCATGTCATAACACATTATGCCATCCCAGGTGTTTGCATAGCCATCTGGCATTAAAAGTGTACCTTGATGGATTCCGATAGTAGATGAAGAGAATGCAGTAGTACCACTTAAAGCCTGGAGTGATGAGATAGCCCTAATTTCATGTATATTTTTCTATACAGCTGTTCTTTGGGTCTGAATTTTCCCACAATCCAGATGTTTATTTCAAGGTATTTGGGTCTTGCAGGTAGAGAGCAGTAACATAGCATATAGAGACTGCAAAAACAAAAACTGCCTTTCTACAGAAGGTCTCTCAGGCATTTTACAAGAAACATCTGCAAGATCTTTAATGCATGACTAATATGACTAATACTGGCAAAGGCCAACTGTTATCTCAAGCAGTATAAGAAGGAAGTTACAGCAAATGAATTAGTGAATCAAACTACATGAAAAGGATTAGAATGGGATTAATGAGATTGTGATGGTTGGTGGTTGAAACATCAACATTGTACTTCATACATTCAAAATACTGAACTAACATCTGTGAATTAATCCTTATTTGCTCTTCTAATGCAAATCAGTGTTATTATCTCCATATCATAGGGAGGTGGGGGGGGAAGTTGGGGGAGGCTGATATACAGAAAGTTAGTGTCAAAAAAATGTTCAGTCAGTCAGAAAGGATAACATGCACACTGACTTCTAACTCTCTGTGCAAGACTACATGCAGCTGTGGCTACATCTCTGTTTTGCTTAACACTGACAGCACTGAGAAATCTATTAAAAGCTGTAGAAGTAGTTGGATAGCTATTTTTCTAGTAAGACAGTAATTACTAGGACAAGCAGCATTTAAGAGCAGAAGGTAATACCTGGACAAGAAGCTCTCAAGGGATTGCTTTTTATCTTCTTTGCAGACGATGCCCTCTTTTTTCTGTCTTTCCATGTCTTTAATTCGTGACTGGAAGGTGTCGATCAAATCAAACACAGACTTCATTGCTATGGGTACTTCATAGTATTGCTGTCAAGCAAAAAGAGCAGTTGAAAAATGGTCCATGTATTAGCATTATTTCTGCATGCATTGCAGCATGGTAGGATATACAGAGATTCAAATATCCTCCTATGCACACAAGTACCAAGGCCTAAAACAGATGATAAACTATGGTAATATTCCTATTTTTGCAGTCAGACCGCTCCTTGGAAATGACATATTATTTGTCTGATGTGTTAAGACCAGGCCATTGCAGCCAACACATTGTCAACATGAGCTTTTGTAGAACATTTTCATATAAAATATGTTGTCACACTGTGTTTTAGAATACCAGGTACTGCATAAACATCCCTGCCAGAGGCTGTCCTGTCCCAGCAGTGTCAGCTCACCATCCCCACAGGAAGCCACAATCTCTGAGATCCTCCCATCTGCAGATTATGAAGATAATTACCTAATTCCTGACATATTCTCTTACTGTCCTTTTTCTTGTCATCTAGCAATGACAGTCTCTTATGTGCCTGACATGCAAGCCTATATTATCATGTTTGTTTTTTTTTTCATATTTTTCAATGCCTTTTCTTTCCAAGAGTCAAAATCCTCACCTTGACCTTCATGTCAGTGTCCGTCAGCACCATGAAGAAATCATTGTAGGTCATCCCATACTCTTTCCTCAACTCACTGATGAGCTGCTGATCCACAAGATCTTCATCCTCTATCACTTTCATGGGCTTTTCGTTATCTTAATACAAAACAGAGGAGAAATAAAAATGGTCATGGAATTGCACAGCAAGCTGTCTTCAGTTACACCTTGCAAGAAAAGGGGAAGTTCATCTTCCATAGGCCCTCTTCCCACTGCACTGGCAAGGTCTTCAAAAACAGCACTGTGCCACTGTGGCTTTTAACTGTCCAGTTTTCTGTCTCAGTATTTTTGAAAAATGAGTTTACCCTAGGTCTCACGTACTTCAACATTAAGCGTTTTTACTTGCTTTTGAAAAATTTTGGTTGTCTACTCTTTTCTGGAAAGGGGTTTGAGATTTTTTCAGACATAATTATACATTCATGTGTGTATTAATCATTTCAACAGCTCCTGAAATGCAGCCACTTCTGCAGTAGAAAATAGAAACTGTCTGACAATTTCCTGCAGAGGCTGGAAAGCATTGAAAATTTGAGTCAGTAAAACATAGAACAGCTTGAGACTGTCCAGAACTCTGCAGTATCTTCCAGTCTTAAAAAATTACATGGGATGTTTAGTGACTATAAGAAACCAGAAACCATTAAACATATCTTGAATACTGCAGTTTTAGCTCTTTGGGTCTGCATGAATACCATGCTGTGGTACCATGCACTCTTCCACGTGCTTGCTGATTTTAGTTTCCCATTCTAGCATATTGATGGGGGAAAAAGGTGTTCTGAGAATGATTTTATGCATACTCACTGGCTCTGCCCTGAGAAAACTTTCAGAAAAGCGAGAGGAGGAAAAAAGAAAGCAGACAGTGATTTCATTTTGAAACTTACAGAATTATTAAATGTCCAAATTATTCAAATAGAAAAGAACCAAACACTCAAAAAGATTTTTAGCTATATCAGAACTTTATGCCCGCCTCAGAACTTTGTCTCTTTTCTTATATTTAACATGAAAAATGACTAGTCTGATGCTTCCAGTGTCAACCTAAAAGTTTCACCCTTTTTACCATTTTCAAATGATTTATCATCATTTGATGACAGGTACCAAAAAAAATTCTAGGTATGTATTTACAAAGTTAGATCCATGTGACTTGTGACAGAGATTTGAAACATGTACAGGACAAGCCCGTGAAGGTACTGAGAATCCTTAATTTCCTTAAGCCAGAGTGCATTAGGGCCAAGTCCTGAAAGCCTCCATATCATCAGCTCATCCTCAGCATCCAGAACAGCACTATACAACTACGACAATGCTGGAACAGGCCTCCAGATGCAGCTGTGGGCCTGGGAAGTAAAAACCAGGGAAATCACACACACAGTGAAATAAAGCACCTGGGGGCCAAACAGCTGTCTTCAAATACTACTTGTTTATGCCCTAAGACAGCACTGGGTCATAAATACTCATATCATCACTTAGCGATCTCAGTCGTGGCTTAAGTGATCTGCCTGAAGTCAGAGATGCCACAGCCAGTAAAGAGCTGCAGTGCAGAGGTTCAGCTTTACTGTCTCCTGCTTCATTGTTATTCACCAGCAAACAGACACGAGATGAACTGATTTCAACATGCAGCAACAGAAAATACTTATTCAAGAACAAATGTATATTTTGAAAATAGTTGACTATTTAAACAATACATATATATATATATATTTTCTAAACATCCATAACCTCTGGGAACAAGTTAATCTGATTCAACTTTTGCAATAGATCCAATCTTTGTAATAGACTCAATGAAACTTCTAAATTAAATCTCTGGGAAGATGTTTGGATCAGAACCTGACCTAAACTTCATACCTTGGGGAAAAAAAAGAACAAACACCATCAAGTGCTATAATTTGGTTATACTAATCATTCTACAGTCAACATTTTTAATGGTTATACGTGGTTATATGTACTTTAAAGTTTTGTGAAGAAGTATAGGTAATGTTATAAATTCTCCGTTAGATGGGTCAGTCATGCTTTAATGCTTCATAAACAAGATTTACATCTTACTAATGTCAAGCATGACTCTTAAAACATAAACCAAAATTCATACTTATGCCTGCAATTTTGTCCCAAAGCAGGATCAGCACTATCTCACTGGTCTGTACAGAGGTAAAATAATGCAAGAGAGGTTAGCAGAAAACAGCTTGAATGGTACATTACCTTAAACTAACTGACTCATAGCACTGTTTTGCTTCAAAGACTGCAGATACCAACATGAAGATAGCACTTTAGAGTTTCACTGTTTGGATGTTTTCTTTCAGAGCTTACAATTAAAGTAAAATAAATGACAAAAGTGATAAAGAAAAATGCTTTTTGGGGAAAAAAGCCAGAAGGACTGACTTGCCTTGCAAGCTTATGCAAACTTAGAAGTGGTTTTTGGAGAGGAAAAAATAAGTTAATCTGATAGCCTTTTTCCAGTTCACCACTTGTCCCCAACCTCCACTGTCATGAAGCGTATCAGGTCAGCTTGAAGAACAACACAGTTGAGACTGTCTGCTAGCACCAGCAAAATTCTCTTTGATGTTTCTGAATAGGTCACTGAAAAAGTGTAGAATCTTTTCTCAGTACATCTTTAGCAGCCAGATAGGCTGGAAAGATGAGTTACTCTTTACAAATAATTCAGTTGAGCAAAGAATGTCAGTACTTTGCTGTGAAAGTATAGTAGCCTAGGAGGTTACATGCTGACTTGGGTTATAAAATGGTTGTGTTACAGCTTGGAACTGCTGTTTAGTTCACTGAAGCCACTGAAGTTTGTTCCCAGGATGTGGGGGAAAGAGACCAAATGGCTAACTTGAGGTGAAAAGGATTCTGATTTTCTGTCATTCCAATGGGAAACAATCTTTGGTTTCATCATAAATCAATCTAGGCCAAACAGCGTTAATGAGCTCTTTCATTAACTACTTCTAAATATGTTTGAAATTCTAGATGAAGAAGTATTTTCTGTGGACCTTTCTGTTTTTGTCATTTATAATTCACTAGCACAGCAAGTCCAAGGATATAGCAATGTAAGTAGATCCCATCATGCTGGCTGCTAAGGCTCCTCAGTATAGCAAATTACTGTGAACAAAACCTTTGTTAGGAGTTTTTGCTGCCTCTGATGCTGACAGAGACTGTGCCATTAAGAGGCTATGCAAGCAAGAAGGGTAGAGGAGAAGGAGAGGGAGAATAGAAAAGTGTATTATTTAAACTTTTTAAAAAGCTCAGGATTAGGTGTTCTGGGCAAAAATGTATGGTGAACTTCTCATGTAAGGTTAGCTTATACCCTTCTAAGTCTTCTGCTTTTCTTCAACAAGTTAATTCGTCCTATGAGAATTAAGCTGTTATACACATTTGTGGTTTGGAAGAAGTTTGGGTGTAAGTTAAGTTTGGAAGAGGCTGAAAGAGTATGGTCTATGTCAGAGTGAATGTCTGTTTATTAGCAAGACTGGAGCTAAATATATTCCTAAACAGTCCACTGACAGACAGACAGATGGTGTAGGTACAGAAAAAGTGACCTTGAGTAACCTTGGTCTGATGTGGAAAATTCTATACCACTCCAGATTTGCCAGAGAGGTGCATGGATGGACAGTCTGGATATGTGAGTTCCTGCTGTTCAGAGACAAGTCTGCTGGCCCCCAGCTAGCTCCCCACTCTCTGACAGTAGCAGAGGCATGGCTGGAAGCCAGACATAGTTTTCCGTCATTTTCTGACCAGTTTTATGCCAGATCTGAAATACCCTGGAAGAGTCAGGTGATGGGAGCATCATGTGGTCCTGAGCTTTCCATTCCATCAGACATTGCTTCTGAGGTCTGGAAAACCAAACCGCATGAACTTCTGAAGAACAATATGGTCAGTTAAAAGCAAAACTACTAGTTTATATACTATTGCTTTGCCTTGATTCAGCAAAACACTTAAACTGGTGTGAAGCTGTAGATGCAGACAGCAACAGGATTGCTTACGTTCTTTAAGAGACACCAAAGCTTAGGTGCTTTGCTGGACCTGGACTTGATGTCTCTGTCCAAATTCCACCATAATAAAAGGAAAGGTTCTTGCTGGCTTTGGTGGGTTTCCCCAGGACCTGAGCACTGACACCTGTTGTTTAAAAACTATGTAAGAGTTGGATGCCCAGTGCCACTTGCAGATATGGGAACTCTGTAAAGAAAGTGGAACTAGGTAATGCTGAATAAAGTGCTTTACAAGACCTGCACAGTCTGATTTATAGTGCCTCCAAAGATTAACCTCTTAATAGCCAGCAATGAACAGACACACTGATGAGTATCTTGCTTTATGGGCAAAGAGAGGCTATCAGAATTAAAATGGTAAACCTTTTAATATCAAGTATGCTAGTACAAATATATAAGGTTGCCCATACTTAGAAGCTATGGATGAAATCTCCTAAATTAATATCTCTTTACTAGCAGAGAGAGGAAAATGTTCTTGGACCTCACCTGTGGTAGAAAGTACTCACTTTAAACATCTCAGAATCATCTGTTAAGCCTAGAAAAGCTGATCTTGGGAAGGAAAAGAACTCACTTCAGGGAGTCTACCTGGCACACTTCTCTCACAGTCCTGGGTTCAGTGAGTGCGTGCCTGTGCAAAATTAAGCCTTTTCCATGGCCTCATGAGGAGTGAAAAGGCATGAGTAAATGTTACATGGCAGGGCAGAAAGGTAATGATGTTGAACTTCAAAACAGAACAAGCTTAGACCAAGTTTTGAATTATCATCTCAAACATTCTCTTCAGCTTCTTCTGTACCCCACCTCCTCTCCTTCATGACATCGGACAGTTTCTTTAAACTGTGTTTAAAACATGCTAGCAAATATCTAGCCGCCCATGGTTTAGAAAAGAAACAATGGTGGAGCTGTATTAGGACAACCATTCTGATAGTGAGGTTAGTATTCATGATACTGGTAGAACTGAGCCTCATTTCCCCCATTTCCCATACCCTCATCAAATTTTCTGGCCTTTTCTCTGTTTCACCATTTTACTATCTTTATGAATTCCCACAAAGAAAGCTGAAGTTATAGCACTGGAAGCCTAAGCATGGAAAATACTAGAGGCCTTTACATAATTACAGAATGACAGTAGTCAGCATGGAGGGAGGAGGAATGGGTTTGAAAGTCCTACTATTCCACAACAGATGGTCTTGCTTAGGTCTTGACCCAAGCTGGGGAAATTTCTCCCTTTGCTGTCTGTAATGTGCCCACAAGATGGAAAGAAATTATATAAAAAAAGGAACCTAGCTGGAAGTGGTCAATTTTCATGCTGCTGTTGTTCATGGTGCCAAAAATTGTAATGACTGAGATTTTCCTTGTTGCCATCTTGCAGAAGCTCTCCAGATATTCGTCTCGCTGCTGAACATACATGGTGTTGTCCGCCTTGGGGGTTGTAATCAGCTGGTTGGTGGCAGAGACAAAAGAGCTTGTTTAATAAAAGAAATGAAGCAGATTACTATTTCACTGAAGGAGAACTAGTCACTGTCTGCAATCTTGGATTTCTTTTTCATAAAGCTATTGACTCCTCTGTAGTTTTAATTTGCTTGTGGTTGTAGCATACCTTTAAGACCAGTCCTGTCCAACCTGTCCCAGGAAAGCCATAGGAAGTATGGTGGCACCAGCTCTTCCATTGCCTTTCCACAGTACTGGTAGGAGAAATGACACTGGAATTGACAGGAAGCCCTCTATCTTCTTATCATCCTTTGCCCTACCACATCTCCCCCCACTCATCAGGGGTGCAACATATTTAGGACTCCTCCCACCCAGTCACATCAGGAGCACTGGGAGCATGGCAGCCTGGCAGCTACTCCATCCTCATCTCATGCTGCAGGCAGAGCTCCTGTGGCTGTTTCGACTATGACAGTGCAATTGCAACTAGAGCTTATTGAATAATTATATAACTGATGGTCATATAAAAAGACCTTGAAAACTCAATAAGGCCACTGTGACCTCACCTGAAAATCAGATTTATCATATATTTGTTTTAAGTCATTTTGCTGTCATATGGGTCTTTTATTTGATTAGAAGGCATGGGTATGAAGGAAAAGCAGGAGAAAGAACAGTTATAAAAACAAAAGTATAAAATTATCCACAGTTTATGTTACTCTATTCATTTCAAAGTCTCCTAACAATTAAAAGATTAAAGAAGTTTAAAGCACATAACTTGGCTCCTTCATCAGTGACTAGGATTCAGACATTCCAGGAAGGGTGTTTGGCTCTTAAATGTTCCCTGCTTTGTTCTACAAGATTTGATGACATAGGTCTAATTCAGACTTCAGTGTATGTTCTTACTCATGGCTTCTGAAACTAAGAGGACAGTGCAAACCAATGGTCTGGTCAGCATCCAGTAGTTCTATGCAGCAGTTTCCAGAAGAAATTTGGAGAGGAATGCCCCCAGTCTATCATTTAAGTGCTGCCAGTGCAGCGCACTGAAGTACCTGCAACCACTCCTCCAAACACAAAGGGAGTTGGTATCTGAATTTTATGATTTAATATATTAAAATACTCACCAGAATCCCTCAATTGCAAGCTTATGCTTCAGTGTGTAGCAGGTACAGTCATCTTCTATATATCTCATGTTCATAGAGCCTGAAGGCTAATTTTTGTGATACACTCATTATTAATGTTAATCATTATACTGAAATGTAGGGGGCATTTATCAGCTCGTAAAATCTGATTAGTTTATAGAAAGACTCCCCTGGTATGACTACAGCCCTGGGTGAATGAGACACAAAAAGTGTCTGATTTCTGGTCTTTAACATGTAACGCATTGTTTTTAAATTGCACAGAAATGCTTCAAGTTAAGAAAAGATCATCAAGAGGATTTGAGGACTGAGACCAAAACCAGATCATTGGTTTGCATTGTACTTTTAGTTTTAGAGGCTGTAAATAAGAGCACACACTGAAGTCTGAATTAGATGTACTTCATCAGATCTTGCAGAATGAAACAGGAAACATTTAAAAGGCAAAGCAATCTTCACATCAAAGCTTTGTTCTAAAAGTGTTCTAAGCCAAGCAGAAAATACATCACATCTACCTGCATTTTCATGCATGTGTGTGTATGTGCATATATGTATTCGTATATGTGCATGTGCGTATAAATGAAGTGTTATTTAAACTGTCAGCTTGCACTTCATCACCATAGGGAAATAAACAGAAAACTCAAACTCAGTAAGCCAAGACTTCTCAACATTAATAAGAATGAAACAAAACCCTCAATGTAGACTGGTGGCGCTGTAGACCTCAATACCCATATGCTTTTAAAGTTTTCACAGATGGATCCTGTTTGTCATTAATTGAACTTAACGCAGATTAGCATTCAGAATTCTACATGTTTGAAGAGCATGCTGAAACCTGCAAACTGAAATCCTTAATGATGTGTAAGTCTTAAAAGCCTGTGACTCTCTTAAAATTCTCTTGTACTGGGAGAAGACTGAAACAATGTCTTTGGGAGACAGTCTACTGAAGTGACTGAAAGACAGTAGCATAGCAATGTAGTGGGGTTCTACTCAGGTAGAGCCAATTCTCTAACAATGTGGGCTAATTCTTTAGAGGAGTTTGAAGATTTGTGAATGGTAGAGTTTATCCAGTTAGAAGGACTTACCCTAAGTGAACTGAATAGTTTGATAGGAAGGAGTGCAAAAATGCATGTGTATGGATTAATGAAGCTTGGAAAGTTCTTTGTTATCCACATACTGGGGATGGAAAAGAGAGAACAGGCTTCAGCCATTGCTTTTACTGTTGATTACCTCAAACTTGTCCTTTAAGAAACTTCAGGGCAAGCAGGCCAAAGGTAGTATTAGATACTGGAGAAATACAGTGGAACATGGCACAGTCATTTCTCTTCAGTGAGTTCTGGCCTGACAGCCTGAGATTGTGCAGCTCTTTTATTGAAAATGCAGCTGACAGGTGGCCTGGTATCAGCTGGTTGAATTTTCAGATCAGCCTTTAAGTTGCCAGGACTGTGCTGATGTAATGAATTAACAGTTTGACATCTATAAGCTCAGATTTTGACATTTTACAAATTTGTTTTTATTTGTCTTGATGCTGGACATGTTCTTGGAAGCCACAACATTGAGATATATGACCAAATTTCAAAGATCTTAAACTCCCTCGGTTTGCTGAACTGGTAGTTAACATATAAATGACAAGCATTATTTGCAAAATTAATTCAAGTTCAAATTTTTCAAATATATTGCTAATAATATTATTGAATAATATTTGAATATTATTCAAATATATTGCAAATAGATCAAATATAAGGCCAAGTGCAAGGTCCTGCATCTGGGTTGGGGCAATCTCAAGCACAAATACAGGTTGGGCAGAGAATGTCTTAAGGGCAGTCCTGAGGAGAAAGATTTGGGAGTGTCAGTTGATGAGAGATTCAATATGAACTGGAAATGTTTGCTTGCAGCCCAGAAGTCCAACCATATCCTGGTCTACATCAAGAGAAGTGTGACCAGCAGGTCGTGGGAGGTGATTCTGCCTCTCTACTCTGTTCTTGTGAGACCCTACCTGGAGTACTGTGTCCAGTTCTGGAGCCCCCAACACAAGAAAGACATGGAGCTGTTGGAGCAGGTCCAGAGAAGGGCCACGAAGATGATCAGAGGGCTGAAACACCTCCCCTATGAGGACAGGCTGAGAGAGCTGAGGCTCTTCAGCCCGGAGAAGAGAAGGCTCTGAGGAGACCTCATAGTGGTCTTCGAGTTCCTGAAGAGTGCCTACAGGAAAGCTTGGGACAGTTTTTATAAGGATATTTATGCGACAGGATGAGGGAAAATGGCTTTAAACTGGAAATAGGCAGGTTTAGACTAGATATTAGGAAGAAATTCTGTACTGTGAGGGTAGTAAGACACTGGAACAGATTACCCAGTGAGGCTATGAATGCCCCCTTCCCTGAAGCATCCAAGGCTGGGTGGGGCTTTGGTCTAGTGGGAGGAGTCCCTGCCTATAGCAGGGAGTTGGAACTAGATGATCTTAAAGGTCCCTTCCAACCCAGACCATTCTATGCTTATATGATTGTTCTTCTCCACTCTCAACATGCTAGGGAATGTTCTCCTTCTAGCTCTGCACAGGCCCTAAAGCTGGAAGAGTAGGGAGGGGAATAAGAAAGTTGGATTCTACTTATGTTTGTGAATCATCAACAGAATGATTAATTAAATTCCAGTGGTTGAAATCTTGGCTTGGCGTTTTAGGTATTTGTATTGAAATACGGGGCATCAAAGTGAAAACTGTGTTGTGACACTGACTGTTGAACAATAACTGTCAAAGAGGCCAGCTTGCAGTGGAATAATTGCAAGAAACCAGCTTCCATAATAATATTTTTAAAGAACTATTTTTCAAAGTGTGCCTTTTCAGGATATGTGCCATCTGCCAGGAAAAACATCTGTACTACAGCTAAAACTGTTTCCTGTTGCAGGTGAAGTGTTTTTTTAGATAAGTAGTTGGAAAAACATACAACACTATTAAACCCTGAGAGAAGTAACTCCAGATTGTGCTGAGTTTTTAAGACTTGAAAACTAACCATAGAGTTATTGTTTAATAAAAACAGCAGGAGAATAAAAGGGAACAAAGTTTGTATGGGATCCCTGAAGATATCTAGGAGATCTGAATGCCAAATTCCCACGAGAAATAATGGCACATGTAACAGTCCTACCTCAGGGCAATCTTGTCATATGCCTTTGTGCATATCGTTAGTCAGACATGCATAATACTGCCAAAAACACCTGGCTTGCTTCCAGTTTTAGGACACCAGCACCAATACAAAACAGGTTTGCCAGCTGGCAGGACATGCTTAGCATCAAAATGTAGTGACATTGGCAAGTACCCTGAAGCAATGACTGAAATTCACATGAACTTCATTGTATTGAATATAGTTGTAGGGATCCTGATACCTGTATAGCTATTGAAAACAAAATATTCTGATGGCTGTATGATGGCTCATGGAAGTGAGTGGGAAGAGGTTTTAACTTAATTCCTGTCTGATGGATTTTTGTACCATATGTAAAATTTCCTACGTGAGGCTGCAAAAACTTCCATGTTGGAAATGGTCCTCCAAATCTGGAGATCTGATCTCTTAAACAAAATCAACAAAAAAGAGTAATACAAAAGCACCATAAACTTTCTGTTCCCCATGTTCCTACTAGGAGGGAGACATTAGTTCATTTATGAAATAGAATTCAGATGAACAAATTACTTACAATGAGCCGCCTTTTGCCTTCAAAATAGTCTAGGAGGTTGGCCACTGATTTCCTGGGAGGCTGTAAGAAAGGCTTCTTGTTGGGCTTGGGGAAATCCTCATTCTCTGTTCTACTCCCCTTCTTGTTTTTTTTGCTACGGTCTTTATCCTGCTTGCTCTTTTTCTCAGCTTTGTCCTTCTTGGACTGCTTCTCACTCTTCTGCAGCTTGTCAGATCTGTCCTTTTTCTTTTTCTTCTCGGGTTTATCCATTCGCTCATGCTTCTTGGATTCTTTTCCTTTCTTTGAGGGAATACTTCCCACTGCAATCTCTTCCTCTAAATGGGGACTAGCAGGCTTACTTGGGTCATATTTATCTTCATATTCATTACTCAGTATCTTCTCTTGTGTCTTCTTTTTTGGTGGCTTAGTCTTAGTTGGTTTGTGTTGCCCTGGTGTGACATTCAGGTCCCTGTGGTTATAGTCCTTCCTGTCTGTTCGGTTATCTTTAAACCTACTCATGCTTGCCTTTGTGTAGTGCACTGAGGGGGCTGTTGGCACTTCTGTGAAGCTCTCATAGCGGCCACCTTTGCTTGGTTTCCGTGTGGCTGCCAGGTGTTTCTCTGGGTGGCCTCGCTGCCGGTCCCTGCGATTTGCCTTCCACACAGGAGGATAGAAGTCCTCAGAGGCCATGACTCGTGGTGTGGTGGCCTCAGGAGCTGCTGGCAGCCTATGGTACTCTGTGGTGGTATGTGACTTTGTGGTCCACGTCCTCTGTGTGGTGGGGATGGGTGTAGTTGTTGTTGTAGGCCTGCTTGCTGTCGTCACTGTGCGGGTGGTGGCCCGGGTGGCTGTGGTGGTGGTAGGGAGGGTAGTGG
>JAOWBP010000001.1:69912681-69956098 GCA_028571105.1 Tragopan temminckii | reverse complement strand
GATGAAGAGAGAATTAAAAAAGCATATACATTAAGCTTGGGGAAATGATAAGCCAAAATGAGCTGTGATATGAAGAACCAGGGAACAAGAGATGTTTTACAGGGAAGGCCGGGGCAATAGAATCACTGGATAAAGGCAAGGCTAGCGTGAGGGATAAGAGGCCATGGAAGTAGATGTATTAAAACTTTGCAAGTAACTTCCCAAGGGAGGTGGCAAGTGCTTGTTATATCTGAATTTCCTAAATCTGAGCTGGGCAGAGCATGAGGGAACATCTTATGAGCAGGGAAACAAGTCTTAGGTGACTGCATCAGTATTTTGTGTCTCGTCCATCCAGTTCTAGTATTCCATTCCTGGAGCATACATACTCATCCTCATACGCATCCTGTGCAGAAAGAAGTAAAATAGGAAGCTCCAGCTTCACATGCTTCTCCAACCCTATACTGAGACCTTCAGATCCTCTAGTTCTGGTTCCCTGAGGAGTTAGATAAATGCCTTCTGATTTTAGTGACAAAAACGAGCCTCATGCTGTCCCTGCTAGCCCTGGAGAACAGGCACAGCTCTGGGGATGAGAGCTGGTCTCTGTTACAGCTCACACATCATCAACAGACTTCTTAGCTGAACTGCAAAGGCAGAGCTTCATCTAATGCTGCCAGTACAGCTACATGGCTGTAACTGTAGGCAGGCTGGAAGGCAAGTGGCAGTGCAGTTGTAATTTGGACCTAAACTCAGCTGGGAGCAATGGCTGGTAAAGTGAGAGATGGGATGACCATCTTGATTCCCAGAGCTCCTATGACGGTGGCAGGTTGGCTGCGAGCATTTATTTCTTTGACTGTTAAAGTCTGATGAGCTGATCTCAAAGACATATTAATATATACAGCACCTCTTCATATCAACTTTAGAAACTCACTCTAAGGCACAACTACACCGCAGGCTTTAAGGAAGGGCAATCAATCAGTCATCTGCTTAAAGCAGGAAACATGCCCAACAGATTTCCTAAGACAGGACCATGTTTGCTATGAAAATAGCCCTAATGTTGTTTCTCTCCCCGGTTTCAATGAATTAGCCTGGTAGGAATGAGGATCTCACTACACTTGCAAGATCGCTGTGTACGGGCAGCTGTAGAGAAAGAAAACTGGTCATTTGTGTGTGTTTGTCATTAGTATGGTCTGTCACTGTAGCATCTCTGACTGGGAACTGGTACCCAAGCCCGGTTCAGTGAATGTGGTACATGAGCAGGCTCTCCAGAGTATCACATGTGAGCACAGTGGCTTATTAATCAACTTTCACAGCCTTGTGATTTGCCATTAGGCTATACCATAACTGTTTTGCAACGCCATCTAGTGACATATACAGATGCCTCAAACCCCCTCAAACTCTTGCTTTTGTCTTATTTTATTGAACTGAATTGAACATCTGTGATTTTTGCAAGAAAAAATAAATGTTTACACTTATCAGCAGTGGCAATTAGACAAGAAGATATGAAAGTAGCATTTGATGCAGAGAATGTGAGCTGTTTTCTTATTCTAAATGAAAAATAAAAATGTCCGCTGAAGCAATATCCTATTTCCAAGCAGTGTTCAGTTCAGCTTCAGGTCTCCTCTGCTTTTAATATTAATTAAAAACATCAACAACAACTAGTTCAATTTATGTTTCATGCAAAATACCCCCCAAATTAACATAATATGTACGTTATATCTGTTTTCTTATTTTAAAGCAAAATTAAAATATCTCTCCTTTAATCAGATGCCTATTAAAATGGAAATCTTCCTGAGAAGTTACTGACAAGTTCACTATTTGATGAGCCTGCTGCGTAGTAAGCTTCCAACTTTTGTAAATCTATGAAGAATGAGAGGGAAGAAGAGCAACTCAGAATCCAGAGAAGCCAATAACCTCCTTCTATAATCCTTAGCTGTCTAGAAAGGCACAAATCATTTTTTCCTCATACTTCTTAGCTTTAATATTTTGGAAAATGTTGAATTATTGCTGCATTTTCTTACTTTGGTACTCATACTTTTTTCTCTACTTTAAAAAAAAAAAAAAGATTAATGAAAACCTTATGTTTGAAAAATGTACTAATTCTGGGGAATGGTAAAGCTCTTATTATCCTGTGGCAAGCTTGTAACTTAATTTCCACCCTAATGACTGTTTTTACTGTAGCTCTCCTCTTGCCATCCTTGGACAGGTCATAGCAAGAAGTTACTTTGCATCTGCTATGTTCTCCCTATCCCTTCCCTTTCAAAGGATTCTGGCTGTTTCGTGGTGCTGTTGTGTTTTTTGCATTGAACAGAAAGTTTTGGAACAATTCCTTAATCTGAAACAGATGTCTCTTCCCTCATCTCCTTGCTAGCTGACTGCAGCCAGAGGATGGAGCCATGAAGGGATATGCTCTTCTCTCAGGAGCACCTGGCAGAGGCCATCTCACTCATACAGGGGAAAATGGTGCTTAAAAACTTCTCACTCTATGTATGTGGGAGGAAAATGAGCACATTCAGACCAAGAGAATTCACTCTTACCTGTGCTTCGTGCTGGGTGCTCCTTGAACTAAAGTAGTAAGGGTGTGACACGGGGACAAGAAGGCCTCTTTGTATGAGAAACCCATTTCAGTACTAAACTCTCTGACCACAAACCCACTTCTGTAGAAAGCGTTCCCTTTCTGTTATTCCAGTAAGCAAGTGTAATAATATGCAATCTAGCAGGTCAGAAAGACATGTGACTAGGCATTGGTAAGTGTTTTTATTGGAATCAGTAGGACAATGCAGAATAATGCCATGGTGCCTTCATTTAGTGCATTCACTGACCCATCTCGGGCCAGTGTTTATACGGGGATCTGTACAGACTTGTATAAATACAAACCTCAGCCCCTGTCGCGCCATTCACAAAGGGGCTGTTGTGGCAGTGCTGGTTTTTTTGTTTCATACATTGTGGCCTATCTTACAGGATAATGTTGTCTATTTCTATTATTTCCTATTTGAGATCCTAAAATGAAAGCTGACATTTAGCAATATCCAGGACTCTACTGTCAGTGGCTTCAAGGCACTTTTGAACTACATGCCTCATGACAGCCTTTGTGGTAGCCTCAGTTTGCAAATATGGAAACAAAAGCATAGGAAATTTCAGTGGTTTGATGCGTCATTTGCTATTCGGAACAGACATCAGCAATGTCATCTCCCCTTCCCTTTCTGTCTGTACAGGACACAAACTCAGAGCTATTGTTCTTGAACATGGATGTATCATTTTGCAGCTCTTCTCATTAACAAACAGCAGACTATGCAGAGGCGGGAGGAACTACATCAGTGAACATTTGGATGTTACTGAAATCTCATGTGTTACTTTGGGAAGGTTCCTAAGTATATGGCGCAAGTACCGTCATTTTAATTGTAAAATGCATAGCCTATAAACAACCATAATGTCCCATGAAAAGCAGCCAGTCTTATGGCACTGTATATTTTGAACCCTGGAATGTATGATTCATCTTTAAAAACGTATTTTTTTTCTGTCGCTCCTGCTAGTGGGCTTCTCATCACCTCATCTATGTATTTCTGCTTTTTCTGTTCTTAGCCACAAAAGTTAGGATTTTCATTTATGTCATTTTTCCGTCTCATGGAATGCACAACCTTAGTTATGGATTTGTCTGTTGAATATACAACAGAAAGCAATCCAGAAGTGTCCTGCTCCCTTTTCCTAAACATGGAGTCATAGAATCACCAAGGTTGGAAAAGACGTCTAAGATCATCCAGTTCAACCATCCACCTATCACCAATATTTCCCACTAAGCCATGTCCCTCAATACAACAATCTAAACGTTTCTTCAACACCTCCAGGGTCAGTGACATCACCACCACTCTACACAGCCCATTCTAGCACCTGACCTTAGCCTTCCCCATATCTGTTGTAGCCAGTTCTCCTTCCCATTTAGCAGAGGAGGTATGCTCTCTTTGGCCAGTCTCTTTTGTCTTGTCTACCTGTAGAATCCCTTCTTGTTTTTAACATCCCTCTCTAAGTTCAGTTCCATCTGTGCCTTGACTTTCCTAATCCCATTTCTGCAAGTTTGGACAGCATCCCTGTATTCTTCTTAGGTGACATGTCCTTGCTTCCACTGTCTGTACTTATTCTTCCCTCAGTTTGACCAGCAGGTCCTTGCTAAGCCATGATGATTTCCTACCTCCCATGCCTGCTTTCTTATTTTGATGGATGGAGAGCTCTTGCACTCTCAGAAGGGCATCCTCTTCATTTGGTTTTAAATGTTGCTCTCCATGCCCTATGAGTTTTAACTCTCAATGTGAATGCAAACAGCTTTTTTTTTTTTTCTTTTTTCATGGGAGTGGCAGTGTTTATGACTGGCTAGTAAGTTAATTTTTTTGCCCATTTCAGTTCCTGCAACAGCCACATCTTAAATCGCTACCTGCAGCATGCAATGTTGCCTCTCTTCCAGCGTATGTGAGGTGACAATGACATTCCCAAATATAAGAAACTCAAAGACTCAAAGTCAAGCATTTCAATCTCAGCTGTTGGCAAATTTGAAGTTCTGATGAGGAAAAGGAGAATTATTATGTTGGAGATCTGGCCTAAGCGAATGACTTCTGAAAGAGCTCACATTTGTTTTGACTGCAGAAATGCCTTGAGTATGTTTTCTTCATTCATCTATGTTCAATAAATGTGTATTTGAAGACGTTTGATAGGTAAGGCTTGGGAAATCCAGGCCCCTTGTGATGGCATTTCATAGCTAATTAGCTATTGTATTAGCTATTAATTCTATTATTCCTAACATATAATCTGCTTCTTGAGTCAGGCTCTCAAAAATAATACTGAGAATTATATTAGTGGTAAAAGTGCCCAAATTTTGTCACACTTAGGAGTCTGCATAGATACTTACAGATATTATTATTTAGGCCAGGAGTACAATTTGAGTCCAAGGTGAAGACAAAGACTGTGAACTGCACTATATGTCAGTTCCAAATGTAAGTGGAGACCCTGTGCCCACAACCTTCCTCTTGAGCTCAAATGTCCCAGATGTCATCGTACAGAATAGGCAGGGCGGGCTTCTTGTTACATTTTCCTTTGTAATATCTTAGTTTTTGAACATTGCCTCAGGGGATGTCGGGATATGTGTAAAACACTGGGATGGGTGCTGACAGTGTCTACAGGGCTCTGTGACATCGGATGATTTGAGAGGAGAGAGAATTTTTTTTTCTTCCCCAAAAGCGGAACTGCAAGAAGAGATTCATAATTATGTTACGTTTGAACATGCAGCTCTGGTGGCTACAGATAGCTCTTCAGACAGGGATGTTCTAATTAAAGGCAGAAAGGTTTGAGGAACATGTGATTCCAGCTTATTTGAAAGACTGTGAGAGGCCAAAACCAATCCCAATAAAAGTACCATAAGATATCAACATGAGCAGAATTGTTTAAGGGAGGGAATAAAACCATAGCAGCTATTTGTGCACAGTTTGTACACGCATTCAAACTGAAGGAAGCGGGACAGAGAGATTGTGAGTATGGACCAACAGATATACTGCTGAAAGCAGTGTAAGTAGAGAGAGTTAGATCCACCACTTAGATCATTATAATAGATTTGTGTGGACAAAATTCAGCCATTTTTTTTATCTCTGATAGAACAGGTGCAACAGGATGAAAGAAAAACAGCCTAGCACTGAAACTAGGGAAGCCTGATTGCCTGTGGTCTAGGTTAGGAACTGAAGAAACTGTGAGGTCCTTACAAGCTTAGGAACCTAGGCTAAAAGTCACATTACGTGCCTGGAGCATTGGTCAGTGGCTGATGTGGGAGAGGTGATGTGGACAGCGATAGAGAATTTTCACATATGCACTCTGCTGAACATGGCTACCAGCCATCTTACTGCAGTCAACACAGTTGTCACACTTACTGCCACTGGCATCCCAGTCATTTTCCATATCCAGTCACAAACGGTGGGATCCCAAACACTCTCATAAAACTAAGATTAGAGAGAAATGGAACCTGGTATTGATGGTATTGATGATCCACAGCAACTCCATTTTGAATGATGTAGTTAAGAACAGAGACTGTTGTAGATAAGAAAATCCTAGGACAAGATGTTATTTAGAAGTGATGTGCTTGAGTACTGCTCACCACTGAGAAGCAGGACAGTGCTGAGGAGGTGGCTAAAGCATTATGGCAGAATGCAGGAGAAGAGAAGACAATTGCCATGGGCCCTGCGAAGCACAGGAATACAATATGAGGACGTGTTATGTGAGAGACGTGATGGAAAACTGAGCTGAAGTCTTACAGATTCATAAAGGAATTGAAGAAGGAAATGGAAAGCTTTAAAGGCATAGCCCTATACCTCTTGAAACTGGCAGGTTTCAATAGCAGCCTACAAGTAGTTAAGGAAACTGAGGACCTGCTCTGAGTCAACACTGAATCAATGGCATAATCCATTATTGATGTTGGAAGATATAGCTACTTGATTTGCCAGGAGCAAAAAAGTGAAACCCCTTGTGTTGCTTTCACTGGATTCAAATTTCCCTCATCAGACTATCTGCAGTCTCCAGAAGGCACAAATGCCTACAGCCATCAGCCACTACCGATGCTCTTCCTATGACAACTGAACTGAGCATTGGATAGATTCCCAAGTATTTGTCAGATTTAATTTTTATAAAGAGCTTATATGAGGCAAACAGGAAGGCTAGAAAAAAAAAAACAATAAATGATAATCTAAGAAGATTCAGTGGCTTCTCTTTGGAGGAACAGTTGGAAAGCTACTTCTCTTTGGAGAAACCATTAATATACATATTCACAACCAAATCTCCTAATTTGGGACACTATTAATACTTTGAGTGATGCAAGTGAGAATGAGCACGAAGAGAATATCTTCTCATCTGCTTTGCACACTGTTCAGTTGACCTGGCTAACTGAAATACATCACACATACCTGGGAGTCTCTTCCATTTCACTTGTTCTTTTTCAGGATAAGGGTAAGTTGTGAAGGAAGTGAAACCATCTGTTCAATTGTGGTATCTGATAAAAAGATTCAGCCTTTCTCTTGGTTTACTACCTGGGTAAAATGTTTATATATATGAGATGCTGTATTTCTTTGTAAATTACTTCTGCAAGCCAAGCCAAGCTAATCTTCCAGCATCATGAATTTATATCCTTACAGTGGCTTCCTGCCAGCATCCTCTCTATTGAACTGTATTTACATTAGCACTGTAGAACATTACTTCATTTAAGCATCTGAAGTGAAGCACTCAGTCAATGCACACACTTAGTTCTTGTTCATTGCCAGCTAGTAAGATGTCAGCAGATTGCCTTTCCAAGCTGGGCCCTGCCATTCTGCGTATAATGAGAATTAAAGACAGTGGTCTTTTAGGGTTACTCAAGCTTCAGTGCTGGTTTTAGTTGTTTGTAGCTGGTGTAAATGCAAAATATTAGACAATTTCCTTGGCTCAGATTGAAAGATGAATCCTTCTATTAGATTCACAGGTATTACTTCGGTATCAGATCTTGGTGTCCTGGAGTCCGTATAGTGATAAGTAATCTGGAGAATGGTTTGTTGTTTTTCAGTCTTTTTTTTTTCTGTAACTTTCAAAGTGCTTTACAAAGTAGAAGTATTTTCATTTTGTGGAAGGCAAAATTGGTAGAAGAGAGGGGCAGATAACATTATTGAACCTGGTATAGATCTTTATGTGAAGTTTCTTTGGTTTGCAGAGTCAATAGTGCAGTCTCAGCGACTCTGTGACTGAACTATGACAATTTCATAGAATCATTAAGGTTGGAAAAGACCTCTAAGATTTTCTAGTCCCACTGTCAACCCACCAACACCATGCCCACTAAACCATGTCCCTCAGTGCTACATCTACACAGTTCTTGAACATCTCCAAGGACAGTGACTCAACCAGCTCTATGGGCAGCCTGTTCCAATGCCTCACCACTCCATCTGAGAAGAAATTTTTCGTAATAACCAACCTGAACATCCCCTGGCGCAACTTGAGGCCATTCCCTCTAGACCTATCGCTATTCACCTGCGAGAAGAGGCAGACCTGGGAGAAGAGGCGGACCTGCACCTTGCCGCAGCCTCCTTTCAGATGAGAACAATAAGGTCTCCCAAGTCTCCTCTTCTCTAGACTAAACAATCCCTCAGTCACTCCTCCTAAGTTCTGTGCTCCAAACCCTTCACCAGCTTCGTTGCCCTTCTTTGAACATGCTTCAGTGCCTCAATGTTCCACTGCACAGCTATCCAGCCACTCTGCCCCAAGCTTGTAGCATTTCATGGGGTTGTTCTGACCAAAGTGCAGGGCCCAGCATTTGGGTTGAACCTCATACAGTTGGCCTTGGCCCATTGATCCAGCCTATCCAGATACCTCTGTAGGGACTTTCTTCCCTCAGGCGTAGAGAAGCGTTATCTGCAAACTTACTGAGGGTACACTCAATCCCCTCATCCAGATCATCAATAAGGATATTAAAAAGGACAGGCCCCAGTACAGATCCTTGGGGGACACCACTCGTGACCGGTCACCAACTGGATTTGACTCCATTCACCACCACTTTCTGGGCCTGGCCATCCAGGCAGTTTTTTACTCAGAGCACACCTGTCTAAGCCACGAGCTGCCAGCTTCTCCAGGGGAATGCTGTGGGAAACAGTGCCTGGAGAAATGAAAGACTGAAGAAGTCTGACTGTACTTCGTGTTCTCTGATGCACTGACTGTGTTACTTCTGGATAAGTACTTTAGAATGGAGTTAAAATTATACATTCTCTCTATGATCTAAAATGGGCTGCTGAACACAAACTTTGTTCTCTTTATTTAAAAAGATTATTTGAAAAAGGATTTTTCATCCTTGAATTTCACTAAAAACACTTAAATTACTCATGCTGTATTCCGAAAAAGCACTGCGACTTTGCTAGCTCACAAGAAGGAGAAAGCAAAAACATTTGGTCTCATCACCAAAAACGGATGAATGACAGCAGCTGATGAATGAAGTACAAACTTTGATTCAAATGTAAGAATGAAATAAATAATTCTCTGGAAATTTGAAAAACACTTTACTTTTAATGGTAAGAAATATGTGACAGCTAGTTTAAGGAGAATAATTGTGTAATAGCTTGGAAATCTGATTTCTCATAAAGTGGTTCCAGTTCTTAATTACCTCAACGTTAACATGCAGACTGGGGTATTGAAAAACTTTTCTCACAATAATCAATTTCAGGGCTCTATGAAGTTTCTTAAGGTCATTGCATACAAGGTTTGAAGATTACCAAGAAAGATGGTAGTTTCATTATAATGTAGTCTTCTATTTTGATTTGTTTAGATTTTTATCTTCATTTTGAGGAAATGGCAAACAGAGAATGAGGAAATATTTTCACATTTTTCTGGGAGACAGGCAAAAAACATGATTTGGGGGACTGTAAAGACAGCAGTTACAGTAACTAGCACTCCATTGTTCCTTAAGGTGGGCAACAAAACAAAACAACTACCCGCCCCCAAGTTAAGTGAAATTAATTCATTTTTGTAGTTTTAAATTTGCCTTATGAATGTTTGTGTCTTCATAGGAAGAAAACACTTTCACATTCCAAAACCACTGGACTAGGACAATGATGGTCTTTCCTGGAGATGAAGCCAGCCTCTTCCTCCTGGGTATGTGAGCAGTTGCCACTCTTTCCTACTCAAACAGTTTTCAAATGCTCCAAGCCTGTTGGAGGGTGAGTTTGCCTCACTGAAGCAGGTCTTTGACTGTAAAGTGCAGGTGACACCAGTGGAGATGCATTTAAATTTGCCTGAGAACTTGACCTTATTTCTAATGATGAATATGTTTACTTCTTCTGTCTTACAGGGTCATCGCTGGTCAGCAATGAGGGAACATTAAAGAGTCTGGAAGTCCATTTTGGCTCTGTCAAAGAATGTGAGCACACTTCTGTTTATTTACCTCCTTCATTCCCTCCTTGCCTGTGGTGCAGATTAGAGGTAAAAGTCTCCAGAGAGTGGATTCCTCATTAAGATTCCCGATACCTCCTGGTATGCGGTGCCTGGATTACCACATGAAGGGTATCCTGCTATTTTTGCCTCTGGTCCAGTCCCTTTGAAGGAACCCTGGAACACTTTACACTCATGCAGATTTATGAGTGCTGTGTACCCTGCCAGAGACTTTCTGACATACTCCTGTAAACTAATTATGGGAAACTCCCCCCAGGCCCCTGTCGTTAAAAATACATTCTTAGCATTTCATGAACAAAGCTTAGTTTCCTCCTTCTGTTCCTATAGGATATGATCTATTTCCTGACAGATGTTTATCCTAAAACATCAAGTGATTGCTTCTGAGGAAAGTAACTGAACAAAAGCATGCCATGCCACCTTGAATGAGTCACAATGTGAATCCTGAACTCCAGGTGTGATCTGAATTTCTCTAGTGCCCAAGGATTTTGATTTTTAAGATTTTGATTTATTAAAGCTTGTCTCAGTTGAAGACTGGGCACTTTAATTTCTGCAGCCGGTCATGAAGCCTTCCTTTTCAGTGCCTTCTTAGCATGGCTTTTGATCAAAATCCATTGCGCACCTGCTGACTGTTTGGATACCTGAATGAAATAAGTTGATCCCTCCAAGTGCTTGTGCCTTGCTTCCTCTTAGGCACTACAACACAAGGTGCCAAGAAAGACAAACAGATATAGAACAAACAAGAATGGGTGTTGGCAGGGGTAGAGTTCTGGCTCATATAAGTAGAAAAACACAACATTTGTTGGCTGACAATTATGTGTGATCCTAGGGGCCCCTGGGAGAGGGGAAGGTGGCATGTGCATCAACTGTGAATGCCTGAAACAGACTTGGAGGTTATGAACACAGATGTAGATGCTCTCTACACATACATCACAAACAATTCCCTTGGAAAAACTTATTCCCCAGCTAGACAAGGAGCACAGGGCTAGGTGCAGTAGGGAGACTGAATTCAATTCATAATCTTAAAATTCATCCCATGGAGCCATACTGAGATGCCTTCTGGCTCAGACAGGTGGTCAAGTTATCGCCATTTACCTGATTATCTCAGAGCAGCTGAGCTGCCATGACTGTGTATGCTTCAGTCTGCCTCACTTGTTAATTACTGTATTTTAGCTCAAACTTCAGTGAAAGACCTGGCATATATCAACTAATTAACCTGAGCCGTCACATGGACTTGTGTTTGGTCAGCGAGCATGGTCTGTGTAGGAATTTCAGCTTCTTGTTGTTGTTGCTTGTTGATGGTGTCATTTGGGGTCCTAATCCCTGATAGGGCCTGAACTTAGTGTGTTTCAGATGTAGCACATATGCGCACAGTGGCCATAAAGCTATTGATTTTGTTAACGGATCTTAAAATCTGAAGGTGGTGTTCTTCCTAAGGCTTTCAGCTTGCGTGAAGGTCAAACACCAGATGATCTGCTACAGCACAAAGCCTTGAACTGAACCCTGAAATTATATGGCCATCTTCCAGCTATAAGGTTTTGAATTGCCAAATAAAATGCAGTGGGAAAAATAATATGCAGAAAGATGTCCATATTTTCCGTCTGTAAATGATTAAAACAAAGATTCTGGAAGAACAGACTTACCTATTTTGTAATAGTATTATTACTTAAGCTTTCTGTTCTACTGCACAGATTTTGTGTTTTATTGTTGTTGTTTGCTTGTTTGATTGTTTGTTGGTTTCCTGTAAGTGATGGGTCATAGAATGAGACCAAAGCAGGAGGAGAACCTGAAGCACACTCTCCTTCCCTTGACACACGATGAATAGCAGGCACTGAGGTAGAATCCTTTATGGGGTGAAGAGTTGAGAAGGCAGTCTTTTTACAGATGTTGCCAGAGATGACAAGGAGATGCAGAGAAGAGACAGTAAGAAAAAGGGAATTGAGAGACAGAGTGAAGGGACATTCAGGAAAGCGCTGATACATGTCCAGGCAAACTAAGGTGGGATTAGAAAACAATCCCAAAGCCTTCTTCTCTGCATCCTGTCCCACAAAATGATGTGCAATAGCAGAGAGCCCCAGCACCACCTTGGTAATGCTGCTGATGATAATGGAATAATTCCACTAAATGAAGCTCTGGCTTTTGACTTTACAGTCTTCTATTTACTCTTGGTATTGGTATAAATCCTTCAGGAAGCAGAGGAGCAGAAAATCAAGCTGAGCCTGTGGGAGCACTGGATAATTCCCAGTGTGAAACGGGTGAGGCAGTAATTGAGGTGTACAAAGTGAGGGATGATGTGGTCAAGTGAAGAATTGGTGGAATTAGTTGTCTATGTGTAGCAACTCCGCCCATTTTTCCTTTTCTGAGTAGTGTAGTTTGTCTATAACCCTATTCCAGACAATCCTAGCTTTCTCCTTCCTTATTTCTTGCAGTAAAGTTGAATAAAATCAAATGATAAACAAACTGCAGGCTCAAGCTTTCCTCTAGGATTTACAGAAAAAACAGTTGTAGGATTTTTTGTCTGTTTTTCCCCTGCTCTCAATCTTTCGTAGTTTTCCAACTTGTTCTGTGAACAGAACACGCTTTCCTCCTTGGAGTTGATGCTGATAAATGGCCTAAGCAAGGGACCCAGTGAACTTGCATAGCAGAATGGGGCACAGCTGGGTATGTCCCTGTGATAATTAGCATTTTTATTTTTCTGCAAGGGGAAAATGAGAGTGGGGAATGGGACCCCTTCCTCAGCTGGGATCCACCACTGTCAGAGACAGAGCAACAAACAAAGAAAACACTCAGGGGAAAAAAATCGTAAGTAATTTTCATGAGCTGTGGATTAGCTGATAATTTGCCATTGGGGTTCCATTCTGCAAGAAGCCTTTATGATTGATCCCACTCCGAACTCACCACTTTCAAATAAACATAAGCTGAACTGAGTTTACACTAGGCAAGGCTGAAAAGCTGCACAAGGAACATCCTTTGTGGACCTGAAGGATGGCATAACAGAGATTCTTTTCTTTTTTCCCACAAAGGTGTTGAATATAACAGTACTGCCAACTGCTTCAGATCCAGCAGAGCACATACCAGTTGGGGATCTTTTCCAATGTCCTCCTTTGAACAGGGTGCTATGTATATATATTCTTGCTTTACTGACCGTGTGTGCCTGTGGTATATCATCCTACTTCTTCATCAGCATCAGAGACAAGTGTTCTAGTGCCACTAAACATAAAGCATATGAGCCACAGTCTCCTTGGCTCTACTACAACGTTTTGTACTGATATGGCATTCACCCCTTTCCAGAGTCTTAGTAATGACTTTGTCATGAAAGCATGAGTTAATGAAACAGTCACCACCGTAGCCACTTCCATCTACCTCCACTCCAGAATAAACAAAAGTAGAAACAATATATTTGGTGTCACCTAATCAATCTCTGACAGTATGGAATAACTCCTACTACTCTATTGCTGATATTTAATTTGCTGTAATTTCTACAGTAGAAGAATATTCTCCCTTCTTTGGAAGTCTACTCCAAACTCTAACTTCTAACATTCTCTGTAGGATGCACTATATTGTCAGTAAGATGTAGACTGACATGAAAAAGTTGCTGTTGGAGCAACAAGAATGATAAGAGACTTAGAAAGCATGACCTGTGAGTAAAGGCTGAGAAAATCAGTTTTGTTTAGTCTAGAAAAAGAGAATATGGCAGGAGCAGGGGTGGGAAATACGATAGTCTTAAAAAATGTCTAAGTTCAGCAAAGAAGGCTTGTATTAGATCTTTCAAAAAGGAAGAAAAAAACCCAAAACTTCTAGCTGTAGGAATAGGTGAGTGCTGACAACCTAGAGACGTGCAAAATTATTTATGTAGGATATTCATAAGAATGAGCTGGAGGGGTGAAAATTGGAGAAACTAGATCCCAAACTTTCGTTGTGTTTCCAGTCACACTTTTGTGTATCACCACCAACACAAATTTCCTTTTTAGCTAACTGCAGTCCACTTTTTTTTCTCCCTCCTTTATTATTCTCTCATGCCATTTCATATTGCCAGATCAAGACTCTGGGTGGCTGTAGACTCAAATAGCTCAATTTCTATAAGTTTATTACATTAATTTGAGCATGATGCTTTTGTCTTTATTTACCCTCACTCCCAGGGGAATAAAGGTCAGAATCTTGCTCTACTTCTGAACAGTGCCTAGCATAGTAAGGTTCTTGTCTGGGCACTGAGACTCTAAAGGTTGTTGCAGGTCAATTACTACATACAGTAATAATAGTTATCCTCAGTCTTCAAAAAATATATTGGCTCTACCTGTGGCTGTCCTTGACCAAGATTGGGACGTTTGATTTTTTGAACTGAATGAAGTGTTTCATTTGATTATCTAATGCTGCATGAAGTACACGCTTGTTGTGTTTGAAGTATTTGCCAGAGGTCAGCAGTAGGATCTTATACGTTGGGGGAAAATGTTGTGATGCATACTCATTTTCGCAGTTTTGAGATAATGTAACTAGGTTGTCTTGAAAGGAAATGACTGAAGACACGTAATGCAACTGGACCTTATGTGTTAGGCAGCCTACATTAGCTGCCCAGTGAGGCAAGACCGGCACCCTGTAAAGACTATGTGAGATCAGCCCTCAGCCCTGAATGAAACAGATTAGAGGCAAAAGGAGGAGAATCATGTGTCCTGCTTAATGACAGTGGCTTTGAGCAAGTCACAGTCATCTTGTGCTTGATTTTAAAGAGGCATTATAGTGGCTAATGAGGAAGAAAGGGCTGAGCTGCTCCTCCATCCATGCAGGGGAACATAATGCTCCTGTGTTAACATCCAGATTTACAGCCCACACATCAACATGCAGCATAGCAGGAAATACAGCCAAGGTTTCCTGTGGGGATGCTGGCAGCCCTTGGGAAATCCCTCCAGGACTTCCTCACTCCCTGCCTGTGGAAGGGCAGACAGCCCATGGCCTCCTTGGCATCCCCCTCCTTCTCAGCCTTTGAGCTGTGACCGCCTCCAGAGCTTGGGCACTGACCTGTTAGGGCTGCAGCCCCTTGCAGGAATGCTGTGGCCCGATAAGCACTGTCTAGCTCTCTTCAGTTGAGCAATGCCTGGCATGGCGGGGACTGAGCTCACAAAGCATCTCCGTGTCCAAAAGCCAATGCCCTCAAGCTGGGACAATTCAGAAATCCAAGCTGAGTTATGCCATTTTAAAAAGTCCTGAGACTCAGCTGGGGCACTGAGATCACCCTGGTGGTGTTTCCAGCCTGCTACAAGGTCACTGTGCTGTGCATGGCAGATTGTGGGTAAACTCATTGGTTCAGCTCTGCTTCTGGCTCTGCCAACTGCCCCACTGCTGTAAGGAGCGTGGTGGAAGGATCTGTAGGCCAGACATGGAATTTGTACCAAGGATGGGATATAATTAGCCCAAACCTTCATCTAACTCAACTTCAGCCAGAGCCAGTGGAAGAAGATGCAAAGCAGGTGAGGAAAACATGCCAAGCACAGTACCTTGCCATAGCTGGTTGTTGTTTGGAGGTAGTGTAGAACTGGGACCACTGATCTCCTTCCACACAAATATCTGTGAGTATACATCTAGCCCTACATTCACACTTGGTGATGGCAGCTCCAATTGGCATGAAATGCCCCTGTCCAAATTATACCTGTTTGTGAGAACATGGGTCAAGGTCTGGGGAATTTTTTTTGTTCTAATGCTGATCTGTTGAAAATTTGGGACACTTGTCTTCTGGTAATTAAGTCCTTTTTAAACAATTTCAACTTGAACATATGGCCTTCTTTCTGTCTCCATTCTACAGCATCCTCTGGAGGTGTAAGCACTTCTACTGTGCTTCATCCTCCACTTGCTCTTCCACCTCCAACATTGGGGCTTTAATAGCTGCCATGCAAGTATGCTGTTTTTCAGGCTTTTCTCTTGCTGACGCATTACGAAGAAATTGGGATTTAAATTACAGTGTGGGGTGTTGATAACATTTTCTCTTACTGTGTGACCATGCTGGCTCAAGCTATCTTGTATCTATCCAAAGTTATTGCAGACAGACAAGCTTTGATCTTTCCAAAAGTGCAGAAGTAGATGTTTGCCCACAGTGTACTGTCTCTCCTATTATTTCAGAGCCTGGAACACAATAATATCTTATGGAGAGCTCTGGAGTTCAGATTACAGCCCGTTTATTTATTTTGCTGAAGCACTGTCCCATAAGGAAAATCCTGTGCTGGGTTTAAAGAGCCAGACAATAGAGCAGCCGTCACATTTGGATGTTGCTTTTGAAAGAACACCCTAATGCTACATCACTTTGCTCTACTGGGTTCTGCTCCTGTTCTTCAATGGCAAAAATCACAAGATCGGAATTAGTAAAAGGGCTTTAGTGATGTTTAATGCAAAACATGTTGAAAATGAAAACACCAGCTCAACTGTGCTGAAAAAGCAGCTCTCTTGTTCCTAAGTTTCTTCTTGACCAGTGGATGTAAGCATTACCTCACAGTCAGTACAGAGTCAGACAATGGATTCTGTGTCTCAGACTTTTGTGGGAGAAAACGTAACATTAGGATAACGTAACATTTCTGTATGCCAAAGATACACTCCATCTCTTGCCACTGAATGGAGCTTCAGAATCCCTGAACATATAGAAAAGAAAAATATTTTTTTCTAGTCCTATTGTATGTGAAAATAACCCTAATGCTTCTCCTGAGTTTGCAGATAGCCTGAAAGAGCAGCTTCAGTACTTATGACTTACTGTGCTTACACTTGATGCATTTTCAATGACAAAATGAAAAACAGGCAGTATTTTTACAAACATGTTTTGTTGAAAAAGGTGTTTATGAAAAACACTTTTAGTGAAAAAAGTTGATGACGTTTTGCTTGCTCTATTTACCACGTTCCTCCCTTCCTTCTTTTGCTTCCTGTTTAAAAAAATACTAATATGGTAAATATTAACTGTTAACTAACTGTAGAGAGAGGCATAACTGTTAACTAACTGTTAACTAATTGTTTGTTAGAAAGAGCTCTGTCTTGCAAAGCTGTGTATTGAAAAAAAATCAAAAAGCAAACACTTGGAATTCATTTTACAGAGTGACCTTTCAATTCTAATCTTGATTAGAGAAATATAAATGACTGTTTTGTTGACATTTTCCCTATGATTTGCATCTTGCATGGACTGCTTAATTTCTTAGACAGTCTGAACAACCTATCTAGCCCTTAATAATCTGTTAAACTCTCCAGATTTTACTTGCTCTCTTAAAATCTCTGATTTTCACAATGCAGTTAAGTGTAAGAATTACGAAAACTGAAATTTTGTGTGCATATATCTGTATATATCTATCCAAGATAGATACTAGGATACTAGAGCAAGGAAGTTCTGCATTAAGTATTTGTTAAGCTCATGATTAATCTCTTGACAATGTCACTATTTTTCAATGTGTGCAAAATACTTGAGATATCTCTGTCATCAGATTGCTGCAAAACCTGGGAAACATGAAAATTAGGGCTGGTTTGTCATGGATTACATGGGCTTTTGCTAGTAATTACAGGAACAGCACATTCAGTAAGCTGGCACTTGATGTATATACACATATGGCAGGTCAAACAGGGTAACAGGAAGTACTACGAGCAGCCCTTTCAGCCAAGTTTTCTTTTTGAAGGACCAAGTCAATAATAACAGGCCAAACTAAAAATTTACATCTCAAACAGGACAGCCAAGACTTTGTGTGATATCTCACCTAATTGCTTAAGTCCTTACTGATCAGCACTTCTGTTTTAAGCTGGTTTTTTTCTCATGGGTTTCTCATGGGCCATTGAAGATTCCAAGCCTTTACCCTAAATATGAATCCATAACTCTGCTTAAATGCAGATGTTAGGATTCATTTAAAATTGCAGCTACTCTGTTGGACAAATTGAGAAATACCAGGTGATGAGAAAACTACAGACATAACATACATGCTTGGGTTCAAAGCAAAGGCTGTAGATCCAACTGGAGGGCTGAAATGACTAACCTCTGAATAAAAAGCTGTGCAGCCTTTGAAGAGCTCACACTGCAGGAGCTTCATATCTTCAAGATTTTTGTGAGATACCAACAGCATAGGTCTATGTGGTCTTTTCATAGATAATTCAAAGCCTGGAAACCTTACCTTGAGGGTAGAGATATAAGAGGCTTAATCTATTCACTTTAGCAAAGAGAAGGTGAAGAGGTGACTTGATCAGAGCCCATAAAGCTTTAGTGTAGTAGAAGGTTTCTGGGAACAAAGAACTCTTTTATGCATCAGAGAGAGGCATAACAAACCCAGTGTCTGGAAGCTGCGACTAGGTTTATACAGATGGGAACTGAGGTGCAAAATCATGGGCTTGCAGCAGGAATCACTGGCAGAAATTCTATGCCTGGTGTTACACTGTGGATCAGACTAGGTCATCACAACCAGCACTCTTGGCTTTGAAATCTGTGCGCCTATGATTAACGTGATTCCCACATTATATGCACACATCAGCATTACATTTAGTCACTGAAGAAGAGAGAGAATGCATCCAATTAGCTCCGGGCTTTCTGCCCGAAAAGGGAAAATGAAGTGGGATTTTGTTTAAGGACAACCCCGAAAACTCTGAAAAACACACCATGGGATCATTAGCACTTGGGCAGAGGGGACAGAATTTCAAGTCCAGCACAAAAGCCCCTGCAGAAAGAACTCTGTTCAGTGAGCTGTGTAGAAGGAAGGACTGTGCCTACCTCGCTCCTGGCTTAGTTACAGTTCTAGGAAGTACAGGACACACTTAGATAACCAAATCAGAGATATCCTGTGTTGTTTTAGAAACAACTGGTTCAAGAACCCTTTATTTCTGTTGGGTCTTGCACGAGTAGAAAGGAAAATACCGTCTCCTCTGAGGATGGTCTTGTTAAAATAGGTGACATGGACGATGATGGTGGGAGGCATCTGCTCCTGCAGAGCAGGCCTGGTTTAAATGTTTAGTTTTGCTGGAAAATCCCCAAGTTCTCATAAGAACTTTGCAAGCATCAGTTTCAAAAGTTCTTGACTCACATTACAGGAAAAAATGTAAAAATGCAAGTTTCAAAGCTACAAAATACTTTTTTCAAATGCAAAAGAACTTGTCTTTGAAAAGGTAAGCAAAATATGTACTTTTTTTTTTTTTTTTTTAACTACATTCTCAAAATCCCATTAAAGTACTTAACAGGTATCATAATGAAAGGTTTTGGTGATTCAAATAGAAAATACGTTAATAATTTTGGTGGATGAAAAGCGTTTGGTCCGCTGACAATTTATGCAGATTGGAAATATTTTGAAGTTGTTCATGGAACAAGAAAAGCCAATTCCTATACAGTCTAAAATTCTGCTGCCACAGGTTGCTAAGACATCTGTAATTGTTGCTCATGTATGTAGGTAAGTCCTTTTAATACAGCTGCTTTATTTTCATTTTCCATTCTTTCCAATGCAGTAGCCAGTTATCCTAACTAGACCCCTCTATTAGTTCAACATTTCCTGTCATCTGACTCCAAAGTTTGTGCAGCCCAATAAGGAACAATCAATTGTGCTTCTCGTTTAGGAATTCAGGTTGTTGTTGACTTTTCATTCTCTTCTCTCTTGCATCCAAACTGAGTGACAAAACAAGCTGTTTCTGACTATCATTGTAAAAGACCACATCACCCATGCCAAGCTATGTAACTTGGTCTCAGATCTTCTCACTCTATTTTTCAGCCGCCTTGATGAAGAAGTATCATGTGAAGTCATGCCTTTTATCACACCTAGGACTATAGTGGTGCAAATCTGAAAAAAACTACTTTAAAGAGCCCTTTAGTTTTCAGCTTATTGCTACTGGCGGGGGGGAGGGGGGAGAAACGACTGCAAAAAGTAAGAGAAGAATTTGTTCCTGGCTGATTTTTAAGCCAAATGCACATACTTTTTTTTTCTTTTTTTTTTTTCTTTTTTTTTTTCTGAAAGTCCTTTACATGGGACTGGTTTTTGAGGGCTTGTGATCATACGTATAAATTACTTTTCATGTAGCCACATCAGTTTACCGCATTTACAGAAGAGTCTTTCAGCACCTGATCCTATATCCAGGGCAAGTTCTGCAACCTTTAATTGTTTAATTAGCTGGTGCTAGTTTAAAAATATTTAACTGTGCTCTTTTAGGTAAATAGTTTATTTCAGGAAGCGTCACCACCAAATATTTTCGTTCCTGTTTTACTTCCTTTCTCTTTGCTGCTTCACACAGCAGAAAGGAGCAATGACCATGGTCTTTGAAGGTGATCTCCAAATGTTTGCAAGTAGTTCTCATTTTCACAACTGGTGAACGAAAAGCCTCTGCCCGAACCCTCTTATGCTGAGGATGTTTGTGCCTTATGTGCTCTCTGATGGTGTGTCGAGAGAAGTGAAAAAAATGCTCTGTATCTTTCCATTGCTTCTTTGTTTAGTGGTGAGTGGGTAATTCTTTCATCTGAAACCTTGCATGTTCTTTCTTTCTCCATATATATACCTCATATAAAGTAACAAGTAGCACTGCTTGTCCTGGCTTCCTCTGTAAAAAGAAGAGGACATCGAGCAAAAGTGAAAGGCAGTACTTGTAAAGTTGTTTAAAAGAAAGCCTTTTGATTGCTACTTAGCTGGGAAAGGTGGCACTGAAAGAATTTGAGATTCTTCTTTGTACACTGAGACGTTTTGGTTTGAAGGGGAGAAGTATGTGCTACTGAGAAGTTTTTACTCTTTTGGTGACATCCAGCCACTCTTCCTTCTTCATCAATCAGGCTGTCAGCTGACTTCTAGTTTATTTCTGGTAAAATTTCTGATATTTTTCATATCCAGTTACTGGCAGATGAAAAATAAAAAATAAAGTGATTGCCTCTGCCCTTATCCACTCTGATAGGGATAAACAGGAGCAAACATAAAGTATCCCACTATCACTTTCACAGAGCCACTTTTTAGACTGCAGACTCTTTTGAAAGTCAGCATTGCACTTGGCTGAAATGACGAGATGCTGACATTAAATGCTATTTAGGCAGAGCCAGTGTTAATATTTTCAATGCCTTAGAAAAAAGGAAAGTATGTAAACTAATTCTACTTCCGTAATGATGAAGTTCCTTCATAACATCTGAGCAAAATCAAAACTGTGTTTGAGGACCTAAGGAAAGTACAATTTTTCCACTATTTATTTGGGATGAGATATGATAGGGGGAGATTATTTTTAAAATGCTCAGTGAGAGTCATATTCCTTTCCTCACCCCTGTGTGAAAACTTCCAAGTCATGTTGTTTCCCATGGTCAACAGCAGAAAATGCCGATAAATACACGTATTATCAGCTAGTGAAATTCATAATTTCTATGTGCCAGAACAGAGATAATGAAAAAAAAAAAAGCTATAACCTTTCAATTCCAAATAGATCTCTGGGCTAAATGCTGACATGACTAAGAAAAATACCTATCTAAAGAAATCACTGTGCAAAAACCCCCAACTCCTTGCCTACCACCAACCTTGTGTTCCCTCCAGCAATTAGCACTGGCTAGCTGGTCAGTCTACAGGGCACTTAACTGTGTGCTATAGTTCCTGCAGCAGCTAAACACTTTTACTTACAAACATTAATGCGTTATTTCCAATAACTCCACTAATGTGCCAGTCCTATCCATTTTACAGGTGAAGACAAGTGGCCATTGCTAAGATATCATAGAATCATAGAATGGCTTCAGTTGGAAGGGATTGTACAGATCATCCAGTTCCAATCCCCCTGCCATGGGCAAGGATACCACCCACTAGATCAGGTTACCCATCCAAACTGGCCTTGAACACCTCCAGGTATGGGGCATCCACATCTTCTCTGGGCAACCTATTCCAGTACCCCACTACCCTCATAGAAAAGAATTTCTTTCTTGCATCTAACATAAATCTGCCCATCTTCCTTTCAGTGTTAATTTGATTGGTGTTGAGTCCTACCTGTGCCCATATAGTAGACTGGTGTATCTTAACTCTCACAGGCTCATCTGCCACCTGCCTGCTCTGAAGCCTGATCTGATCTAACTGTTCCACTTAGTGTTGCTGAAGCAGCAGCCTGTGCGAAATTCACATTAGCTCACAGTGTGATTACCCACTAGCGTGGCTGTCATACAGTAGGGGGACACTGCACTTCAGTTTATCTGGAAATTAAGACTGCTGACTGTGAAGTGAGTACCAGACTGTCTGAAAATTGGACTATTTATTGATTTACTGGTCTGTTGAGATAAAAGAGGATAAACCAGCCTCACTCCACAATCACAGCTTATCTTCTAGAGTCCAACTGCAGCTTATGATGACTAATCATACGAATGACAACTCCTTTCCAAATACTTCAAGAAAAAGTGTTGTCCCAGACTGGTGATAAGTAACATCCTTAAGCTAAAGTAATGTTACACAGTTCAGTGCTTTGCATTCCATAGATGCTATTAAGTATTTCTTGCAGTTCTCTTTTTCCTCTTTGCATGATGTGTGACAGCGTCTTCCTGGAAGTCGGATAAGAATATCAAGTCTGGGAAGATAAAGGGGTAGTTCTTCCTGTCTCTTGCAGGAAGGTAAGAAAGTAGACAAGATTGCAAACCTCAACACATGAGAGATATCAAGACAAAGCAAGCCAGCAGAACCATTCTGTATCATGACCCAAGCCTTACTCTGGTACCAACTTAGCTGTAATTTGGACAGATCCATTACTGGAGCAAGTTGGGCTTAAAGAAAGGATTTTATCCTACGTGGTTTCCAATGCTGGGAAAAAAACATGGTGCTGATGAGGAGGAGGAAGCAGTAAAATAAACAGAGATGTTAAAGAGTGATTGAGACCAAGAGAATGCTGTTTATCTGTAGGAGCAAGTGAGGGGTTAAGAAGATGTTTCTATTGGAAGAAACATACTGGTAATTTTCCTATGCTTAGTGAAATGGAACCTCTCTAACTGTACTAAAAATATGTTTATTTATGTTCCTGACTCCTTCAACAAGAATTTAACTAGGTCCCAAGATTCACCAAACCTGGCATTTCAGGGACACAAAAGCAGTAAAGAGGTGAGGAAATCACTTTCACAATTTTAATGCTAATACCCTTTGTATTCACTATAGCCTATTCAATTTCCTTGCTTCAGCGGGAGAAATGCATCTCATTCCCTCTGCTCTGGGCATCACTGTCCTATCTGTTCTTTTTATTCAACTGCTCTCTCAGTTCAAAAGCCATTTGCATAGCCACTAAATTCTCTTTTTAAAATATTTCTCTGGCTCTGGGCATTTTTGCTGCCTTTCTCAAGAATCCATCTACTTTGTTCCTATAGATTTGTATCAGCTTAAAGAAATTGCATTTGGTTAGAATGCAGTGCCCTCGCCCATATTACACAGTGCTTTGCTTTGCAAACAGTGAGCAGTACTGCTCAACAGAGAAGATAGCTAGCTGCAACAAGAGATCTTTGCTTGATGTAAAAATCTGTGTGATAAGAATCTTCCCCATCCGGATGATGAAAGTCTGTTCTTTCTTTGGTGAGCGTGCTGAGCCCTACAGATCAAAACCTGGCTATACACACTAAACATATCTGAGTATTTAGAGGCATTTCTATGGTACTCGGAGTCAACAGTGTTGTGAAAGAACCTGTCAGGAGGTAGGGAAGTTATCTCTAAGAAGAAGGTGTTTTTTTTCAATAACCATAGAGAATGACAAATGCAAAAGCTTGCCAGAGAACAATTTTTGAGAATCTTTGATCTGATGATTTGCTAGTTCCTGGACTTATTTGGTGAAAACAGTTTTCTCTGTTTTATAAATATCTGCACAGAACTTAGGTGAATATTTATAGAAAAGCCAAGCCTCGAACTTATTTCTGCTTTTCTTTTTTTAAATCTTGGTATTTATATAATCTAACCATAGGGTAGTTTTGGTTGCAAAACTGGCTGACAGAAGCCCCGAGGCCCTGCCACAAGAAAGAAAACTTCACTGGTTAAAAAAACTTTTTCTTGGGATGTGCTGGAAAACGTTTTATTTGACTGAAACAACTTTCCTAAAGACGGGACAGCTTTGTGGCATAGCTCAGCTAACTGCACTGAACTTCTGCCTTAAAAGGATTCTGACTGTACACCTCTTGCCTTTGCTATCATAAAATATTCTACTTTTTAATGTATAATTGAATCTTGATGAGTTTCTTGCAAGTGTGGTCTTACTCTGAGAACTTCAAGAGTGTTTTCTACATGGCAGAAAATTGAAAAGAATACATCACTAAATGTTTTTGTTCCAGTCAAAGAAGGGAAATTAGTCATTATACATTCTGCTGTTTGAAAAGCCTGAGAAGGTACATTTGAGTAGCAGAGAATATAGTTCCCATTTCAGAACAACAGAAATGTGAGTTCCTCAAAGTCATACCAAGACAAGCTCTACCACAACTTCAGTAGCCCAAATTACCTTCACGTCAATAGGCTAAGATTGGAATTTGCCTTCTTACCCATCTAACCACTGAGGTTTAATTATAAAAGAACTCTGCTATGAACAATCTCATGTCTGAACTAATGGAACAAAACCAAAACTGATGAGGTTTTGTGACATTAAACCAAACCTACTTCTCATAGAAGAGATAACAATAATCTAAAGCATTTTATCTGAGTGCCAAGTTCTGGTGGTTTGGATGAGCAGAGACAGAGACTAGGCTTCGCACAGAAGATAGAATGGAGTGCAGCCACCCAGGTCAGATTCCAGTCACAACAGTAAAGCTGATTTCTTTCATTTTCTGAAAAGAGAACTGGAGTATCTCTCATGACAAGAAGGCTGGCTGGCTTCCTGTTCTCAAGAACCCAAGGTGCTGATATCGTGATATGAAGCTCCAGTCGATACATCCGCAGAACAAGTTCTCGTTTTTGCCAGTCACAGCAGGGCACTGTAACTAGCTGTTCTTGAAAGCAATAACCTCATCAATAATTAGTAGGTGTGTGGCTAACTTTACACGATGCTCTTGTCATACTCTTTCATTAATTTTCTTACTGCACAGGCATGAATAAGTGACCTTCAGCTTTCATTTGCGTTTATTTGCTGTGATCATTTGTGGGCTGAGAATGAACATTGTCATGTCTCTCCTGGCCACCTGATGACATCACTATTTACCCAGAGTTGTCCTATGATTTTCATATTCGTATTCCAAATGAATTTGCTTGGCTTCCATTAATTTTCCATTAAAGATGATGTTTTTCCCCAGGGCTCATATAACCATTCCCAACTCACCATGCTTCAGATCTCTCTCTGGTAATTTTCTTCAGCTTACATGGAGCATGCGTTCCGTATTTTATTTTATTTTTTTCCCAGTAAATTCAGTAATGTGAAGACTGAAATGTGAAAATACCTTGCTGGGGAAGTTATAGCTTAGAGTTTCCTAGCCAACTGATCCACCTACTGTACTTCACGATGTGAACAGATAGATTTCGTTCTATTCTAAAAAAGAAAAAGCACCTGTTCTTGTAGCAATTAAATTATCACAGGATATTCTTAGGAAAAAAAATAGCATGGGAAGAAAGCACTTATTTTCATATTTGGTCACATAGCTTACTAGTTACATTCATAAGATTAATGGACTGATCTTGTTCATAGCTTATTTTCTAAGTTTGGGATAAAACGCTCAGTCTAGCTCCATAAAAAAGATGAAGCTTGTATGCATGGTGTTTATGCAAGACAGAGTTTTTGACTGTACTTTGTCCAAGGTGTCTTCAAATGCAGCATGTCACCTGCCTCTCTCTAGAAGCAGTGCTTTGACTAATTAAGTCTGTGCGACTGTTCACACTGGAATTAAACCTCAGCAAAAGAGATGTAAAAGGTTGTAGAAGACTATATCTTAATTATCTTATTTTCTCATCTCATTACTCATGCTGATTTGCACTCTGCTTAAATAAAGCAATATGCTTCTCAAGAGCACAGGACTGCAAATATCTTGCTAATCTATAGCTTTGCTATAGATTAGTTTTGTGCAGTACCCAATGTCTTTTATTGTGGGAACTGTACTATGTAGTTGAATAATTTGTCACTACAGGCCTTATTGTTCTCTTTGGGCAGAGTGAACAAGAGAGTACTAAATCCTTTGAAGAGTTACGAAATGACAGTAACTAGTATAGTACATACTCCACAGCTGATGAACAACCAGATGATCTATTTTTTTTAGGTTCTGAAAGCACAGACTGATCTGTGATGAGTTTAGTGAGAAAAAAGACATAGGAGATTTCTTCTGTTCTTGTAGTTTCGAAACAATTAGAATGTAATACTCCACTTCAAGAGATCTGCCAGCTGCTCAGAACCATGCCTCTAATTTTCTGCCTACGCTGCTAACCTTTTTTACATTATCTCAGCATGTATCTGCTTCCTCCTCTGCAAAAGTTCTTGACGTCTGAGAAAGATTTACTCTTCTCTTTGTAAGTTGCTTTGATATCTAAGGATAAAAAAATGAAGGTCATTATGTAAATATTCAACAGACTGGTACGGTGATGCTTCAGTTGTGAAAGTAAAGCTCACATCTGGTGGATGAGATGTACATTTTCTTTGTCATGCATGCCCATTCCCCTGTGAACAATACAGAGGACCCTCAATTTTTGCTGTTAGGTGAGGTTGAGGCTTTGATGAATTTGACACTGAAAAATGCTCTTTTGCCAGTGCTAGTGGAGAATTTGGTTAGTGCATCATGAGAAATTTGTTGCTGCATTGGTGTAGGTCACGCAGATTGTCAAGCACGTTCCATGACATCTTTTGACAGCAGCCACAGTTTGAACAGACTTTGGGCTGCACCTCCCTGCATGGGGACTCTTTTGTGAGCGAGGTCAGTGAGAGTGAATCAGTCTGGGTGGTGGCAGAGGTATGAAGTGTCTCCTCCTCCTCTGCCAAGTCAACTTTCTCAAGCACTGGACAGCTGGCTTGAATATCTCAAAGCAAGAAATTGCATGAGATCACAGTGCAGCTCTGAGCTTCATCACCCAGATTTCTTGTGTGACTGTGCCAAAGCAGAAGGTTTGGCTTGCTTGAGAGGAACATCCTTGTGAAATATGGGCACTTCTTTGAAATGAAAGTGATTGGATGGGAGAGAACAGAGAGGACTGAGTGCAGAATTTATCCTTTTGTGCATTTCACATGATGAAGTTTCCCTTACTAAAGCGACCCAAGCCAAAACAAAAAGAAGGAGCAGAGGGAACTGAGAATTTTTGTGGTAGAACTGTGCTTCACGTGCTGTTCTGCATTATGAAATGAATCCAGCTGTATCCAGCAGACTGCAATTAACTTTTATTAAGGGGAAAATAGTAGTTCTACAATACAGAAGACTATTTAAAAAATGAAGTATCTTGGCTGTTTTTAATCCCAAATGCACAAAAGATCTAGACTACAAAACATTCCAGTGGCTTGAAATATTCCAACTGGAAAAAAAAAAAGAATGAAATTAATTTTGACATGTGAAAAGACATCACTACATCCTTAGGTTTCACTGCCTTTATTTGTGCGGTAATACACTGAGATAATTTTCGTTTGAAGTCACGAAGAAATTACAGCCCCAAGGATGAAACCTTCATGTGAATATCAGTGTTGAGTGAAATACTTCCAGCTAAATTGCTAACCTCTCTAAATACTCCTTAGCTGAATTAACCAAATTTGAGAAGGCGAATGCTGATTTTGGGCTTAATACCAGCAGAGCATCTGTCTATGGCAGAGATTATGTCATCAGGGAATGTGGACTTGGAAGCCCTGATTGGCTTGCCTCCTACACTTAAAAAATGGCTGTTACTTGCATCCTGTGGTTAAGTATCTTACCCTCATTCGCTTTAATTTCCTCATACAAATTCTCTCTAGTATAGTGTTTTCTTAACATGAACTTTTTTCTTTTTTTTTTCTTTTTTCTTTTTGCAACTTTGTTAGCGAGCTAATCTTGCTTTTCATTTTCACCTAGCCGTTCCTGAAACTGCTGGAAATCTTGAAGATAACTGTACTCCTACAACTTTTGTGGCAATCAGTTGCTAAGAAGAGAGAAGAGGTCCAAAGTATTGCTTTCATAAAGGAGAGACAGGAAGCCGGAAATGTCTATACATTTTATCTCATCTGCAATGCTCTTTCTTTTACAGAGTGAGCACTTCATAGTGGGAACTGTGCAAAATTACTTTGCTGCAGCTAAGCAAGGGAAAAAGAGTCTTATTTTGAAGTCTTACCAAGTAATATCTTTTTTTTACAATTTTTCAGCAGTGTGAATCAAACAATTTTGGAAAAGTACTAACACTTTCCTCCGCCCCCAGGAAAAAGTTGAGAATGACATTTACCTATTCCTTGTCTTAGGAGCTGTGTATTTCTGTCTCAGGACTGATGGACTGAATTTTGTTCAAACTCACATTTTTCCTAGATCTACGAAAGAGTAAGGAATAAATCCAACAAAATTTGCAAGGATCTTTAAAGGTGTAAATTGTACTCAACTTGTTTAAGCTTTCAAGGAGACTTGGCAAAGAAGCTGCCATCCAGGATCCAGAGAACAAAAAGATATAACACAGTGCAAGACTGCTTTCTTTCAAATTCAGCTGCTCCTGAAGCTGAATTATATGATAAGAATTCTGTCCTTTTGCTACTCCTATGTATTTTTTATTGAGAAATAACAAATTCTGAGAGCCATCTTAACTTTTTTCTTAATGGATCCTAAAGGAAGACTGTGGGAAATAGTACTTAAGAAACAAAGCATTTGGCCCAGTATTAGTAATTCATCACCATATCATCATTTTTTTAAGATTGTTGTCCAGGGTAAATCATAAATTTATGAAGTACAGAACTGAATCCAGAAACATTTCTACTTTACAGAACAACCATATTGTCAAGAGGCATACTTAAAATCCCACTCTGTTAGCAACATTGACTCTGAAACAGAGAATTCAGCCCATTCTCCCCACCAAAAAGGAAAACAAATGTTTTGGACCAATGTTAAAATGCTCATTGCATAAATAAATCACTCCTACGTATTCTTTCTTAATCCTCCATGATCTAGTATAGACAAAAGCACCTAATATTTTTTGAGCAAAACGGTGCATCTAGTGGAGATTTTGGGCCATAAACAGAAAAAGCTCTGTAACTAAAGGCCTGTAGCTGAAGTATTAAAGAACCTTCAGCTCCTTTTTGGTCTAAAAGGTAAATGCTTTAATTTCTGGTACTCATCCTTGCTAGGGAGTGTATGCAACAAAATTAGCATTCCCAGAGCAAGGACACAGCCTCTACTACAAAGAACATGTGGTCTGAGAGAAGGACCCCAGGGCTTCTGGCCTGGCTGGCTGACAGAGAGCCACAAATCATTTGCCTGCAGATCATAACTTCCTCAGTGTTGTGGCCTGTTTGCTTGCAAGGACTGGGGACAAGCAGACAAGCTAAACTGGGAAAAAGGGAAAGTGGAAACTCTTGGCTCACAGCCTAGGTTTCAAATCACACAGCCATCCTACGTATTTCTCTTTGTACCTGCAGTAGCTTTCTGTTTGGGGTCAACTTTAAGATCTGTGTGTTCAAGTAAGGACCAGTTCTATATATAACACACTTGCTTATGTTGCCCTGCAGTGTCAGAAGTATTTTCTCCAGGATATCTGTGTTACTTACTCATTTCATCATTATTCTTTCTCATCTCTTGCTGGTTAATGGCTTAGCTGTTTCCAGGTGGTACTCTACTGAGTTTGCAATTCATTAAGTATCAAGTAACTTTTAAAACAACTCTCATAGTTTGATCTTGCCAGTTACCCACAAACTCCAGCTTTGTGCTCCTGTTTAATTTTCATTGTAAAAAAGTCCAACTGAGGAGGAGTGAATTTCTTAAAAGAAAACCTGTCTGTCTTTCTAGGGGAACAGGAAGGAAATATCCCAGAAGCACATAAGTGGGAGACATGACTCAAATTGAATATGTTGTTTTGTTTCTGGGATTTTCAGCCTTCAGAATCTTCTACGAGCCATTGTTCATTTAAATGCAAATCTCTAGGTTTTCTGGGGCCTCATGGAGGTAGCCCACTTGGTGTGCGGTATCTGTTGCAATACAGAACGCACAGGTCTGAGTGAATTAAGAATATAATGATAATTTTGGGGGGAGGCAACTAGAAAGATTGAGATCCAGTGGTTTAATGTGGCCCATTGGTTTTCAGACCGTCATTCTTATCATCTATTCGGATAGATAAAGTCCAGGAAGGTGTGTGGCCACAGTGGGGCAGTTCTACGTGTAAGGAAAAGGATGATGCAAAACACAGCAAAAAAAGTGTGGCATTCACAGAAAAATCTATCATCTGGCACCAATGTTACTGGGAGCTTTTAGTGAGCAGTTGCCGTGAGGATGCACATGCTGAGCCTCAAGACAGAGAAGAATTTGTTAAGCCACTTCTCTGCTAGGGGTGCAGCGATACATTTCCAGCAGTTCAGTTTCTCTGTGCCTCTCTACATCTTTACCTATCTATATCTTACCTATCTTACCTTATTATCTTATGTATCTATACTCTGTACCTATCTGTATCTTAAAAAAAAAAAAAAAAGAGCAGCACAAAGGTGGGTAGCTACAGTATTTTGGCAGGGAAGGGAAAATAAGGGATGCCAGTGTGAAGGACTGGACAGTTCCTTCCTGATTCCTCTGTGCCTGTACAGTGCATAAGCATGCACATTCACATGTGGGATCTAAGGTGCATTCGAGGGTACATCCATGAGTTTGAGCTGGGGGCCCAGCAGCTCCTAGATCACTTCACACAGAGCAGAAAAGGGAATGGGCTGATTTCTCAGGAGAGGGCACCAATCTAGGCTAGTGAAAAGCCTGCTGCAAAGGTCTGCATGGCAAAGCATCATCACAATGCACATTTGGGTGAACAATACATCCTGGGAGAGACAGGAAAGTTGTTAAATGTCTAAAGCATGAGGTTTGGACTCTACTAGACACAAGCAGTTCCCATACAGGAAGATCCCTAGTGACAATGTCAAATTCTGCTGTTATTTGGAACCAGAAAAAATGAAGTTTGCTCATCCTGGCTCAGCATCAGCAAAATCATCAAGATAAGTTCCTGTGTGGTCTGAGATTAAAAATATCGGCTCAAACTGATTTTCTGTTTGGATTCAGTTCGACAGCCTTTCCAAAATGGAATTAAGCTCTGGAGGATCTGCCCATTCTCAAGTGTACCAGTGTGCTTGGATGGTAAGAGAAAGAATTTTAATTCCTCAGTTGATTTTCATTTCAGTTTCAAAGCTGTGCTTTGCTGCATTACTATTGCGTAAGTCAGTGTTACTACTCCCTTGTCTCTCATCAGCCTCACTAGGTTAAGCAGGCTGGCCACAGCTTAACCTTTTGGTTAAGGCCTCTTCTTTATAAGATCACCCCTGTGTTTTTCCCTCCGTAGCAGCAGAGAAGCCAGTGGCTGACAAGGCCATGGAAATGGTGTCCTTCTTCCCTTTAGAGGTGTGTCTGGAGATGAGAGTTGGAACATATCAGTATGTGCTGTTTTGGCAATTGCCGCTGCTATATCTTATCCTGTATCTTTCTTTATGTAGGAGATATCAGGCTCCAGGGTCATCAATCATACATTCATTTATTTTAATGAAAGGAAAGAAAGAAAGCCCCAGTTTCACTGGAAAACGACAAAGAAAAGCTTGACCTAGTGCCAGATTTAGAATGACTAAAGGGAGGCTGTTATTTTCCCCATCTTTATAGATTTGTGTGCTGCCAGCTCATGGGCCCCAGTCTGTCAAGTCAGGAGTGCATGCTGGAGCAAAAGAGCTGTCTTTTTCTGAGCTCTTCTCTATGCACCAACTGTAATGATTAGTCTGAGGTCAGGCTGGATTGAGCACTTTCCCCCTGAGGAATAGCATCACTGTATGATGCCAGAATCAGTTGGCACAGGGTGATTTTTCTTTACTGGATTATCCTTTCCCATCTGTCTGCCTCCTCTTCCTGTGACCCCCACACCCCATACTCAGAAGCATGCTTCAGCCTGCCTGCAGTGCTCATCCAACTGGCAACTCACCCACAGCTGCTCTGGTAAAGGATTTGGTGGGCTATTTCCTGTCCCTAACTCCCACCCTAAGCCATACGCTTTCTTACTTTACCTAGACACAGACACAGATGTACTTGCACAACAATCCGCTTTATCAGCCTGGGCCATTTCATACAGTGGAGATTTACACTCTCTGCTGTCGTGGTTACAGCCTGACTTCACTGGCTAGGAATGAGACTACTGTATGATCTCCTAAGCTGAATAGGCATTTGAAGGGCAGCTGCTTTGCAGTGAATATTTTATTTATTTCTTTACTTCAGAAGGAGGCAAAATGGTCAAGCCATCTGTTTTACCTTATTTTGGGCCAAATCTCCCCTACTCAAAGTCTCTTGAAGCCACTGCACACACGTAACAAATGGGAGAGTTTGGGCCACTGATATTCAGGGCTGGAGCTATAGATACGATTACACAGGCTCTCTGGGAATGATGTAGTGTGCTATATAACAGTTCCTTTCAGCTGCGTTTGGGCTGTAGATCACTGTTTTCTTTTATAATAAGGATTCCCATTTGAACTACAGCTGAATTGATTCCAATTCTGTCAGTGACTGTTCCAAAAGAGACTTTATTTTCTCTCATAAAGTGCACCCTGCAGTGGTTCTTCCTTTTGTTTTTGCTGGTAAAGTTTGTAAAACATTTACTGAGAAAGGTGTCAAGATGTAAGTTTTGCTGGACCAAGGTTTATTTTCCATTCAATCATACCTGTACCACTGGTGAAAACCATAAGCTTGAACTGGTATAACTGAACACAGAATTTGACTTATCTGATTTTGAGTAATTCTTATAATGCCTTAAATTTTAGTTTATTTGAATTCTTGCAAAATAATCTGTGACATCCTATGCAGTCCTCTTGAGAAGCGTATTTCTTTCATCTCGTTGTTATGCTTCATTTGGTCTTCTGTAACTTACCTTTTTTCACTTCCAAAAATAAAAGAATTGCCACATGAGATTAGATACGCTGGTATTTTGCATCCATATATAGCCACTATTAACTGCTTCAGGAAAGCTGTAAAGGTCTCAGTAGCAAATACTTGCTAAATAACCTAATGCTGATTGAAATTACTTCATTCCACCTCTTAACTTGTGAAAAATTGGTTATGCCCAGCACAATATCCTTCAAAGCATTTTCAGTGAATTGCACTCTCTGCCCTGCTGTATTTTCTTTCCCTAGGAAATTCCTATTTCTTTCCTACATGCTGCTGAATTCCTGGCCTCAGTGACTCCCTCATGAGTGCCCAGATTCTTCTTTTCTCCTTTACAAGAAGTGAGCTGGACTTTACCTCTTCAGATCAATACTTCAGTTTGATGTTAATCTGGGCCACTTTTTCCCCACTCTGACATTCATCTAAATCATTGCACTTATACAGCAGCAAGAGCATTCACTCAGTGCTGCACAAAGCAGTGCTACACATTTACACAGCCTGTAGATTACTGATCCAATATCTAGTGATGACCCAATCGTTTCCTGATTTTTTCTTGAGTATCTTCATTCTGACCTCAAAGGCCTCTGTTTCCCTCTTCTTCCACTCCTTTCTGCTTGTCTGTGCAGCATGTGTGCTCCCTACTCACTTCACCTTCAGCACTACAGTAAGGCCTGTAGTTTGCTGGACACTCTCCCTCTAATTTTATTTGATTTATTAGCTTCAATTCCAATTATATTGTATTATATTGTGTTATCTTGCATTCTGATATCTTTTTTTAGTAAATCAGCTTTCTTCCTCAGATCGTTGCCACTGTTTTGTTTTTAGGCCCATTTCCCTACCCTTCCCCCTTTTTCCCTTTCCTCTTTCCTGCGGCATGGGTTTCCCTGCCCTATTAGTCACAGTAGCAGGCTGATCCGACATGTAAACTGTTGACAGTAAAGTCTTGCAGAGGAGTATTAATTCATGTAACACTTTTATAATTTTCAGTGCATTATTCCTCATTCTGATGTTATACATATATATATATGTATTTAAGTTTTAGGTGACAAGCAGATAACGCAACACTATCTTTTAGTCATCCATCACAGAAATTGTGCATAAAAAAAGACCATCTTTTTCATTTGCAGTTCATTCATTCTGGGTTTTAGTCCCATCGAGACTTCTAGTATGCCCCAATGGCTTGCTTCTCCTTTATTTCCATTCAGTGCTTCTATTTTCTGACTGCATTATTATCTTTATTATACGAAGGGATTAACTCCAGAGATCGCTGTTCACTTCGCCAAAGGGTGAGGCGATGAAGGCTCTCTGCAGCTAAATCCCTTAACTACTCTGCACTCAACACACATGGGATTCATCTAGCTGATTTCAGAAATACCACACCAAAAAAACAAAAACAAACAAACAAAAAAACCCACAGACAAAAAAGGTTCGTAGAGCATTTTATCAAAAGGGAAGAGTAATGAGGGGGATGAGGACTAATATAAGGAGCCTCTCTCCTGTAAGTCAATAGTTCAACTACATGATAAACAGAGGTTGGCTACCCTTTAGTCTCTTTCTTTGTTTTGTGCTCCTTCTAGTTCCAGCATACAGCTGCATAATAGCAAGCACTGCCAGCTCGAGCTGCAGGGCAGACTGTGTGTGACCTATAGACAACTAAACCCTAAAACTAATTTTAAAAGTAGCATTTGTACAGATTTACACTGCTCCTGTACAACCTTCATAACAGAGAGAAAGCATATGAAAAGCTGTCAGACCAGTGCTAAACAAAACTGAAGAGGAATGCACTTACTGATCTTAGCTATTTAGGTGTGAATTCTTGGCCTCATGTGTACACCTCCTGAATTCTTCTGGATTTAGACATAGGCCTCTGAAAGATTCAAGTGTATTAACGTGGGATCTCTTACAGAAGGCTCAAGGCCAACATGATACAGGCCCCTGCTTTACAAAGTGGTTGTCAGATTTTTCAGCTGAAATTTTGGCCTTTAGCGTACATCTAATATTTTGAAGTTGCTTTAGAGAGGAAAGTCAGGAAGGAGTGTGTGGAGTCGGACCTTATCTGAATTACAGTCTAGACCTAAATACTGTTCCACAGTGTTGATCAACACCACTGATAAATGGGGATTAACAAGGAGACACTGTTATGGAGTCTGTAACGTTGCCCTGACCTCAGCCGCAACTTCTCCCTGGGTAAGAGCTTGCTTATGTTTGTGTGGTGCCGGCTCTGTCTGTTTGCTGCCTGAAACAGCAGCCTGAACTGTGCTCAGGCTGGAAAGAAGAGCCAAGGTACATTACATCATACATTAGTAATTCGAACTACAGGCAGTTGCACCAGCACTTGCTGAATTTCTCTTTTTCTCTCTCTTCTCCTGGGAAGAAAGCTGTTTTCTATTACAATGAGTTCTAATCACATATTATGGTTTTTCTGGACTGTCCTAATGGCCTGTTGGCAAGAAATAGCTCACTACTAAGTGAGACATAAATAAATAACAATAATAAAATGTCATTAAACAGGTAAAAATGAATCACTGCACTGTATTCAGAAGGAAAGTTTTTGATCAATTTTTTCCCAGTTGCCTGCACACAGAATGCTTCACAATTAGCTGTCTCAGTGTTACATATGGCATTTAAGTGGGAATATCTATATTCATGTAATCCTCTGTAGACAAAATCTCTTAAGATTCTGTATTGCTGATAGTTAAGTAAATAGATGTTATGCTGAGAAAACAAACAAACAAACAAAAAAACCAACTATGCTTATTACTTGCCTTCCAGTCCATGTAACCTAAGATTTCACAAGAATCTCTTTAGATTCTTCAACTCATCTAGCACTTACATTCAAGAAAGACATCCTGACTCAAAGTTCTCAATTACGGGAGAGCCAGTTACATATCTAGTTACCTTATTCAAATAGTTGATCTACCTCATTTTTGTCATATTACATTTATCTGAATTTGCCCCAACAATAATTTCCAGTCGTGAGTTCTCATGAAGATTCTCTGCTAGGATTATCCACGTGCTGTTTTGGGCAGAAGCACACTGTTATATGAAAGCCATACATTTCAAATCTTCCTGAGATCCGCTTACAAGTTCTTCATAAAGCAGCACTCAAACACTACAAATGTTGCAAGGACTTCTGGATGAAGATAGGGAATGTGCATCAGAGTTCATAGGAGTGTGGTGTAAGTGACTAAGTTAGGAAGAATGAACAAACTAAGTATCTGTTTTGCCACACCAGTGCCATTAGGGAAAGTTTCCCAGAGAATTAGAGGCAGCACGTGTTAGTGCAGGAAGTAGACATTTGCTCAAACATCTGGCTGGTATCCAGTCATTTGCTTTGTGTGATGTAAGGTCTGGTCTTTTTCTCTTTTTTAATCAGTGAGTATTATAAGTTAATCCTGCTTTAGTGCTTGAGCTATAGTGTGTTGTAGAATTAGCACTAGGAGACTAACTCTACTTTTCACTCCGCATAAGTTATTTCCATTTTATGCAGAAGCATCTTGGATCCAAACTGTGTAAGTCATAGTTGGCATCAGTGGACACTTGTTTTGAGTAAAGCTGGTGGCTTATTCAGGTTGGGTTGAGATAGCTTACCTCTTAGCTCATTTTTTAACATGCAACCCTAATCAATTTAATGAGAATAAATGTTTTGCTTTTCTTTTGCTTTTTCACGGTCTTCTACTTGGTCATATAAATACATCTGTACTGTCAAATGTTGATCTTTCCCAGTCCATGTGTATAGTGTTGCTTATAGCCATACTCAAGACCAACCTGCTCAAGAAAAGGCTGACAGTGTTTATACCGAGCCCCTCCTCACCTCTTCCAGAATTACATGGCAGCTGTCTAGTCCTAGATATAATCAATATTTTAAGTTATCTTCCTTTTCCATTTAAAATGCCTGCAACAACAAGGAATGTGTTGCAGCTCACTGAGATGATGTTTTTATCAGATGAATTCAGTGACATAAATTACATGCTGTGCATGTAGTGTGAGGATTTGTCAGAATGCTTGAGAGTGCAAAGCACGCTGAAGTAGGTACTGCTGTAAAACTGAACTCAGGTTTGGTATGGTTTATATCTACAGTTTATTTCTATGCCAGCTGTCTGGAGCAGAACATAGAATGAACTATTCTCAGTAGTACCTGGGCTTCCTCTAGCATAGACCCATTTAGCTCTGTCCTGAAAAATGTGGGGAGTAATCTGACCTGTATGCAGCATGGATGGGCGGGTATTTAGACTGGCTAAGGCAGTTACTTGAATGTAGGCACACTCGAGGGAAAATCATGTGTCAGGTCCTGCTCAGCCACAGGCTTATTGTGTGACCTGAAAGAAATCACTTGCCCTCTTCACACTTCATTTTCCCATCTATAAAATTTCTGGCCCTTGTCTTGTCAAAATAATGTTAATGCTGCTAACTGGGACTATCCCATTCCTTGTCTGTTTAGAGAATTCAGCACAATATGATGGCTGATTTACAGCTTGCAGGCTCAGCTACAACAGAACTGAGAACTCTAATAAGAAAAGAAGACATGTCAAATTTTATTTTTGTACATAATCATAATTTGAAGGGACTTAAGAAGAATCTGTTCTCTGTTTTGTTTGTTTGAGCGTGGGTTCTTTTGTTTGTTTGTTTTTAATGTTCTGTCCTTTTAGGAGAGTTTAAACTGGTACAGAGAACAATCCCTGAATTCTCTTTTTCCCCAGATGAGCACATACGTAAACCACATGGAAAAAATAAGAATCTTTTCCACATTCAGGCCTTCATATAAGTATCTTGTGCATTCCATGAATTCCAGGTGAAGGAGTCAGACCTACTGAAGCCGTCAGTAGGGGCAGAATCTGGTTTTGGTTATTTGCCCACAGAAAATGACACAAATCTTTTCTGAGAGCTCTTCAAATCTGCGGGGATCTTGCAGCTGGTCCAGAATTGCTGTGAGGTGGCAGTACACCTAAGCTGCTGATACAGAAGCAAGTCAGCAGTGCATATAACAATCAGTGTAGAGGAAAAGAGGACCATGGGGCTGGGTAAGATTTGAAGACTCTCTAAATCTAGTCTCTTGCTGTCGTTATCCCCCTAGTTTTCATAACACTCCTCATGAACTCAAATTCATCTTAAAACAGTTTAGCTTTTTGTTATCACTAATGTTTTTTTGGCTTCTGTATATCACAGCAAGAATTAGAAGAACTTGGAATCAGTCTCCTCCTCCACATCAGGATTCTGAGACTCACCTAGCCACTGTTTAAACATGTGCCTAAATAGAAGCTTGTACACTAATCAATGAGTCCAGCAGTGTTCTACAAGGTACATATGTACTTGACACCTTGTTGAATTTGTGTACTTACTTAGATACGTAAGCTTCCTTCTAACTGATTGTGTAGGGGTTTCCAGAGCATGATTAGCACTCCTAGAGGTGGAAAGAGGTAGAGGAGTTCCTCTGAGATGGCAGAAGAGGAGTGGAAGTCCTCTGCAGCATAGGAGATGGTTATATGTGTTGAGCAGCGTGCTGAATTGCCCATTCTGTGAGATTATGTAGTGAAAGACCCCATTGTCCAATGTGACATGCAGGGGAAAGGGGCTCGAGCTGCTGTGGGAACCTTCAGCCTGAACTTCCTGACCTTTGTGTAATTAAAATTTCAGACAGCTTCGCATGTATGCGTGCTTTTGGCACTGCATTCCCTGTGAGGATTGCTGTTCTGATTTTGGGCAAGGGATTTGAAAACACTGTTGGATAAATAAATGACAATCAGCTGCAGATGCCATTGTGTGACTATCACTCTTCGCTAAAACTGCTGCAAATATGAAACGTCTGTGTAATTTAACAAGTTGCTTATGTTAATAAGGTAATTTGAAAGGTGTTAGGGTGAGGTAAGGGAAAACAAAGCAAAGGATCAGTAAAGTGCTTATGAGCCCAAGTCTGCTTTTCCTTTCATTGGCAATGCAGCCAAGTGCTGCACAAAACATGTGATTGTTGCCCTCTTTAACTCCAGTTTTCCTCTGCAAATTCCAAGCAGGCCTAACACTCCTGAGTGTTAAGGACAGCCCTGTGTATAGGCTGCCCAGCAGCTGCTTTTTCAGTTATACGTTTCAGTCTCTTGTAACTTGTTAATTTCATGCTGTGTATCTGAATATGCTGGATGCCTGTGTGAACTTTCTGTGACTTAGCATTTACAGCACATTAGCTCTCTCAGGCCCCATCTGTGTTTGGACTGGATAAAGCAGCATACCTTAAGTGTAGTATGTTGGAGAGAGACCCGAGTTGGCTGTTAGCTAAACTCAATCCTGTGCGTGAGGGAGTTTCATCTTCTCAGTGAGGTCAATTATCCCAGGTGGATTTCTACACTAAGACAGCTCAACTGTTTCTGAGCTAGTTTTGGTGTCTGGATGGGGCAAACATATACTCTGCTGGAAAAAAGGCCTGAACATGGGCTGCCAGCATACACATGCTTGTAAAATATGCAGACCTCAACTTTAGTAAGTCTAACGCACTTTCTTAAAGCTCTCAACAGTGTATGAGTGCAGGAATATGCGAGTGGGGTAAACTATAATTTTCTGCCTCAGCAATGCTAAAGGCCTTAGTGTAAATAGTAAATAATCTCTTTGATTCTGGATAATATAACACATCAGTGGTGCTAAGTCCTTGGAATTCATGTAGGTTTTCATTTCTTTCCCCCAGAGTGAGAATAACCACTCTATCAGGTCACTGGCTTCTCAAAGGGGAATATTTCCAGATGGAAAATGGAATAAGCTCTGCTCAGAGGGAGGCCTCTCTGGTATGGAAAGAATGAATAAATTATGGTACATATACTCTAGTATTTGGTAACTTTAGTAAATTCCAAGCAAGCCGAGTGCTTTATTCTCCACAGCGCAGGGCAATGTATGCAGTCACTGAGTTCACCTTCACATGCTTTTCCCCCCAGTCTCTGTATGAGGCTAGGAAAATTAAAAAAAAAAAAAGCAAACTTATGGTTATGAGTCATTCAAATGTCATAATCAAAATCTGATAATAGCACATAATGTCATCTCACACAAGATATAACCACCACTGGGATGCTGATCTGTGCAGTATTTCAGTTATACACTTTGCTGTTTAAATACGTTTTTGTGCTCAACTCAGATCTGGACAACTCCAATTCAAAATCCAGAAAATCTACATAATATTCCTATTTGGGGAAAGAAAAAAAAGAAAGAAGAAGAAAGTATTAAATCTTACTTGGAGATGATCGTTGGCATGAAATATGGCTGTTGCCTGGTTCAGGAACACGTGCTTTTGGAGTCAGTGCTCTTAAGGACTGCATTATTCCTATTCTGTCTGTTGTGCATTTTGTAGAGCAAAGAAAGTCTTTTGCAAGTAGCTAAAGCACCACCGGCTTAGTGAACTGCAGGACAAGGGAAACGAGTTGCCACCAGGAATCCCACATCCTTCTTCCAACCCCATTTTCAGTGCTCTCTACAGCGTCTTGGTTTTCTTATGGAAGAAGAAATCAGTATCTCCCTGGAATCAAGAGGCTTAACTAGTATTTTGGGATCATGTGGGAGAAAGGCAAGTAGTAAAGACACAGACAGTAACAGGAAGTTGAAGTGGTACATAAACCTCAGTTTTCTAAAGAATGATTGTTTCAAAATGGATTTTCTTTAAGCAAATCCACATGATTAGGTAATCCCAGCATAAGCAAGGATGCATCATATCAGGAGCTCAGTTCAGTTTTATCTGGAACTGAAATTGTTCCTGCTCAGTTTCAGTACAGGACACTAACTGTTTGTTAACCAGCCTGGTTAATTGGAACTGACTCACAGCACAGCGGTGGAAAAGTTCAAGTGGAAATGGAGCTTCAGGGAGAGAAAATGTTAGTTCTCCTTTATAATTAACTAAAGTAAGTTTGAAGAGGGTCCAGTTCCAGTTTAAGTTCCCAAAGGCTATAGAACAACACTTTGGTTTTGGTTCAAAAGAGAAATGACAATTTGGAGTGACTTGTGGCTGGATTCATTTATCAGGATTTGCTGCATAGCAATCGTATTCTTCTCTCGGGTGTTATAATCACATGCTGAAAGATGATGGATACTACAAACAGAAGAGCATTACTGACTCATTTTCTCAATAAGGTGGTTTTATTTGATTCCCCTCATTTGCAATTCCACAGTCTAGTTTAATGATATTTAAAGCAGTTAATAAGGCCTCTGTTACTTAGGAAACTATTGTGCTTTTTTATAGATTTCCCTATCTTACTATTTCTTCTAGCTTTACCATAAATACTTCTTTCTCCATGGAGGTCCAAGTAATTAACATCTGTGGTAGATTTTTCTCCTTCTATGAGACTCCATACAGAGGCTCAGGTTTGCCTCTAAACCTCCCAGAAGTTACTCACATGAGTAGTCCCACAGAAAGAAATACACTTGTATGACTAATCTGCTCAGCAGCATACAAAATTTGCTGTCTGGACTAGAATTAAATTACTTTAAAGAGTGCTACACAGGTTGCAGATGGGGTGAATTAAAATTTAGGAGTTTTCAGTGGTAAATGCCACACTTTGAGAACAAGGCTGTTCTTGCTGTCCAGCTAGACCGAGTCTGGATGCCAATTTTTTTTTTCTCAGGTTTTTTTCCTGTATGAAGAAAATGCAATGTTTTTTAGTGTTTCAAGAAACAACATATAAGTTTGGACATTTTGCAAGGGTTATGAAACTCTTAGAATCAATACTTGGAAATGTTGCAGGTCTTGTTTCTCCCAGACATTCGCTTACCAGATCTGAAGAGCTAGCAAACATGTTGTTGTGTGTATGCTGGCACATGCATTACTTCAGCTTAAACTAATTTATAGGATACAGCATCTCTGACACAGTTCCCTGTTACTAACAGCAGTCCTAATCAGTCCCACTCTGAAACGTATGTGATGCTGATGAACTAGAAGTACTGGTAGCTTTTCTCTTGCTTAGGACTGTTGCACTGGCCCATTTTTTGCCCTCCATGAACTAACATGTAAAGCAGCTGACTGAAAAAGAGATGGCATAGGCAGGAGGACCAGTGTTTTTCTTCTGTCGGGAAGAACAAAATCATTGTGAGACAACTGGAGGGTAGGGGAAGTGATACAAGATGTCTGGATGTACAGTGTCTAGAGTGAGCCTGTATCAGAACATCATAGTCTGTATGTACTGCCTTTTGAGTCACTAAGGAGGTAGTGGAGTAATCCTATGGTTACTTAGGAAGATGGGGATACTGGGGCTGGCTCTTGCTGCGCCTCCAAGAGAACTGCAAAGCACAGCCAGTGCCACTGTGATTCCTGTCTAATACTTAAGTACCTCAAAATTTATGTGCCCCTCACAATAGGGATATCCAAGGGTGTCCCCCAGATTGAAGTGAAATATGTCTTTATGATTCATTTTGGAATTTGGGAGAACTAGCATCTTCATCATGTATTGTATCTTTCCTAACTATCTGCAGTTTGCACTGGCTTGCCCTGACCGTCTTATTTTTGCTAAGTATAGTGTAAGAGAACTGTTGGTTATGCACTACTCCTGCACAGGCTGTGGCCACTTTTTCAGCAGGATCCTGAATTTGCCTTGAGACCCCCTTTGGAACCCTTTTAACTGAGGAGAAAGAAGAAAAAGCAGAAGTGGAGGTCCAAACATAACGATTGTGTGATTCTGTGGTTCTAAGAATTTACAGAGATGTTCTAGGTACCGTCAAGAATAATCCTCCATCCATCCATTTCTTCAACTTGTCTCATAACTCTTGAAAAGAACTAGGGAAATTAGCTAAAGGATTTCACTTTAAAGAGCAGTCAGTGTTTGGAATTGCTTTCCTTAAAATTTGCCAAAAATATTTTTTCCATTTAATTTGAAATTTCTCACAGTTTCTTCCTTTATTTTTCCAATAAGTGAATGTTGGTTTGAAAAAACAATTGAGCGTCCTTTAAAGGAAAGAAAGGAAGAAAAAAAGGAGGAAAGTAAAAAGGTGGTCAAGAAAACTTTACAAGATGAAACTTTACAAGAGTTTGCTTTTTCAGTAAATAACTTCAGACCATGAAAAACAAAATCTCTATAAAAGCCTTTTCTTCATCTCAAAATGTGTTGACATACAGTGAGATGGATGGCTGCTGTTGCATTGAGTTGTATGGCCCAGAAGGGGAGATTTCAGGCAAGGACATAAGTCCAGTCCAGCCACCATCTCTCCCCTACAAAATGGCCTCCTGTTGATGGGTGTATGGGTGGGCATGAAGTGCTTTTCTCTTTACCCAAATGTGCCCTGAAAGGGATGCCCTGAAATACCCTGATTTTATTTATGATGAAAAACTGTTAAAAGAAAAGGAAAACATGACTCAGTTCTTGGTTATTTTTGTCACTACATTAAGGCAGCGTTGTTAGCAGTATCCCAAACACTGCAGCTGGCAGCGCACTGTGCTGATCTGGACTGCCTGAGACAGAAGAAAATAGGGCTGTTTTCAATCACTCCTGAATTTCTGTGCAAAATCACCCCCTTCTCATTGTATTAAACCCTGTTTTAACCCTCCTGGCTCATGCAAAGGGCAATTACTCTGCTCACATATCATTGCAGCCCACTGCTTAGGATGTGTGGGTGATTTCTGTGGGGCTCCATCAGATGCTGGAATTTTGCAAGGTGGCTTCTGCT
>JAOWBP010000001.1:69894408-69912581 GCA_028571105.1 Tragopan temminckii | reverse complement strand
CTGTACGGCCTGGGGGAGAGGTGAGGTTTTGCAAACTGGGAAGGGAAGGTGAGGAGCTGGCAGTTGGTGATTGGCAGTTGGCCGTAAGCAATGGGCCATGGAACATTCCATGCCCTGCAGCTGAGGGTAGTGGACACAGGAAGCAGCTGTGAGGGGAGGCCTGGGGCACAGCCTAGCTCCTGAGGAGGCCGCTGTGGGGCAACCTGGATTCCACATAGCACTATTGGTAAGAGCTATGGGTCCCTTGGGGTATTGTGAAGGTGCGAGAGGGGGGTACCCAATCTGTGTCTGTTGGATATGTTTTCCACCTGCTGTAGAATGGCTCCCTTGCAGCCTTTTTGAAATTCTCCACTGTGGAATTCATAGAATGGTTTAGTTTGGAAGGGACCTTTAAAATCGTCTTGTTCTAACTCCCTGCTGAAGGCAAGGACACCTCTCGCTAGACCAGGTTGCTCAGAGCCCCAGCCAGCCTGGCCTTGAATGCTTCCAGGGAAGGGACGTTCACAACCTCACTGTACAACCTATTCCAGTGTCTCACCACCCTCACAGTAAAGTGAGGGCAAAAATCTCTTCCTAATATCTAGTCTAAAACCCACTAAATTCCTTTCCTTTGCTTCCACCCAACTACTCCCATTTGCTTTTTTGCTGGCCTGCCTCACAAATTCCTCTACTAACTTTCCTGCTCTGTTCCCAGACAGACCAACAGAACAGTCCTCAGGGAACAGAGGGCCACTGTGCAGCCAGAGCCCCATTTGCTTTTCCCATCTTGTACCATCATGGCAGGCACAAAGCAGTGCACAGTCTCCAAGCTGCTCTGCAGCAGGCTGTATGGGTACTTCACATGAGTTGGGTGAAGCTTGGGGTATTTATGTGAGGAGAGAATTCCTGCTCCCTCTGGCTCCTTCTTTTAAGCTCTCCGCTCCTTGGTAGTTTTCTTATTTGTCTAACATACCTTTCCTAGAAAGTCTTTCATATCCCCTCTAGCAAAGGACAGTGGGGTGTATAAGAATGTGGAGCATGTACCACCTGCCTGTGAAAAGGTTTTTTTTCATCCCTCAGAATGAGGTAGGAATAGGGTGGACAATGTGATTTTTGAAAATAAATACAGGTGAGTCCATTTTTCTCAGTGAATAATGTCATCTGGGAACTGAAAAAAGAATGTGAAAAAGGTGCAAGAAAAATGATATCTAGTGGAAAGATGAACATAATTCTGCTGTGTACTCTTACAAAATTACATCCGTGTAACAATCTGCAACCTCCCTTTCCATCCTTCTGATTTTATGTTTTTAAAGCATATGGATTTGTTTGCATCCTAAGGGCTGAGGTAATCAGAAGACAGAAGTTTTAAAGTCAAGCTTTCTCTTACCTTACTATGCCTAGCTTCTGTGTGTTAAACTACCTGGAGCTCTCTTCTCTTTGACATCTCTAAGAAGGATTAAGAGACAAAGAACTCACACCTCTAGGTTTGTTCCTCTCCTTACACTACCCTCTCTTACTGCCAGAGTCCCATGACAAGCAAATTGCTGTGACTAATAAATTCCATCTCACACTTTGTATGAAGAGGTTTGGTGGCTTTTTCCAGAGCCTTAAATTGAATCAGGGATAAGCCAACAAAGAGATTACAGACATATCAAGAGTTTACTTTGCGTGATTGCCACGTATTTGATGCCAGATACAGTATCCTGTTTTCCCTCTACACTTCACTTGGAGATCACATCAAATAAAACTCAACCTCTCAGTTATGTAAAAATTAAGCAAGCAGCCTCTGGCTTTAAAATTCTTTTTATTTAGCAAGAAATGAAACCTCCACCCCCCAAAAAAAAACCCCAAAAAACAACCACACAGGCATTATGCTGAGGAATTAAATGCAATTTGAGAAGAGATCATGATGAAAGGTTTCTTCAGATCTTTTTTGGGAGGTGGTCTCTGAGTCCAAATCATGACAAACAAGACTGGGTGGGAGAGAAGAAGGAAAAGCAGCTCACAGTGTTCTTTTGACTTAAAAATACTTCAGTTATTTACTGACAGCTTTTCCTCTAAGCTGTGACCTATTTTCACTTGCTGCATGGCATCTGATGAAGCTTATGACTAAAATGAATCCTTTGTCACACTGGGAAATAAGAGTCCTCATTGGCAGAGGTTATATTTTAGGATGATTTTCCTTAGACCTTACAGTTGCTTACAGATGCTCAGGTTTCTGCAGTAGCTCCCAGTGCCCTCTCCTTGTAAGTCTTTTGATGTCAGTAAACACAAGTGACCTTTCCCTTTTGGTCTATACAGATCAATGCTAGTCACTGTAGTAGAGTTTCTGCTTATTACCCAGCATTGTTGAGTCCATAAAACCACTTCATCTTTCCTCCATTACAATGAAGCCCATTGCTTTGGATTGCCCATACACGTTATAGAATGACAGAATAGTTTGGGTTGGAAGGGACTTTAAAGATCATCCATTTCCAGCCCTCTGTTTACCTCCCACTAGGCCAGGTTGCCCAAGACCATATCCAGACTGGCCCTGAACGCTTAGAGGGATGGGGCATTCACAGCTTTTCTGGGCAGCCTGCTCCACTGCTTCACCATCCTCACAGTAAAGAATTTCTTTTTTACAACTAGTATAAGACTTCCTTATTTTAGTTTTAAACTGTTCCCTCTTGTCCTGTCACTCTTTGCCTGTGTAAAAGGTTGCTCTTCAGACTGAGATTAATTATGCTGCAAGCACTCGTGCGTTTGGAAAGTTTAACTGTCCTTAGCTGCGCTGTGAAAATAGGAAGACTGTTGCTGAATGCTCTTGCAGCAGATGCTGGTGACTGCAATCAGCTCTGGCAAATAAGCATGCCTGATGCAGGGGGAAGGAAAATGTCTTCAATGCTGTATGAGCCTGACTTGGAGAAAAATTCCTCCCCTGCCTCCCAGTCAGTTTACGTGTGAGCATGCAAAGTCACACTGACATGCCCAGCAGATTTACTTGTTTTCTCTTATGCTATACATTCAGAAGTTGTGATCACTATGGTGTGGAGGCTGAAAGTGAGGTCCTGAGGAAATTCAGTTTATCATCTTTGATAGATGAGAAATGCTTTTATGCATTTTGCCAGTGTTTAGCTCCTGAGCTCTGAAGGCACTGTAACTACTATCATCCATTTTCTATGAAAATCACGCAGAGTACTTAACAAAAGGTTCTGAAGAGTTTGTGTTAATAGTCAGGGAAATATGTCTGTAGATGCATAAATATGCTCTGTACATTACAAAATAAAAATGAGGCGTATTCTTGCCACAGGATCTCCTGGAGTAGTTCCCAAATGCCCATATTGATTTTCAGCTTGCAGAATTACACGTACTGGGCAGCTTTTCCAGATGCCTTGAGCCTAGGGGTTTGTTGGGGCCTCAGCTCTTGCTGCAGAGCTCTGACCTTTCTCTTACTGTCTGGGTACTGTCAAGGGGCTGCTGCATTGTGAGCCAAGAGAGAAAGGAATGATTTCCCAACCTGGTAATTCCCAGATATTCAGGGCTCTGAAATAGGTACAAGAACTGGGAAATGAATTTGAAATTTTGTCCATTACAGTTTCCCTGTGATCAGTTGAGACAAATAGGTGGGAGTTGGGCACTCATATTGAAACCTGTGTCTGAAAGCAGCACTTGAGTCCCATTTCCAGAAGAACCAATGCTGTGTTAGGGGCACCACACACTCAGGAAAAAGGAATGAGATGGGGCGATGGGGGGTGGGCAGTTCTCCTCACTGCCTTTGGGAGCTGCACTGTAGAAGTCACGTGTGCCAAAGTTTTTTTTTCCAGATAAGACCTTCATCTTTAGAACTGTCAAGCAAGCATTAAGTTTGTAACAGGAAAATTGACATTATCTTGCAAATGCTTTTATCCTTCTCCAGGACAGAAAGATTATTTTCTGGAGTTTAAAACATAGCGCTTGAAGCTTGTAGATTTTATAAGCCTGCACTGTGTGGAGCAGAGAACAGGCTCTCCAGTGAAAGGTACAGGAACTTGCAGTTTATATGTATGTAGCACTTGCAATAACATCATAAATATTTCATTTCACTTCACACTTGCAGTTCCCAGCACTGTTAGTATAGATGTATTGTCAATCTCCAGCCTCTGAGGAAGGAGAACTTGTTTGGAAACTGATTCATTCCTTTACTGAAAGTGCATTCCCTCTACAACTCTGTAGTGAGCTGACTGTAAAGCATGGGCCCCTGGTTTCCCTTCTAAGCTCGTGAAGATTATTTTTGTTATTTCTGTCCTAGCAAAGACACTGGGATCTCTCATCTGACTTTCTGACAAAGTCTCAGTGGAATAGCTCAATTTCCTTAAATCTGTTGCTTGATAGATATCGAAATAATTTTTGCTGCCAATTTGCTCAGTAATGCAACATGAGTGGGACTATAGCAGCACTGAAAACACCACTGCAAATCAAGAATGTTTTTCCCTTGCAAGGCAATGTCTATATATACACATTAAAATCCCAGTGAGTTTCCTTAATCCTTTTGTGTTTGTGTATGTCCTAACAGTTTTAGAAGTGGTCAGCTATGAAATAAGCCAAAAGATAAACTGAAATGTTTATCTGAGAAATGAACGTGATGTTATACACTAAGCTTCTGTGTCTATCATAATGAAAAGTCAAAAAATCTTCTACTTGCACTGAATCTGAAAAAGAGTTAATCTCAGAAAAATTCTGATTTTGCTCTGGAAAGGTTTTAGTATGCCAGTGTGATGATATGTCAGAAACAGATGGCAAGATCTGCGCTAATGCAGCTGCAGACATCAAGGCTCAATTTGCAGATTTAGAGAGATGTGTGTCCCTTGGACTGCCCCATTACCATCTCCAACAGCTGACTTGACACTTAGTTGAGAGTCCAGCGGCAAGGATTTTTACTGTACCAGCACACATTCTTCATCACATAGTGGCCCAGAAAAGTTAACTGTCATGATCCAGCCCAGCAACATCAGTGACACCATGTCTGATGGTGCTCAACTTGAGCTGAATTTCCATTGGCAAAGCTCCATGGAAATGAAGAGCAGAGATGGTGATGGTGAGATGAGTTTTACCTTAGAGCCAAGGGCATGGCTTTAGCTTAACTTCGTACAAGCCCAGTAATTCCAAAGTGTTTGAATATCCTTGAATGCATGTTTGGAGACCATGGGGTCTATCAAGTATATTATTGAATGAGCCCTTTGGTTTGCAGCTATATAATCTTACAGATTTTCACATTTCAGAGTGAAGCCACTCTGCTGCAGCTCTTGGTGTGTACCAAAGCTCTACTAAAGACCAAGAGCTGTTAATGTAGACCTCCCAGTTTATTTAAAACCTGCAGTTAAGCTCTGCAAGAGGGGTATCAGGGCACCTGCCTTTCTGAACAGAACTTAAATCATAAGAATAAATGTCATAAAACTTCACCATCTCTGAAGTAAGCATCATCTGTCTAATGAGACTGAATGAATTAAATATCTTCAGTGCCATCTTGTTTGTTTGTCCAGATGAACAAATAAAACAGGCAAGTGCTGCTGTTTCTGAAAACCCAGCTGAACTTTTTCTGTCCCTTCTCATACATTACCACTAAGAAATACTGTGTTGAAAGTGGTATTATATTTATCATACTAGTGAGCATTGCAGGCTATGCTCCGCTTCACAACCACAGAGAAATCATCAATTCAGTCACATGAATATTGAACCATTATCAGAAAAAGAGCAAGAGAAATCTGAGGTGGCATCTTGGACTCTTTCTGGAGCAAAATCGTGCCAGTCTGCTCCGTTGCTTTGCTAAAATAACCAAGTTTTGAAGGAGATTTTATTTCCTGTCGCAGAGTCTGCATGTTCAGAGCAGTGTTTCCTAACACAGACTTTGTGCTCATCCTGTGTTCTTTGTCCTTTCATCTCCAGCATTCCAACGTTAATATTTTGGTTCTGTGGTTTCCTGACTGTACTGTAGTTTTACACATGGATGCCTCCACTTTAGCCAACAGCATGTGCTTTCAACTATTATTACTATTGCTAGTATTATTTCTGTCAAAAATACAGAGTGCTTCCAGATAGAATCAGAGCCCTACAGTAACAGGTGTTTTGTACACGAATACACTCTCTCTCTCTCTCTTCTGAAGGATCTACAGTCTTTATCCAACCTGTAGCTGTTTTTGTGCAAATTAACTTAGTGTCTGGGACAGAGGCCCTCTGAGAATTTCATACAGAAATAAAAATGATGATGGAACATATCTAGATTTGCAAGTGCTTCTTATTTTTTTTCCCTAGCAAACTGGAAATCCTAAATAATTCTTTTTGCAGACATTTTATTCTTCTTATTACAACCTGGAATACATCACTTGTTGCTTTTTTGTTGTTGTTTTGCAGATGCTCTTTGTCACTGAGGTTTCCTTTTGTGTGATACCATTCTCATCTGTCAAAGTCTCGCTATAATTCTGGAGATTAATTTTGTCAGTTTTGTCTTTAAACTTGCTTGAGAAAAGGACCAAAGGGGAGGTAGTACTCCCTGCGTAGTACCAGGTAAAAGATTTGTCTCTGATACTTTGCACTGGCTTTTATGCACATAGCCACTGCCCCTTGCAGCCAGCAGAGTTTTTGTGTTCTGTTGTCTAATACACAAATAAGCACCAGTTAAATAAAATATTGTAATGAAATGCAATGTAGTTTTGCCTAGCATGAATCAAGTTGAGCTGAAAGTAATTCTTGTGGTTCCCATGAGCTGGAACACTACAGCAAGTTTGGTTTCAGGTGCAAATTTTGTAGCTCCAACTGACCTGTAGAATTTTCATTCCTGAATATTGCTAGTATTTTATTGGTACCTGACGGTATGAATGCTGACAGTGACTCATTTGCTACTTAGCACCAGACAAAACATGCTTCAACATAAGGAAACAGGGAGGAGGAAAAGATAGAATCATAGAATCGTAGAATAACAAGGTTAAAAAAGACCTACAAGATCATCTAGTCCAACCATCCTCCCATTACCCTTGCTACCACAAGCCACTAAACCATATAGGAAAATATATAGGAAAGTCAGCCATTTAATTAAAATATTTTATCCTGTATATTATTTACAAGAAGGCATAGCCTGTGAAGACTAGGTTGGAGAATCTTTATGTTGAATGTCTCAAGACCACAAAGCCACTTTTAGCAACCACAACAGCAACAACAACAACAGAAAAGGCTTGAGGCCTGTAACTTAGCAGGAGTTGCAACACATATTAAAATGTCTGAAAAATAGAAAAAATTTGTTCTAAGTAGATACAGTGAGCCATGTGTATTATTACACTTCTGTTTTTCCAGTGAGGTAGGATAGCTTTATATCTAACTTTAGAAAAGAGAGGTGCAGATGATGCTTTCCCAAATCAGTTTGTTTCAAAGCACAGACTGATATAGCTCTATTTCCCTTTCTTCATTGGACGAAGCAGCATTTTTCCTTAGTGCACAAAAATAAGACATGCTAAAGGGTATCACTCTCTGTCTTGCTGGTTTCCAGTTGTTCTTGATATTCTAGAATTCACTGTTCTTCCTGGAAGAGCGTTCTGAAAGTGTTTGAGCAGATCATAGGTAGATCTTTACATAGAATCATAGAATGGTTTGGGTTGGAAGGGATTGTAAAGATCACCCAGTTCCAACCACAGCCATGGGCAGGGCTGCCACCCACCAGATCAGGCTGTCCAGGACCCCATCCAACCTGGCCTTGGACACCTCCAGGGATGGGACATCAGCTTCTCCAGGCAGCCTGTGCCTCACTGGCCTCTGAGTAAAGGTTTCTTTCCTAAGATCTAATCAAAATCTCCCCTCTTTTAGTTTAAAACCATTTTTCCTTGTTCTCTCACTACCAGATTGTGTAAAAAGTTTATTTTCCTCCTGTTTATAATTCCCTTCAAAAACTAGAAGCCAAATTTAAGTCACCCCGGAGCCGCCTTTTCTACAAGTGAAACAACACCAGCTCCCTCAGCCTTTCTTCACAGAAAGACCTCCAGCCCTCTCATCATCTTTGTGGCTCTCGTCTAGACCCTCTCCAACAGCTCCACACCTTTCTTGTGCTGGGGGCCTCCAGACCTGAATGCAGTACTTCAGATGAGGCCTCACAAGGACAGAAACAATTACCTTCATCACTCTGTGGCCACCCCTCTTTTGATGCAGCTCAGGATACTATTGGCCTTCCAGGGTACAAGCACACACACTGCTGGCTTCACATCCCCCCAGACTCTTAAGTCCTTCTCTGCAGGGCTGCTCTCAGTGAGTTCTTTTCCCAGTCTATAAATGTATCTGGGATTGCCCAAGCCCAAGTGCGACATCATGCACTTTGCTTTGCTGAATCTCGTTAGGCTCTCATGTGCTCACTTTTCAAGCCTGTCCAGGTCCCTCTGGATGACATCCCATCCTTTTAGCGTGTCAACTGCACCACTCAGCTTAGTGTCATCAGCAAACTTGCTGAGGGTATACCTGATCCCTCCATGTCTTTGATAAAGGTATTGAAAAGCACTTGTCCCAGGACTGAACCTTGAGGATCACCACTTATGACTGGCCTGCAGCTGGACATAGAGCCATTGACCACAACCCTCTGGCTGCAAATATCCAACACTCTGGCTGCAACATCTGATGCCTGTAATTATAACAAAATATATCATCAGTAGATTATAATATGTTTGCCCCTTGGAGTCAGCCAAAAAGGCTTCATTTTATTTCTGTGATCTTTGGCTCAGACTCTGACATTTGCTAACATCACACTAACAAGCATTGCTTCAGTTTTGTGAAAACTATCTGTAAGCTGTTTATTTATACTCTTAACTTACTTTTCTCTCAAAAAAAAGACACATGCACCCTTAAATCAGGCCAAGCATGAGTTTATCATTGTCAAAAAAAGCTTAAAAAAAATTATCTTTTGTTAAAGCTGCTTCATAGAAGAAAGCAATTTTTTTAGTAATAGTGCTGTTTTTACTAGGCGTTTGTACATATTATTTCATTATTTTGACTAAAGGAAGTTAAAAATTTCTGACAATTGGCACTATCCAATTTAAGCTGTCATTGCTCGTTGCTCTTCTTTGTTAGAAAACATTTAACTGACCTATAGTTGTATTCCTGAATATGTTTTCAGGTACTTCCTCTGCGCAGAGGAACAGATTTAGTGGCAGATTTCAGCAGTGATGTAGGCATCAGCTACTTTCTATCTTTATTTATAAATAGGACTTTCTATACTATTTTATTTAATGATTTTGTCCATGCACAAACATGATGTGCTGAAAAGCAACTGAAAATATTCCAAAGCTATTAACTTTCAGTTTTATAATGCAATTCCTCCGATAGTCTCTTCTAACACATCAGGAAATGTATACTGAGATACACTTATTTCTAATTGAAAGATGTGAATGATGCTTGTGTTCCAATTAAAGTACATGAGGAAACTCCCTAATTAGGATGTAAACATAAGGTTGTTTTTTTTTGTCAGGCTCATAGTTTTCTGATAGGATTTCCAAATGTGATTTAATACTGTTATGAAGTAAAGAATGATTATTTAGGGTATTATAAAAAACCTAGCAATGAATGCTAAAATCCTTTCTCAAAGGAGTGAACTTAGTTGATATTCTGTGCTTTTCATGTAGTAACTTTTTTTTAAAATAAATTTTCTGCTCTTCCTGTTAATGTGGATTACTGAAAACCTGCTATATCATGTAGATTGCCATGTGGATGGTCACGAAGCTTGTATTATAGGCAGTTGGACAGCTTACCTCTGCCTCTAAGTGATTCCCAGCAAAGGTTTGTACTCATGTTATTTAAATTCCTTCCTCAAGAATAATTTTTATTTGTAGCTCATAGCTTAAACAGAATCTATCATGTACAAATAAACTATGGGGCTGTCATCCACAATGAAACAGAGTTCTATAGCAGTGCCAAGCATTTGTGTTTTATTCACTTTGTTAAGCGGTTTCTATAGAGTCTAGATCCTGAATCCGACAAAACAAAATACTGAAGAGAGAAGTATATAGGTTTGTGAAGTGTTGGGATGATGGTTCAGTTGCCTGGAGCTGAACAAAGTTCCCAACAGATGAAAAACATTTTTGTTCACTTGAGAAAACTGCAAGGCAGCCAAATGATTACATTCAAACTTTCCAATCCTTGCAAAGATTTGCTTCAGAGTCAAAGCCAAACATCAATAACAGCTGCCCAGAAGGGATATTGTTGTTTGGAAAGAGAGAGATGGCTGTAACTGATTGCAGTGCTGAGCCTGGAAATTCCTTGTCAGTCTCATCTTCAGCACTATGCTTTTGCAGTGCTCTTAACTCTACTGCTGTTGAAGCAGCAATCCAGAAGCCACAGGCTTGTCTTTATGATGTAATGAACTACTCCAACAAAAAATGTGTTGAATACATACATCAGGAAAGGTATAGTCTAGTAAGCAGGTAGCCTGGAGAACAGAAAGCAGTCAACAGCATTCCTTAAAAAAAAATAATAAAAAATAAAAAAATAAAAATAAAAATTAGATATACTGCATAAATCTCAGCAGCTAATCTTTTATCATTAGAAACATCGTGTAGCCAAACAAGATGTTCTGCCAGAATTAAATGCAGGTTAGTCTTTATCAAATGACAGTGAATAGTTGGCTATTAGGAGGCAATTCGGGCCTTCAAATATTGGCCTACAGCAATTTATTTTTGTGTGTTGTTAATGAAATTTCAGCCGTTATTTTACAAATATTTTCTCTTGGACTCAGAACTAAATGTTCCAAAGAGCTATCATAAATTAAAAAGAAACAGGTAGAATCTCTGCAGAAACAAGTCAGGATAGGAAATACCTTCAGAACAGCTTAATATTTCACTGAGAGGAGACACTGATTCCTGGATACTTGTGGAAAATCAAAAAATGACAAGCATGCAATATTCAGTCCTTAACCTGACTTAAAGGCACTGACATGTCTTTATCCAATCCAAAAAGGATTTATCTTTGGATTCATCCATGTCTTTATCTTCCCCAGTAAGGAGTTCTTGGAAACCTTACAATACTCATCTTGAACATCCTGGCATTTTTAGTGGTTGAAGGAATTAATATTAGAAAACAGACTCCCAAGAGAGACTCCCACCCTTAAAACAGTGCTCTTTCTGTGATGTTTCTAGTCCATATACGACTTTCACCTACCTCCAACCAAAATGTTCCTTTTCTAAAAGGAGGAGGACTCTCTTGTAAAGGATTAGGAAGATTCTGGGCATCTGGTGTCTCTCCTTGCTGCCAGCTCTTCAGTTAAATATAGTTGCAGGCTCTCCCTTGTGTGTATGGGGATAAAAAGCAGATGTCTTTCAAATCCTATGTGAAGTTTCTGTAACTGCCATTTGAAAGAAAACACCTATGACTTGTGCATCAGGCAAGTCTGAACTGAAACCATTTACCAGAGTAAATATGATTCTCCTGGTGTCATTTTTAGAGGCTCTTTTCTGCGCATAACTGCTACTTAAATGAAAATAAACACTGTTCCCTTAATATGTGATTTTTTACCCTGAGAACACTATTAGGGATTTCACAAATATTACCTCAGTGTATATTCAGACATTATTAAAACAAATTACTCCATTGCAGTACAGCTAAGGCCCATTCATTCATTCATAATGGTGGAGGACTGCAGAACGTCCCTCAGGTATGCCAGAAAGAACTGCTCTGTTGTGAGTATACACACTGAGTTATTTAAAATTGATTTATTTTGTTAATATCGTATAATGGTTCCCAGGAGGAGATAAAAACAAACAGATCAGAGCCGGTTATGCCTCCAGGTTATTCCCTGAGACAAGGCAGTAACTTTTAAGTCTAGAACTTGCAGCCGTAGAAAGATACTGCTTTGTGCTTTGTGTGCTTTTTTTCCCTGCATCCCTTTGAACCTCACAGTATTCATGTGCCTTGAGTGTTAAACCACCACAGACCTACATTGTACAGCTTGGCCCACGCTCTCCAGATTGCCTAAACTGTATCTGGCAGAAGTCCAGAGGGGTCTTGTACACAGCACTGTAGTTAGTTGGAAACCACCTATGCAGCTCTCTGGTTTTGGGACTCTAGTCTTGGGTCACCAATTGGCACAAAGTTGAATTCTCTGCAGAAAAACTCTCCAGTAGTTGAGGATTCCCAGTGCACAGAGACAACCAGTCTGTTCCACCTTTTCTGTTCTGTATATGAATATACATAGGACATGACCTAGAACACAAAAGTATCTGTATTAGCTTTGGCTAAACTTAGAGATTTGGGCCAGCTAGGAAATTTGGACCCATACGGACCCTTATGGGATCTATAACAATAAAGGCAGTTTTAAGATCCAGATATGTGTTCCTCTGAAAACAATAGCAGGATTAATGTGTTGCATATTTCTGACCCTCCATTTGCTTCCACTTTCCTGTCAGATGCAGGTTTTTGTAGACTTTAATGATAATGCAGCCCTGAAAAAGTAAATCCTCAGGATTTTGTTGACTGGATGTGGTTTCCTCCACAAACCATTTTTTAAAATAGAACCTGAGGAGCAGAAGCTGCCTGGCCCGTAAGATGATAGATTGGCAAAAGTGAAGTGGTTCACTGACTAAAAGAGAATCATGAGCTTTTCACTTATACTCCTAGAACCTTAAGGCCTCAGTGGATAACACGACCTTATTTAAATCCTTTGATAACCATCTAGGGATCTATCCAATGAAACAGTTAAATTACTTTCAAATAAGATGAGGCCAGGACAAGGACATATTTTTTATTTCTTAATGCCTAGTTAAAGTATTGCTACTTTGATTATATGTCTGGTCTTCAGATAGAGGCCTGATTCAAATCTATCAGGGCTGCATTTTCGAGGCATTTCCAGTAGTCCATACATCTCCTTGGAACTTATGTACATTAAGACTGAGTAAAGCTAACAAAATGTTGACCCTGGAGTGTACTTTCACCTGTGTCAGGCATTGAATATTTCTATGCAAAGCTGGTAAAAAGTGATTTTTTTTTCAAGGAATTTTAGGGGTGCTTGGGTTTGTCATTTTCTTGCAGAGAGTAGGAATGAGATGTCTTCTAGTACTGCTTAGCATCAGCACATTCTCTTCAGAAAAGTATCAAACTCCAGAAGTAACTATAACTCTCCACTATAAGTATACCTTCTGCTGTTTATCTGTTTAATCCATGGCCTCCAGCGTAAGATTAATATACCATTATCACTCCAGTTATTACCAACAGTGAAGTTAGATTTGGAAACTGATCCTATGTCCTTGGTTTCCCAGTTTTCAGTGAATCAAGGATGAATGTCATTGTATGCCCATCCTTAGACTATAAAGTGAGACCAACTTCCCCCCCCCCCCTTTTTTTTTCTTTTCATTTTTCACCTACCTCCCATAATCAAGCATTGATTCAGGAGAATCCATCTGTGAAAGATTCCGGTTCTCAGACTGTGAACTGGTAACTTGTGATACAGCCTCATAAAGGAGGATGAAACATTTTGGATGAAATCTGGGCTCCAAGCTTCAAGTTAACTTCTTCTGATCTGATAGAAGTACGTTTCAAATAATTTATTTTAAACGTACTGCTTTGGAAATGGGAAGTGATAAACCATTGCAGGAACCTGACTATATGAGAGGGGCAGACACAGGGTAGACACATCTGAATGGGGCTCATTCAGCAGGACCCAGACAGCATCTGCACACTTAAAAGCTGTTGGGAATCTCTGCATAGTCTGGGGCCTGCCCAGCCCTAGTTAGAGCCATACAGATTGCTTTAATTAGGATCTCCCATGCACTAGTGCAGGGGCCCTGGTGCACTAACGCTATTGCAAACCCCCAGTGCAGATGTGTCATACTGTGCTGACAATGGCTTCATTCTTTTGGCTCTGCATATTACACATTTTTTTTACTGATGGGTATAAAACCTTCTGTGTTACTGAAATTGCAAGTTACTTTTGAGATGCTGGAAAGGAGCGAGGTAAAAAAGCTTTAAAGTACAGGTCTGGCACGAAGGCTTGGTGTTTTTTCTTCCGCTCTGTCTATTTTGACTATTCAGACTGTAAACTCTACAAGGAAGAGGGTTTTATCCTTTGTTTTCACTAGCATTTCTAAATTGTCCAGTAATCCTATTAAATAATATTAAAATTATATACATACATTTGTATATTCATATATAAATATGCAGCTTGAAACTATTTTGTAAATATCAATCTAGGATTCTGCGTTTTTGTTTTTTTTTTTTTATTCACAGCTTTTCATCAAAGCAATTCTTTGGTAAAATTTAAAAGCATGTGGAATTCCCAATAAAAGACAAACCTGAGGAAAAACAAAAACAAAACAAAACAAAACAACAAAAAAACAAACCAGCAGGGATAGGGACAGAAAAGATGAGCAAATAATGAAGTTTATATGTGTGGTATGGGTCAGATTTCAAAAGCAGATGGAATAAACTTAAGCAAAACAGCATGTATTCCAAATTGGAATCAGCTATATAATATTACAAGAAGTCTGTGTACCTCCTAATGTAAATATTTATACTTTTGAATTTCCTTAGTAAACTGCCAGATATGATTCCCCAAAGGACATTATTTACTTGTTTTAGGTTTTAGCTAATCTGTTCTTAATTTTTCCTGTGAGATCAAATTCTGACGTTACTGAGAGATGGAGGTTTTTGTATTGCAGATCAAAGAGGAATGTAACTCATAATGCATTACGGCATCATATGTTAACACCTAGCAGACTATAGTGACTAGAATTTGACTTCATAGAGCATTGATATCTGAATATGATGACATTAAAGATCCATAAACCTCCCTGAGAACAGAAATCCAATACTGATCCTTGCATAAGTGACTTCTGCACAGCGTTCCCTATCCTAAACTGCTGTCTGTTCTTCCACACTACTTCAGCTTTTTCCATCTAAGCATTGGGAAGCACATCTTTGCTGTATGGATGACAGGGCACTGGCACAGCTTGCCCAAAGAAACTCTGGAGTATCCTCTTTGGAGATCTTCAGAAGCCACCTGGACATTGACCTGGGCAGCCTGCTTTGGGTGTCCCTGCATGAGCAGGGCTGGGAGCTGGTGACCTCCTGAGGTCCCTTCCCACTTCAGCCATTCTGCAATCCCCGTGATTAAAAGGGAGAGCTTAATGCATCCAAAGATCAATGAAGAATTAGTGCAGAAATTATGCTATTTAAGTTTATGCATTTCCTGTTCTGTTTCACTATACCTGCAGTTATTAGATTTCTGATAATACTGATAATATGATCAGTCTTGCTCTAGTGAATTCTGTCCTACTAGTCTAATTCTGATTTAGTCTGTTTCTCTAATTAATTCCTGTCCTTTATTTCTTGCCTTGAATTCCATCAGCTGCCTACCTTCTCTCCACAGCAGGAATATGGTGTCTTACATACTTTCGACTTAACTGCTTTGATGTCTGTCGATAAAAGTCCTCATAAGAGCTGGTTTCTGCTTTTTTTGATCAGAGACATACAGTTATTTAGGTTGTTATTGTTGCTTGAATGGCATAATAATTTAACATTTCTTTCAATAGGGTGTTGCAACAGAAATGGAAACTCTGTGTATCAGCTTGCAGATTTAGTCATTTGAGGTGAGCCTTCTCAATACATTCATAATTCTTACATCTCTGTATGTTTTGAAAATCTTAACTTTGGTCCAGGGAGGTCTAACTGGGCATTAAAGCACTGAAAGTGCAGCCAACACTGCATGCACTTTCAAACATCTTGATAATATCCTGTTCTTCTGTATCTGGTGTGTCTGTTTAAATTCTAAGTTTGTTAGGTCAAAGACTGTCTGCAACTCCCTGTTTGTATAGTGCTTACTATATCTTTGTCAATTTTGATTAGTCCCCAGACACTGCTATAGCACGCATAGGTAATAAAAGAGCAGTGATCTTCAGTCACCTCAGATTTAAGCCAGTGGCATAGAAGCAAGTCTTCATTATCCCCTGAGCCATTCATTCGGTCTTTTGAAAGCAAGTTCTTAAACAGAACAAGTCATTTTTCTCCCCCTCTCTCCAGCAATCCCCAGTCCTTTTTCTTTATGTAATTAAAAGGCAGGCAAAAGAGAATAGCTCAAAAGTCCTTGAGAAAAATGTCTCCTGAACACCTCCAGATCCTGATGACAGAACAACAGCAACAACAACAACAACAATTTAAAAAGAATTCATAGTTTGGCAAAAGAGTTTTGATCAAAATAGCTGCAGTTTTCAGGGATTAGATTTGGTCTGCTGTCTTGCAGAAGTAAGAATTGGACAGTGGCTCTTTATGATTTCATGGCCCTATGGTTTGGCTGCCAAAGTAAGCATGTTTTGGATGAAAGTCTGAAAAAGGAAAAAAAAAGAGCTGGCATCAAAAGACATCTTGGTGTCTACCTCCTGCCCTAACAATTTTCTTTTGATCTTTAGCCAGGGCATGAGAAATACAATCCTCCTGCATTAAAAGCAATTAAGAGATCATATGTTGGACTGTATGCGACTTGAGATTTGTTCCCGTTATGGAATGAATAAGGTTAATGGAATCTGGCTATAAGCTGAAAAGCCACCACGGAAATTTTTATGAACTTTCTTTCTTCTACCCCCTAGAAGTAGCTAGAAATTTCTTTCTCCTTTTGATGACAAGAGGAGTAGAGCAGTAAGGAATAGCTTCCTGAAATAATATTTAAGAATTCTTTTGAGTTATTCTACTATACTTTAGTTCCTTAGATCTAGTGTCTTGGACTCTTTCACTCCCATTCAGTCATCTAAGTGATTTTTTGTGTCCTGTTTTATGGTTATGATTATGGTTATAAAGAGTAGAAATAATGTTTACTTTCAGCTGGTGCAGTAGAGCTTGAAATGGTAAATGAAAGCAGATGACGTCCAACCAAAGTCCCAATGTTATACATTGTTTTTGCAGTTTGTTTCCCACTCTTTTTAAAGCCACCCTCCCATCCCTGCGTACACGTGGCAGTGTTTGTAGATCTCAGCCTTCAGAGTGTTAGCAGCTGAGTCTTGTGTAACCTTTCCACTTTAGGGCATGAGCTCATCAGCTTGTACAGCTCAAGCACTGCTGAGCACTGATCAGTGTGAAGTGAAGAGACCATAGGAAAACAAATAAGCAAATAAAAACCAGTGTCCCGTGGAAAGCATTACTTAATAAATAGAGAAAAAACAATGATTTGCAGCAAGGTGACAATCAAATACCAAAGGACCTAAAAATGTTTTTCCTTAAAAACTCAGCACTATTCTCTGTAAGAATGTTATATGCACTTCTATGACATGGTGGAAATATGGGAGGATGGGAGTGAAGGGCAAGTTTCCCCATCTAACCTCAGTTTGGCAGTTTCAATTTGATATTACAGTTTTTACTTTCTGTTCTCTTAAATGGATTAGCAGTATTCACAGTTAACTATGGTCAAGCTCTGGTGTGGAGGCACCTTGATGGTAGAAGTGATGCTTAGTTTCTACACAGTGTTATGAGTAGAAGACCATGCAGTCCACAAAGTAGGTCAGTATCATTGCCCTGTTTTACATAAGGAAAGAGTGGGACTTCTAGAATTAATTTGTCTATTTTTACTAAAGGTATTGTCAGCTTTTTAAAAATGGATTTGAGGGTGCTTATAACATTCTTTCTTTACTACTGCAGTTGATCTTTCCTGATTTCTATTCAGAGGGACCTTAACAGATTTGAAAGATGGGCCTGGGTGAACCTAATGAGGTTCAACACAGCAAAGTGCAAGGTTTTGCATTTGGGCCGGAGGAATCTCAGGCATCTATACAGACTGGAAGGAGCAGTCCTTGAGAGCAGTCCTGCAGAGAAGGACCTGGGGGTCCTCATGGATGAAAAGCTGAACATGAGCCAGCAGTGTGCTCTTGCAGCTCGGAAAGCAAATGGTATCCTGGGCTCCATCAGAAGACGGGTGGCCAGCAGGGACAGGAGGTGATTGTCTCCCTCTACACTGCTCTTGTGAGGCCCCATCTGGAGTACTGCGTCCAGGTCTGGAGCCCCCAGTACAAGAAAGACAGGAAGCTGTTGGAGAGGGTCCAGACAAGAGCCATAAAGATGTTCAGGGGGCTGAAGCACCTCCCCTACAAAGACAGGCTGAGGGAGCTGGGCTTGTTCAGCCTGGAGAAATGAAGGCTGCGTTGTGACCTCATTGCAACCTTTCAGTACCTAAAGGGAGCCTACAAACAGGAAGGGAGTCAACTCTTTGAAAGGGTAGATAACTGCAGGACAAGGGG
>JAOWBP010000001.1:69880311-69894308 GCA_028571105.1 Tragopan temminckii | reverse complement strand
GAGGTTGTGGATGCCCCATCCCTGGAGGTGTTCAAGGCCAGACTGGATGGGGCCCTGGGCAGCCTGGTCCAGTATTAGATGTGAAGGTTGGTGGCCCTGTATGTGGTCCTTGAGGTCCCTTCCAACCCTGGCCATTCTGTGATTCTGTGATTCTGTGATTTTTGAATGGTCACAATGTAGTTCTGGGTGACTGTATGTTGATTACTGTACCCTTCATGTTCCTGTCTATTTAAAATACCAATGATGATTTAGAGGGGGTCAGTGAGACTGAATATATAAGTAATGATGAAGTGCTGTAAAATCCTTGGCTAGAAAGTGTTACTGGCAGGCAGTATTATTGCTCTTCTGAAGTATTCTGACTGCTCTTTAAATACTAAGTCCAGAGAACAAGGAGTACCTATTTTCATCAACCTCACTGTGTGAATGTTGGGCAGAGAGCTTTTTTAAAAAAAAAAAGAAAAAAAACAAACTACCTTTCATATCACCTCTCATGCTGCTCTGTTGTGGCACTGGCATATCTCTTACATTTGCACCGTGCTCTTGGTTTGGATATCCCCTACATCAGGTTCAGCTTGTTATCAGTCTGTTATGTGTTGAGTTGTTCTTCTGCCTTGTGGGTCTTGGAGTTGGAAAGAGGCTACTGCTGGCAGTAGTAAACACTTCTAAAACACATGTTCCTACAGTTATTAATCTCTAAGTCACTGTCATATCACTTCTTCTAAGGTTTCTACTTCAGGTCTATGCTCTTGATCCTACCAGAAACAGTTAGGGTAGTATAGTTAGGTTGCGTTTGGACTTTATGATCTTTAAGGTTTTTTCCAACCTGAGCAATTCTATGATTCTATGCTTCTACTTCCCTTTCCTGAAACAGTGTGCCAAGGAGTGTGGTGGATCACATACACCCATGCCCAGTCATCTGTTTGTTTTGTGTTTGAATATACAGCTTTTCACATCATACGTCTTCAGTCCCTTGTGATATGTTTGTAACAAAACTTGATATAGGAACCTGATTTTGGAAGCTGATGAAAATTCTAAGATTATTATCAGCATTTCAGTACTGAGAGGTCTGAGTGCATGCAGAAAAGTGGAAAGAGAAAAAAAAGCAGGGGCAGGTGGCTTGGATTGAGGTGGTTACCCAGAAGAAACAAAGGGGACTGACGTGTGACTGCAATAAGATGCAAACTTTAAAAAATATATATGTTTGAATCATGGTTCTCAGTGTGAGAGAGACATGAAAGATACAGACGTAAGGGCAGAGGGTTGGTGACAGAAACATTCCTACCAGATTTTTATGCTTATGTTTTCTTGTGAATAGAAATTCTTGGCCATGTTTTATAGGGTTTCCTTTAGAAAGATAGACCACACATAGCAGTGTGGGAATGCCTAGATCCTACAATTGAAAGGCAGCATAAACTCCCCTTAGTTTTCAAGATCCTCTCCAGTTTGATCTTTCATGGAGGCAGAAAATGTGGCCTCTGCATACTTTCTCCATCATGCTTTCCATCAGGTTTTGATGACTCTCATTCACTGGGCTGGTATGCAGTGGTCTCTTACCCATTTGCTTTTCCTCTTTCCAAACTGGAAGATGGAGATAAAGCTCAGCTCACATATGGTACCAGTAGATCACACAATAGGATTCAGTCTCTTCATATGCTGTGTGGTGTTCTGGGTTACAGGTGGGTGCTGAGGGAAAAGAGTAAGAAATCTGGGCAAAGATGACTTCGAATGTTTATTTTATCTAGAACATAAGCATCAATTGTCTGAATTGAATAACAACGGAAGCAGATGCCATTTTGCTCTACTGTCTGCACTGAGGTCAATGATCTACCTTTTTGATTCCACTAGCAACAGGAGTAGTTAGGCCATACACCTCTGTCCTTTGTTGCCTTTCTACTGGGACCTCACACCCACCTGCTTCCTTTCCCAAAAGAGCAGTCCAGGAGGTATGGGAACCAATGGGATCACAGGAGAGAATTAGCTGCTTTGTGGTTGTCAGGTTGTAGATGGATTTGGATTCCTGTAATAAAAAGGAATAGGAGCCTTCTCACTGAGAAGGAGGGGTGCTGAAAAGGGAGAGAACCCGCTGCCCTTAACTGCAGTCCTTTGAATTCTCATTACTTCCTCCATCTTCCCTATATGCCTTTTAATGCCCCACCCCTAGATATCCCACTGGCTTTTCCCCATTCTTTTCTCTATCCCATCAGAACTTACAACAGTACAAAAAAGCTACTTACAAAACTGTGATTTTGTGTATACCATGGGGATGTCACTAATCAATTCTGAATGAGCTTGTTGGTGAATATCATACTGCGTTTGTTGCATTCAGAATTGCTTTATATGACACTATTATTTTATATGGGCTATTGTATCACTCTCAGGAAAATGTGTTTTTTTTTTTTAAAGTGAGAACTCCATGCCACAGAAGAAGCTCCACATGTAAGAAAATGAATCACTAGAATCCCAAATCCAATGAGAGAGTATACAGAGAACGAATATTCCTTCTGTGGCAGTGTTTTTCAGAGGATGAGGTGAAACTGTCATCTAGTGGTCATTATAGGTTTTAACTTATTTTCCTGTATAGTTGTTTTCGTCTGGATATAGCTGGAATATTTCTTATTCCCAGGATATATCACCTGAAAATGCAAAGCTAGAAAAAATAATATTAAAAAAACATTGGTAAGGCTTTGAGAGGAAGGGAAAAAACTCTAGAGCTTTTGATCAAGAAGAATCAAGTTTAATAACATTGTGTAGCAAGGCTGTGAACTCACTCTTTCCTCTCTATCCCATCATTTACCACAGTGACACATGAGCTTCTGCCTTACTGGTGAGAGGCTGAAGACCAAGGTACCTGATGCCAAAATAGGGCATCAAAAGAACTTCTCTTTTTAGACCTTTTTGTATTCTGTGGGTCAGCCTAAGTTTCAAATTTCCTCTTAACAGCAGCAACATTTTATCCTAACTCACCCCAGAAGAAGGTATTGTTACAGCATCAGCACAAAGCCTGTGTTTTCAGTTGGACAAACATAGATTGTAAGGGAGAAGAGCCTTCAGCCTAGAGGTGTAGGTCTGTGATGTGCCTTGACTTCAGTAAGCTGCAGTAAACCTACAAGGACTTAACAGTCTGCACGCACCTTGAGCAGGCACAGCCTCAGGTTCCTAGATCTTGGAGTGCAGCTATTGTAGAGCAAGTGTATTGATATTGCCAGACAGAAGCTGACTGTGTGCACCTACCCACCATGGCCTTGTTAATTAATTAATGTTTTACAGATTACTGATTGGTAAAGCTAATACTAACACCTAGACAATAATGACTGAAGCTAAGAGAGGATCTGTGGGGAAAAAAAGTGAGTCTGGTACACAATGTGATAAGAATATACTCTTAGAAAGATTAAAACAATTAGAGCGGTGTTCTGAGTTTGATGACTCAGACTAGAATACTGTTGTGTAGCACTGCTGATACAGCTGCTACCTGCATCCAATATATGTGAAACAGTTCTAATTCGAAGCAGAATTTGTGGTGGACAGAAACAGTTGTGAATTCTCAAGTTTTTTGTATGGTGAGATTCATGGTGCCGATCAGTGAGGAAGCTTGTATGCAAACAAGATCTATGTTTGAGCAAAATGGATAGTGTGAGTCATAATATGTGACAAACATACTTCCCCTCTACTCAGTTTGCAGCTTCTTTGTGTTATTCATATTTTCACACTGTGTTGGAGTCCCTGTTTTGAATTTGGATCCCTCTGTACAATCTGATCACAAATTCAGGGCCTAAATATAGCATTTGCCTTGTAATGCTTACAATTTTAACTATATCAAGGGGCTGTGATGACAGAGAGATTCTGGATACCATAAAGTAATGACAATGCAATCTGATCTATCCAGTAAGCAGTAATTCCAGTATGCCCATATTCTAAATAATGTCATTTTTAATGAACAGATGTCATTGCAGAAGTTATATGTAGACATTGTTTGGGGTGTGAAGGAAAACACTGAGGTAACTTTCTAAATGTTTATGCAGTTTCCTAGCCAAGGAATGTCCCATCTGGGTTAAATGAGAAAAAGCAAAAGTGTAATTATTTTTAAATTTAACATGTGGTTTGTCACCTTTAGTCTGCCAGAGAGAGATACTTTCTCAATGAATGTCAGGGAGAGTAAATGTCAAGGAGAACAGTACAGGCTATGGAAGCCCTTCTGATGTAGTGACTAGTGAAACATGCTCAGTAATATAATGTAATTACTGCTTAGTAATTTCTGTGAATTTGTTTCCTCCTCTCAAACTGTATTTTTGCTTCCTAGCTATGACTAACTGCATTGCATACTTCTCTTCCCCTACCAGTAGAATATGAATCGCTTCTTGCACTGCTTATAAAGATTTCAGAACTTTCGCATTTTTTTTTAATAAATGTTTTTTGAAACTTATTTATTTAGCAGCCCCTTGCCAATAGATTTTCCTAGATTTGTATAAGGAAATACAGTCATTCTCTCTATATACATAAGGAAGTCCCTTCTACATCTGCAGTTAAGTGCCCATGTCAATGCTCATGTGAAAGACATCCAGCTCTAGTGTCAAAACCTAAATTTATCTTCCAGAACAATGAAAACAGAAGATGTTGAAGTCATTTTAATTCATATCTGGCAGTAAGCTGGGCAGAACAGCAGGGCAGTCACACACCGAACAAGGGAACCCAGAAAGGACATCAAGATTAAAAACTAGACTGTGGATAGTAAACCACAAGTACAAGGAGGTGATACTGGCAGGAGAGAGGAGTTGTAAGTCCTGAAACCTGATGGAGTGCTGAACAGTTAATGGGTCATGTTAGGAAAGCTGTGTGAAGCAGGTAAGTGGTAATATAAAGATTACTCTGCTAAAAGTTGTGTTTTAATGAAATTTTATGTATAGCTGTAATGAGTGGTGGAGGGGTTGACTCCGTACCCATGAAATAATTTCTGGTTAGAGATGTTTTGCAGCTTTCATCAGTTGCAGGGTTTATAGCGCATCCATTTTTTCATACTGTCAGTGCCATTTTAAAAAATAGACCCTTATTCTGAAGGAAGCTGCTGTTCTTCAATGAGCATCACAGCACCTGCTGACTTTCAGTGCGCGTAAGCTCAGTGTTCAGGGTTCTCTATAGCCATAAGATAACCATGATTATTAACTGCCTGATTAGAGCAGGAATGGCAGTTGTAAACTAGCAAGAGACTGGAGTGCATGTGTGTAAATACAATACAGCAGCTAAGGTGGGCAATAAAATTAAGCAGAAGTAAATGTTGCAACACAAGGTTATTGATCATTGATAAATGTGGTGGAAACCAAAACTTTTGTTTATTAAAGCAGTTGAAAAGCTGCTAATTTTCTTCCTGCGACTCTGCAACATGCTGGGGAGTTATAGAGGGTAGGATTGTCTGACTACTAATAGATAAAGAACTTTTGGTATGGAGGATGACTGTAGAACAATAGCAGTACACTGCAAAGAGAAATAGCAAGTAGCCTGATAGAGAATGAGGAATGGAGGAAGGAAGATTCAGTGCTTCTTGGAAGAAAGATCATTTTATACGTATGTGTACCTGAGACGCTTGTATGCATTTATTACAGTCACAAAATATGGGCAAAAGTCTGTTTTCTGTCAGCTTACTGCAGAGGATCTGGCTGCATCCTTGACTATGCTCATCGTTTAGGCACAAAAAGTGCCTTCCTGTCTACATGAAAAGGCAAAATTATTTACTGTATTGACTGATTGGGCCTTCTAGCCACATGGCTGCACTGGGCTTCAGGTTAGAAAACATTCATGCCACCATCAACAGCCTACCTGACTCTTGCCTCAGAGTGCATGGCCTGATGGTGGAACAAAGTAGAGGACAAAGGAAATAATCAATCAGCTAGCAACTTAGCAAAATCTAGGTCTGAATCATACATGTTTAGTCTAGTGTAATGGACCTGTAAAGAATCTTAAAACCCTGCAGCTGGACAGCAGATTAGCAGGTTCTGTACTTGGATAGATTTAATATATTGCATATAAACTGGCAAGAATCTACCTTGAAAAGCTGCTGTCCCACAGGATGAATCCCATTTTGTGGACACTGAACAACATAAATGACTTTCCAGTCCGTAGGAAAAAATCTGAGAAGTGGTGGTTGTTTGCAATGCAAAGAAAGATCACTCAGACAGTATTACACCTACTTAAAGTGGGAAATTTTAGAGGACCATGACTAACTGGTTCTCTCCTTTGGGAAGACACTGGAAATTGGAGTTTATTTAGACCTTTATGTTTGTAGCTGATTTATATTTCAGTACTCTAAATTCATTTTGCAGCTTTGATCCATTATATTTCAAAATGACATAATGAAATGGAGAAAAGCAATACTTGCATACATATGAACACTTGGACAAAAGTGGCTGTTTCACAGCTCATAGAGTGAAAATTAATAATCACATCAGTTTACATGAGTAATGCATTCAAAGAACTTCAGTCAATGTAGAAGTCTGTTTTCTAAGCACTGTGTCACAGCCCTCAGGAGACTATCTCAAAAGAGAACTCTAGCAATGTGTAAGAAAAAGAGTTCTGTGATCTAAAGGAAAAATCCAGTACTTCTGATCCTACCATCAGGTCAGCTACTCATTCTATCTTTTAAAATACTGAAAGAAAAGGCAGTAAACAGAAATTTACAAATGAATCTCTTTACTGTTACTGTAAACCAGTTTATACTTTAGCTAGTAAGACACCAGTCAAAAAAATCTTAAGAGCTGCTAATGTAGATATATATATATATATATTACTTATTCTGAAAATATATTTTGGGAAGATGAGAAGAAATCACCTTAACATGAGACACTTTAAGATATACAAGCTAATTTACATACAACAAAGTGGACTTGCAATTACATTAAAAAAATAATAATAAAAGATCTAGACATATGAGTGAAAATGTCTCCAGTTGTATTTAAAATAAATATCACAATCATCAGGAGTTTTGTCCTTTTAGTACATTATTGCACAATTATAGATATTTGAACTTGCTATTGTGAAATACTCGATGTTAATTTCTGTTAAAAAATAGCTTACCAGATTTGAGTAACGTAATTCTTTTACAGTACCTTAATGCCAATACATTTAAGAAGACCCCACCTCCAGATAATCTTACAGAAAAGTAATCAAAGCAATAATCTGACTAACCAAATGAACAGGTTTAGTGGAAATACTGAACATAAACCTAATGAGTTAAATCAGCATGCTAGTGATGTCTCTTTTTTTAGTGAATTAACTTGTAAATTCATGACTCATTTCCATTCTCAGAACAGAGAGATTGAAGGTCTTCCCTGCTGATACCTTTTGCTAGGCAAAATGTTCTGTGATGATCAGTACTCAGAGTCATTATGTTAGTCATTTGTCAATTAGAAAAAAAGTGGCTGCTAACTGAAGGGTGTTTGACTTAAACACTCTTCACATCTCCCAAATGTATGCAACATAGTGTCAAGTGTATTGAAGTAATGCCTAGAAGTGACCAACAAAACTAGAATGTCCAATGCAAGAACAGCAAAGGGAAAACAAATATAGCATATTTTTTTCCTGGAAAAACTATGTCTTGAGGTCAGTCAGATTTTCCCCAGGAAAAAAAGGACACCTCTTTCCTTTACCAAGGAAGAAGGCAAAAAAGAGGGAAAAAAAAAAAAAAAGAACTATGTAGACTCATCAATAACCACAGGTCTTTAAAGAGACCTAGCGAGCTATGTTGCCTCCCGCTTTGGCAAAATGCTTTGAGAAATTTCTTTCTGTGACTCGTCTTAGTAATAGAAATTGTCCCTCCCCTTTCCAGTGTTGCTGAATCACTCATGTTGCTGGTGACTGTCCTTGTGGAAGATTCTGCCTCAATGTCAGATCAGATACTGAGTTGTAAATTACATTTTCCTTCTGCACATAAGTAGTATAAGGTTCCACCTCCACTGTGTCATCCTAGTAAAACAAAACCAAAAATTGTGAATACAGGAAGTAGTTTATTTTGACAAGTCTCTGCAAGCTTTTCATCCAGAACGAAGAAAGTAACTGAGAAATAATGCTCCCATTCTAATTCATCTTTTGACTAACAACAACAACAACAACAAAAAAAAAAAAAAACACAAAGCAAACCAAACCAAGAAACAAAAAAAAACCCAACCAAACCAAACTACCCTCTTTTGATTTTTCTACTGAAGAAACAATGTTGCTTTCAAAGATTTCTTTCAAAGATTTGATGGGTAAAGCTACCATGATTCCTGTGATTCATTTTCCTCTTCATTCTCTTCCCCTTCTCACCCTCTTATTTTTGCCCAGAAATTTTTATATTAGGGTCTCTTTCTCTAGAAAGAACAAATAAGTTGAGTTGTGCAGTTGACACACTAGAGGAAAGTGATTCCATCTAGAATCCTGGACAGTCATGAGAGGTGGGCCCATGCCAACCTCATGAAGTTCAGCAAGGCCAAATGCAAGGTCCTGCACCTGGGTCTGGGCAGTTCCAAGCACAGATACAGGCTGAGCAGAGAATGGCTTGAGAGCAACCCTAAGGAGAAGGGTTTGGGGATGTTGGTTGATGAAAGACTCAACATGAGCCAGCAGTGAGCACTTGTAGCCCAGAAGGCCAACTGTATCATAGAATCATAGAATGGCCCAGGTTGGAAGGGACCCCAAGGTTCATCAAGTTCCTACCCCCTGCCCCAGGCAGGGCCACCAACCTCCAGATCTGGTTCTAGACCAGGTTGCCCAGGGCCCCATCTAACCTGGCCTTGAACACCTCCAGGGATGAGCATCCACAACTGCTCTGGGCAACCTGTTCCAGCACCTCACCACTCTCTCTGTAAAGAACTTCCCTCAGCATCCAATCTAAACCTTCCCTCCTTGAGCTTAAAACCTCTTGTCCTGTCACTGTCTACTCAAGTAAATGTTAATTGCCCTCCTTTTTATGATCACCTTTTAAATACTGAAAAGTTGCAGTGAGGTCTCATAGAATCATAAAATCGTAGAATGGCCTGGGTTGAAAAGTACCTCAAAGATCATTTAGTTTCAATGCCCCTGCCACGGGCAGGATTGCCAACCAGTAGACCAGGCTACCTAGAGGCAGCCTGCTCTCAGCAGTCTTCTCTTCACCAGGCTGAACAAGACCACCTCCCTCCCAGCTCGTCTGTCTTCATAGGAGAGATGCTCCAACCCTCTAATCATCTTCGTGGCCCTCTTCTGGACCCTCTCCAACAGCTCCATCTTTCCTGTACTGGAAGCCCCAGAACAGGACACAGTACTCCAGATGGGGTGTCATGAAGGCAGGATATCCTGGGTTGCATCAAGAGAAGCGTGACAAGCAGGTCAAGGGACGTGATTCTGCCCTTCTGCTCTGCTCTTGTGAGACCCCACCTGGAGTTGTGTGCCCACTTTTGGGCTCCCCAACGCAAGAAGGACATCAAGCTTTTGGAGAGGGTCCAGAGGTGGGCCATGAAGATGACCAGAGGGCTTGAGAACCTCCCCTATGAGGAGAGGCTGAGAGAGCTGGGGCTCATCAGCATGGAAGGGAGAACTCTGGAGAGACCGTAAAGTGGCCTTCCGGTACCTGAAGGGGGCATGCAGGAAAACTGTGGAGAGAGGTTTTATACGGGTTTTTAGTGACATAACAAGGATAAATGGCTTTAAACCGAAAGAGGATATGTCTAGAGTAGATGTTAAGAAGAAATTCTTTACTGTGAGTGTTGTGAGACACTGGAACAAATTGCTCAGATAGGGTGGACACCCCCAACCTGGAGGTGTTCAAGGTTGGATGGGGCTTTGGGCAACCTGGTCTAGTGATGGGTGTCCCTGCCCATAGCAGGGGGTTGGAACTAGATGATCTTGAAGGGCCCTTCCAACCCAATCTGTTTCATGATTCTATGATTCTACGATAACTAGGTAGGGTCTACACTAATGAAAGTGTGCCAACACGAAGACTGGTGTATAACTAATTATTTTACATTTATGAAATGTGTCTCTCAGCAACAATAGGCAGGGCAGCAGAAGATAAAGAACAAAAATAGCTAGAATTGGCTAAGTCATTTCAGAAAATCTAAACTGAAGTACTTTAAAAATGAGAGAATTTGAGCCTTGAGTCTACTGTAGGTACATAGATAAGCACAATATATATGTCTCACAGCTTCTGTGCATGGAAATACTGTTACTAAATTTGGTAGCAAAAAGCAGAGATACAGACTGAATTTTTTTATAGCTGATGAGTGAATTTTTCAGCTACATGTTAAGTTTGTAACAGACTAAGGAATTCAAGGATATCTTCCATGTTGCAGCTAAGTACTCTTTCCATTGTTTTATGAAAATGTTTTGTCTTGAGTATAGTTGGCTCTGTGGATTGACCTTTCAAGATAAAGAGTGACCTTCACAACTTGCATGTTTTCATTCTGAATGCCATGATTTTTTTTTCCTGTGTTTGTTTTGTTGTTTAATCATTTTATTTACAATCTTTCTTAGTATTCCCCAATCCACAAAATTGCCCCCCTTCCTAGATATTGTTAGTACAACAGCTGTGATCAGTGTATCTAATATGTCCAGGAAGATGCAGTGGGACTTGCTCCTCACAATATAAAGAAGATGGCAGTTGTTGAGTTTTTACTGTTGAAAAATGCTGCTAATATTTGCTCCAAGTCAGAATTATGGTGATGATAGGCTATTTTGTACTGAGAGACAGCTAAATTCAAAAGTATATGACATAATATTACCTACTGAAAAAAAAAAAAAGAAAAAAAAAAAGAAAAAAAATCTTATGGTTTCTCTTACTTTACAATGTTTTCAGGGCTATTAGAAGATCCCTGATTTAGTGATGGTCTATTCTCCTTACCTGTGAGGAATGCGTAGGAACAATATCGGGAGGTTCGGTTTTGTGACAGAATCTGTGAGAAAGAAAATAAGCATTAAAACAAATTTCTTCCTCAATAGCAGGCTTGGCTGGAGGAGCTTTTGAGCTTCTTTGATCACAAGTTTATAAAACGTTTTTCTTACTTGTCATCAAGAATAAAGCTAAAAAATCTTCTCATGCCTTTCTGTCCTTCACTTTTGATCCTGAAATTGAAGCACCCTTGCTTTCTTTACAGGTGTATTCTGATGTTTTTGGGAGCTTAAACACGAAGTGGAAGCAGATTAAAATCAAAATCCTCTGGAATGATGCACAATTTGTCCTTAGTGAATTTGTACTGAACTAATTATTCATCTCTGGGAGAAAGTTGGGACAAAAGCCAGTTTGGGAATAGGAGACAGAGAATTTATCAGGAGTGTTCAGTCAAGTACTAATTAGCCTTAATCTGCACAAAATATTTTTATATTCTTTTTCCATGGGACTGCTTTCTTCTCCACTCCAAATCCTAAAAAGTGTAGAGTTCAGCTTCACCCAGAGAGTTTGTTCAAAATACGTATAAAATCTGCTCTCCCATCAGTTGATATAGCAGGATAGCACCAATGAATCCTCTGGCACTTGATAAAGCTTAGTGGAAGAGAAACCAATCCTCTGATCTGAACAAGAGAGACACTGACAGACTCTCACAGTACCTGAAGAATGGATTTACTCTGCCAGTTTCCTGACAGAATGAAGAGTTTCCATTCAGTGCAGCATGCAGTATAATGAGTATCGCTTGCCAACATCTAACCATCTATGTTTTACTCAGTGGCATTATTCAGTAAAGATGTGTGCAATGCACAATTACTGCAGTAGAAAGTCAAAATATTTGATATAGTTATTTCACCCATAGTGGTTACCCTGAGTAGCACAGAGTGACAGAATCATTTGATTTCAAGACACAAACAGTATGTAAAGCTTTCTGCTAACACCAGACAAGTTTTCCTTAGCCCCATATTGTACATACCTGTAACCACGGAGCTTTAAATAAATGACAACCACAAAGGTGATGATGATCAGGAAACCAAGAATGATGGGTATACACAGGATAAGATATCTGTGTGCTAAACACAATGATTTAGTCTTAGTTATGTCTTCTTACTTATATGTTTCTTTAATATTTCAGTGTAAGTTTAAAGCTGCTTTAGCATATACATTTTCAGCATGCTTGTAAAATACAATCCTCTTTAGCAAAAAGGAAAGTCATAAATGAAAGCTATCTGAGAAATAAAAACATAGTTTGTGTCAGAAACAAAAGCAGATGGCCCAAATTCCACAGTGGACAACTCATGACATTTATGCACTAAGTTGTGGATGAGCCTCTCACAAGGACTCAGAATATCTTCATATTGCAATTCACATGTAGGTGTCCAATTAAAGAAAAAAAATCCAAACCAAAAAGCAGAAACTAAACGTCTTACTGTGTTAGATATTCACAACTCAAAATGAAGTGATTTGTTTGTTTCTGCTAGATATATGGTAGTCGGGTCTCTTTCTCTCTCTTACCACGATCCAAGCAGGAGATCATTTGCATTTATAACAATAAGAGCATGTCTACTCTGACGCTGCTTCCTACAGCTTTCCAAATACCAAAAGAACATAATGCATCAATGTACTTCTCTCTTAGGGAAGAAACCACTTGGAAATAGTGTCTGGAACGCAAAGAAACTGTCAAAGTTTATGAGCAAAAGTGGTATGGGATGGCACTCATCTATATAGAATTTGACTGTAGGTTTCTGTAGCTGTAGAACAAGAATGTGAAGAGAGGGCTACAAGGGACTTTGAACACTGAGCACACAAAAGGAAGCTTACATGAGGAGCAGTCTATGGACATGGTCTTGTTCAGAGTTGCATGGGACACAGTGCAGGTAGGATTCTTCCCGTTGGTGCTATGTGCTGCAAACCTGCTGAGAACAGTCACTGTCCTGTTATCGTGACTGTCTGCTCTGGGTGTGGAGTTGCTCTCCGGGGCCCACGAGATCTCAGCGGCTGGCTTCACTGTCTCTGCCTCGCACACAGGGTTTCCATGGTCATCGCAGTACAAAGTCATTCGCGGGGAAACTGCAAAGTACCAGGAAGGGGGGAGATGAATGTGGGTTGCTGTAGTGGGATAGGAGGTTTTATCTACTACCCAAAGGGAGCATAGTGAGAAGAGGAGAAGTGGAAGTGCCATCTCATCACAGCAATGTGTTCCAAAGCCATGAGTGACAGATAGTGTATCTTTTTTCATTCTGGACAATTCTCCTACATTCAAGTGAGCTACTACAGCCACGTGCCCTGAGAGGAGGTATCCCTGGACGTGGAGGTAGGGAATTCCCCAGAATATAGGGCTGAATTAGTCTTTTGTCCCAAGAGTCATCATAGTCATGGCTTAAGATGAATTGGAAAGCCAACTGAGGAGGAAATGATGCTGTTCTTCCTATCTGAGTACTAACATAATGTGTTTGATAGAATATCTTGGTACTCACAAGTGTTTATCTTATATGCTTTAGAAAAATTAATGTATTACTGAGTTACTACAAAATAACATGTTGCTCATGCAAAATCCTATTGTGTCTTGAAAATTGCTTCACACCTGTCACTTGTAACTCTATAGGAAGAAGAGAGAAGAATTTTGGCAAATAAAGAAAGGGAAGAAACAGAGTTACTCTGAATGAAATGCATGACCCTTTATTCCCATGAGAAAGCTCCTCTTCTTACCTCACATTTCCTCCACTGCACAAAGAGAGGAGCTTTGTTTGCCCAGGTCTGGACATGGTTCTCTGGAGAATAGTGAAATAAGGAAGGAAACCCTTACCTAGCACAGTCAGGTGATACAGGCCGTGGAAATTCCCATCCGCATTTACCATTTCACAGGTGTAATTTCCCTCATCAGCCATTCCTACTTGCTGTATCTCAAGTGCATGATCCCAGTCTGGTCTGGATCTCCAGTTTATTCTGTCACTGCAGTTGGTTCTTTCTGTCTTGTTCTGATCAATCAAGTATGCCAAGGTGCACTGGCCTCCAGTCTTGAGGCTTATTTTCCATGATACCATAGTTACATTTGTTTTGTTAGGGCAGGTCATCACAGCGCTGTGTCCCAGGTCTGCTGACACTCTGTTAAGTC
>JAOWBP010000001.1:69849872-69864061 GCA_028571105.1 Tragopan temminckii | reverse complement strand
GTACAGACCATACAGACTTGGGCTTTGCCTGTGGTTTTCAGTGTGGGTTATTGCAGAACCATTTTATGTTAATTATCATAATGTTATCAGATATTATTTGACAAAGGCACTGTCTGTGATCTGCTCTGTTTGAAGTGGTTTTACTCAGCCTTAAAGTCCTTGCTGACATCAGATTCCACACCAATCACTTGTTCAATAAGAAATGGAGATGTGTAAAGCTGGATTATGACTATCAAGATACAGACAGAAATGGAATTTTTTCAGGAATTTCATTCCCAGTGCTGATACAAATATCAGTGTGCTGGAATCACAGCTGGTATAAACTGGTATGCTGGCCTGCGTCTTCTTGTGGATCTTCCGTGTTTTTCTCCACATGAGAATTCTCCCTGTTGTATCTCCTGTGTCAGCTGAGGACCCTTAATCTTGCAACCGTACACAATAGGCTGCATGTATATGGGAAAATCCAATTATCTCTGAAGCTCAGAGTGGTTCTGGAAAAGTGTTGGGGTTCTCTGTGCTACTGAGAGAGTTGTCTTACAGATTAAGTACACATTCTGGTAACGAAATGCAATGATCTTGTCTGGGAATTTGGCAAGTAAGTGGAATCAAGGCTGGAATATGTTACACAGCAGCCTTACCCAATGTATAAGGCATCAAAAACACTTCAATTCTTTCAAAGATAGCAGAATATGTCACATTTCTCACTGAATTTCCTGCCTTTTGATGATCTGTCTTAGAGCTTAGAACTTGTTACGTTTATAATGAAGGAAAAATAATTTCTTATGTTTTATTTGCATCCTTCACAACAAAATACACTAATTTTGAATATAAGGGTGTGTGAAAAAGCAAGCATAAATATTGGATAACCTCACTTCTTCTATGGGCAGATGCAAAACTTCTATATCCACCTTGCAAATGCACTTTACTCTGTATGTCTGTTCCTCCTAGAATTCTGGTTTAGAACTGAAACAGAGTTTGTCCAGTCTATCTGGAGTGTGATTGACAGGCCTCCACAAAATATGATCATCGGAATGTTTGCAATTGCAGGCTTTGTCATTTCAGCATACTGTGCACCAGGGTCATTTCCTAGCCCACCACAAGGCAAGTCAATGACACTGTAGCTGGCTGTGGAGATAAAATTTATGAATTTTGTAGCAGTAAAGTGAGATGGTATGCTTATAAAGCCGCTTCCTGGTTGTTCTGTGGTTGAGTGTTGTTTATTCCTGGAAACACCCACACACCTGAAAGTCCTGCTGAGAATATGGTTTCTTTTACACAACACCTACTGAAGCATAGGTGAACCTGAGATGAAGCCCACATTCCCAGAGTCCTTCTCCCTTCAGGGAAGCTTGCACTGAATAGCAAGACTGAAATTACAAGGCCTGGCTCTGAGTTCAGAGCTATTGTTCCCGCTTTACACACATGCAGATACATAGAATTCTACCCTTGGTTTCAAAGTATTTCTAGGGGTGCTGTGTGGAGGGCTAAGTTCACTAACCACTTCCCTGCAGCCTAGTCTGAAATTCTGCTTCCTGTGTCTCCTTGGATTCCTGTCTCAAAACATTCTGCGGGCAATGTCTGTGCTTCACAGTTTCTAACATCCTGAGCTGGCTTTGAGCTAGCTTTAGAAATGGAAGAGGTACAGACGAGTCAGCAGCGCTGCACTTCACCATGGAAATGAACGTTCAACACAATGGCATGTCAGCTTACTTGGAGCTAGTTCTGGTATCACTAACATATGCACAATTCTGTTGATGTGAAATGTTGTGGCTCTTTTTCATCATTAAGGTTCCTAAAAACATGTGATTCTCACCAGCTCAAAACTGCTGCATAAGCAAAGATATCTAGGAGTTTTACCCTGTGATACACTTTGGTTATATTGTAGCCTACCTCCCAGCAAGACTTGCCTTGAACCCTGCTCCAGACTGTGCGAAGAAGACTGGGTTAGTTGGAGAACTGCACTGAGGGCGGATGACTGAAAAGTGGGGAGGAAGTGACTCAGAGGACCGGATTAAATGAGACAGATGTTTGGTGAGCAGGAACTTGCAGATGAGCCCTAGCTCCCCTCTGTGCTGGAGATCCAAAACTGGAGTCAGCCCTTCTTTTCTTTAGTCAGGAGGAAAATCTTGCAAGAGGTTGTACTGAAATAAGTTACTGTTAGGGCTCTGCTTTCTCAACAGGAAGATGTTCAACTTCTCTGATTCCTTAAAATGCTGAGCATTTTTCACTCTGTTCTTCTCCATCTGGATCAGAGGACTTCATTCCCCATATCACTATTTTTGGTCTCTAGGCTTGTGGGATTGCCTCTCGCCTGAAGATACTTTGGTACAAGCCTACTTGTCTGCCACACAATCCTTTGCCAAAATAAAAGTTCCCTTTAGAAACAAGAGCTTCTTGAGGAATGAGACAGGTGAGAAAGGCACCGCTGTGGTGGTCATTGCTATGTGATGCAACAACTGAGGTTCACATTGTGTGCACCTTGGTTTCCATCTGGATGGATGGCAACAGACACCTGTACCACTGGGAAATGTGGTGAGTTCCATGACAACAGTCCTAACCTCAGGCAGATAAGGCTACCGACACCAAATAGCTGACTATTTAAAGAAATCATGCATGCAAACAGGATCTCAGTCTCTGTGTAATCCTCTGGTGGACAGAGTCACAAAAACATAAATAATACAGTCCTGTGATTGTGATGTTGGGAGTTTTTGGTTAAAGGTGTGGACTTGAGGAGAATGAAATTTGATGTCTTCATTTCCTTAGGGAAGAAAAACTTGAGAGGCAATTTCTGGACTTCTTGTGGATAGCTTTTCCACTGCTTTTTAATTTGCAAACCATATTATTAAAATCTGTTTTGGAATTTAGAAATCCACATACACTAAGCATTAACAATATTTAGGTTCTTAACTTCTTAACATAGGAAAACTAAAAGCTGGAAGCTATTCTGTTACCTTCCTCCTGCTGCAGAAGGGCTAGTGTTGGAGGCTAAAGCAAGAAAAACGCAGATCAGAGATCAATGGACTGTGGAGAGAGTCAAATGCCATGGTCTGGTAGATTCTGGCATGTTAGTTTGAAGTTGTAGTCCTTGTAAGAGAGATGAGACTGTTTTTCAGTCTTGCATTTCAGCTATGTGTATAGCTGTGGAGGAAAGTAAATAAAAAATATGACTTCAAGATGAAAGAAAAAAGAAAGCTAAGAGAAGCATTTGATTCAAGTCTGAGGTATCTGATGTTGGTGGCATGTGGCTAATGTATGAGAGTTTTTTTAGGCCACTCTGAATTTATAGACTAGTTTATTAGGAACTCCGATGCATAATGTATTTCACTCTGCAATTGGAAAAAAGATAAAGAACTGAAAGCTGTGCTGGATCTGAACATCTCCTGTACCTTTAGAAAGCTAGTCTTTCCACAGTGCAGTCAAGGCATGCAGAAGTGAGCCTTGTCTGTATGGGTGCGTATATTCATACAATTTTAGAACTATAAAATTGTTTGAGTTGGAAGGGACCATTAAAGGTCAACTAGTCCAACTCCTCTGCAATGAACAGGGACACCTACAGCTACATCGGGTTGCTCAGAGCCCCATCCAGCCTGGCCTAGAATGTATCCAGGGATGGGGCATCCACCACCTCTCTGGACAACCTGTTCCAGTGCCTCACCACCCTTATTCTAAAAATTCTTCTTTATATCCAGTCTAAATCTCTCCTCTTTTAGTTTGAAACCATTTCACCTTGTCCTATCACCTCCAGCTTGTGAAGAATATAGTGATTGCCGGGGTTGCCAAGACCCAGGTGCACGAACTTGCACTTCAATTTACTGAACATCATGAGGTTAACCTGGGCCCATTGCTCAAGCCTGTCTGGGTCTCTCTGCATAACATCTCATCCTTTGGGTATGCTGACTACACCATACAGCTTGATGTCGTCTGCAGACTTGCTGAGGGTACACTTGATCTCAATGATGTAATTCATGAAGATGTCAAAGAGCAGCAGTCCCAGTACTGACCCCTGAGAGATACCACTCATCACTGATCTCCATCTGGATATTGAGCCATTGACCACCACATTCTGGGTATGATCTCACAGTCAGTTTCTTGTCCATCAAATAGGCCACCCATCAAATCCATATCTTTCTAATGAGAAGGATGTTATGGGGGATTATGTGAAAGGCCTTACTGAAGTCTATACTGTTGCTGTCTATAGACAGTTTTAGTCAAATGGACTTTTCATGTGCAGGATGGTTACAATATTGTTTAAATATTTGTGCTAGACTCATGCTTTTGAATCAAAAAAAGCTTCCCAAATCCAGTTATACTGCCACATACAATTAGCAAAATCTCAAGTACGCCATTCAGAACAGTTGTTTTCAGCATGGTATTTTTGGACACTGGAGAGGAAACTTCTCTCAGTTGTTCTAGTTTATTAGGATAGCCTCTCTCCTATGTGAAGTTCAGCTTAGCACAGATAAATTCACAGTAAACTCACAGCTCAAAATCATTCTTAAACTGTGGAAATTCCACTGAGATCCATCATGACATTCATCAGTAGTCACTGAAGGTTGAAATTAGTCAATTTTTTTGTAAAACAAAAACCGGTCAGATATCTGTCTAAAATCATCTTTGCTTTAAAACTTTTGGCAGGGTTAAGTGGAACTTCAGGGGAGAAGAGATGGAGCCTTTCTATCTTTCTTTCTGATCACTGCCATTGAAGTGACCAAGAATATTCATTAATAAATCTCATCCTGAAAAGGCCAAATTTTACAAGCTGTATGTTGTCAAATTCATTAGTTTCACTGGAATTTTGTCTCATGGTATGAAGAAACCTCTGTGAAATAAATGATCACGTTGTCCTGACTTGTACACATTCATTTCCTCAATTATAGCAAGCAATGCTTTTCTGAAAGCTCTAATCCTTTGGTGAGACAATTACAATAGCATACAAAGAACCATGTAAATGGAAACACAGGAGATTAAATTTAATCTGATGTCAACATGCAAATATGTGGGAAACATATACAAAGGAAAAGTGCAGGTGGTAAAGGATGTTTTAACTGAGTGAAAAAGAAGCAACACCCACCAAGTTACATCCAGTCAAATTCAAACCGTAAATCAGACATGGTTGTGTTTTTTGTTTTTTTTTTTTTAAAGTGAGTATGACTCACTTGTTGGAACAAACTACTGTAGGAAGTGATGATTCCCATGCCTCAGTGTCTTCAGATTAAAAACTAGCTGCCTTCTTAGAAAAGTGCTCTACTGAAGCCTGGGTTTTCTGGCCACAGAGTACTGTCAGTATCTTACTTTTTTAGATAAAGAGGAAGTTTCCCATGGCATTTGAAACACCCTTTATACATATCTATGCACTCCTCCCAGGATCAGACTTAAACACGGTAGTAAATGGTGTAGCAGTGATGAAACTAATCTGCAGATGATTAAGAGAAGTTATGTGTTCTCAGCTTTAGGATACTCTGTGCTATTCTTTATTTTTCCAGAAAAGCAAAACAAAACCAAACAAAACCAGAGAGCTATATGTGGGAAAAGGAGACTATATTAAAAAAAGAAACTCATAATTTCCTGAAGGCTACAGAAGATCAGGTGTGTCCAAAATACAGAGAGACACTGACGTTTACTGACTGCAATCCACATCCCTCCTCTGCCTCTAGGGGGGCTGAGGGGTCAGCAATGAAGTTGAGGATAGGAAAGTAGGGAGAAATGTTGTTCTTTTAATATTTTCTTCCTGTTTCCTACTAGCCACATGTTTTTATTAATTGACAATAGTTTCCCAAGTCGAGTCTGTTTTACCCGTGACAGTAATTCATAAGAAATCTTCTTGTTTCTTTCTTGACTCATGAGATTTCTCATTCCTGTTCTTCTGTTTTCTTTCCCCGTCCCACTCAGGGTGAGGGGACTAAGTGAGCAGCTACGTGGGCTATTTGTTAGCTAAATCTAATCTATGAAAGTCATTTTAGGTGCAAAATCATTCAGTTATAATTGGTTTTATCAAGATGTAGCAAAGTCTAAATGAATCTCTATCATAACCTCAGAAAGTCCAGTTTATTTATTTATTGAATGATTTTTCCTGATAATGTTTTCAGTGTACAGAATGGATTTTCCTAGTTTCATGGTGCTTTTTTTGCCACTTTTTGAGAAAGGGAAGAGGACTGATTTGTAGGGATCAGGACAGGCTGGAGGTATAGATATCTCTTCCAACTTTGCCGCTGGTAGATTCTGCGACCTTCAGTTTTTGCCAGTGGACTGTAAAAACAGCTTGTGTCAGCAGAAAGGCCCAATTCCCAGGCTACATGCATTATATACATATAATGCTGAAGTTATGTTCCAGGTGCATGTGTTGGAAGTTGAGAACAAATTGTCTTCTCTCAGGTGAGTAGACTCGCTAATCTAAACTGTTCGTCTTTTTCTGGTGCTGATATATGGATAGGAATCAGCCCTGCTTGTTGCACCTGTATTAACAAGGCCTATCTGTCACAGAAGATGGGGTGTAACTCTAAATATCATTTCATTTGGGAATTTAGTACTACTGAGAATATTTCAGATGAAAAAAAAAAAGAAAAAAAGAGCAAGATAGTATCATTCTGGTAGCTGCAGTAAGTTTGTTTTTATGTTTTAATCAGCTCAGAAGTTCTAATGTACATATTGATGAATAAAAGTGATGATGTGAAATTTGCATCTCTCCAGTGCAATGTGAATAAGGCAGTGAGTTAGAAGCTCGGAAATGATGACTTGGGCAGTAGAAATGACATGTTGTCTCACACTGCTCTGTTCTTTCTTTAGAAACTGCTGTAGCAGCTATTTGGGAAGAAAATGCTGAAATCGTGACGTAGAATGAAACAGCGTTAAAATCCAGGAAATGCAACTCTAGTTTTGATGAGCCAAAAGAAGGGTATTATGTTTCCCATTTGGGGATGGTTTTCAAAACCTTGAGCCCTTTGATTATGATGGCATCTTATAACTGGAGCTCTGTAAAGAGCATCTGTTTTTTCTGATAAGCTATACACTACAAAAGCAGTTTACTAATGAATGTCATTTCTAAACATGCAGCAGGATACAAATAAGGTTTCCTGCATTGCTAGCCACATTCAGAATGGACTATTTTGCCTAATAGAGTGGGTCATCCATACAATCTATGGGAATAATTCTTATGCAAATCCATCAGCCTACGTTTCTCCCTAGCTGATGTCTTGTGCTGATAAACATGTCATAGGATCTTGTTTCACCAGAAATACAGACAGACCAGAAGTGATTCAAAGAATATCTTGTTTGTGTTGTATGGTTCTCTGACTGAATTTACCTGCAGTCCACCCAACTTTTTCAGCTACTCTGGCAGAAAGAGATAAGTGTTACCTCTTCTCTAGAGAAGAAAACTGTCCCTTTTTCTCTTTTCCATCCCACAGGTTAATCTAGAATGCACAGCAAACTGAGGTATTGCTTTATTTCTTTTCCAGATGTTTCAAAACATAGCATCGGATAATCCTTATCAGTTTTTCCTCACTGTCTAGTCTGTAAGACTATATCGATTTGATGATGTACATTTAACCTGTGGGTAACTTCAGTAGATTAAAAAAAAAGAGAATATGAGTTGGTCAGTCATCCCTGCCTTGCAGCCAACGCAGATAACACTTCCCTCTTTCAGAAATATGTTTTAGGATGGAAAGAAATATGCTATTCAGCACAAAGTGAAAGATTAATTTGTTCAGGGGAGCGGGGTTTGTATTTTTAAAAGTATTTTTGAAGTTCTACTTCCTGTAAAGCTTGAGGAGAAAGTCTGCAGTACTATAAGACTTTTATCTAATGTAATTACTTGAATTAGATATAGCATAATGGCTGTAAAGATTCATCTTTGTCTAAAAATAAACTCATTCTTCATCTGAGAACTAAGAGCAAGACAAATGAGAAAAAACTTTTTAAGGAAATTTCCTCATTAAATCAGAAAAGACAATTAGCATCATGAGAATTACTGCTCTCTGCCATGGCACAAAACGTGAAATAAACAAAACTGAGTTTGCTATAAGGAGGTATTGCTATCTTGGATGTGCTTGACAGCTGTGATTTGACTCACTGTTCTCAAAGTCAATATTCAACTGACTTCATAGTTGCCACTCAGTGCAGTGCATATGAATGGGCTGTGTGTTTTCCCCGTTCCATGGAGAAAGGGGTTTGTTTGCTGAGGTTGTTTGTAGCCCACATGACAGCAAATAATAAGCAAAAATGAGCAATTCTAACATTATTTTCAACTCTATTTGTAATTTCTCACTCTTTTCAGTCTATGATCCTGAAAAGAACCAAAGCTATTTGTCTGGAGTAAAATGCATGATAAATAGACAGTGACACTCCTCCACTGTGTTGCTGATACATCCAGTACATCACAGAAAGTGAACAGGGGACAGCATCAAAGGCCTTACCAGTACCTCACATAAATACAATCCTGCACTGCTACTCATGCATGGGCTCTCAACCTTTCTCATTCAGGTACTTCTCATGCTTTTTTCTCCCTCTTACAGAAATACTCCCATACACATACACTGCAAATCCACGTGGTTTTCAAATGCATCTCTGAGGCAGTTATTAATGTGATGCAGTATGTAAAGGAGTTTCATAACTGAATATTTTTCCTAGTGAAATGGGCTACCCACTTGCAAGACCTGAGACTCACTGGTTTAGAAAGTTGCTTGTGCTTGTCCAGTTTCATAGCATATTGCATTTTGATGACATCACCAGGCAACACATGAAATGAATAAACTGTATTTGATGCAATGTAAGATAACCTTCTGATGCACAAGTGTTAAGCAAACTACTTAATAGGAAAAAGTTCATGTGCATGAGTGGAAATACCACACGCAGTAACAATAAACATAGGTCCAGCCAGCCTTTTGATAGGAAGACAGGTGGCAGTAAGTGAAGATTAAGCAAGCCCTACTTATTTTGCCATTATACCAGCTATATTGTGAACATTTGCAACTTTAGATTGAGGATTTGGCACTGGACAGTCCCCCATCACCAAAATTACTTCAACTAGTAGATATTTTTGCACTGTTGAGCAGACTAGAAGTTCTAGATTTTTAATTTATTCACAGATTTGTGTAGGGCTCTTTGCAGGCTCATTATTATCCTAGGGAAGAACAAACCAATACATGCAAGAATCAATTTTGCTTATGAGTGAAGGTCTGGATGCAAGCAAACTGTAGTATTGTGTTCATTGTAAGCATTGCCTTCCAGAACAAGACACTCTTGCTCAGTGGTAGCTGTGAGTGACATGCAGCCTGTTGTACAGTCCTACAAGAAACAATCCATTTTGTGGCTACCACAGTGATGCAGGACTCACACCATTTGCTCTCTCCCATTTCTGTAGATATGCCTACATTACAGTCCCTAAGAGTGACTGCATTGTATGTAAATCTAGGTGCAGCAAATGAACCAGACTTCTAAGCAGACTTAATGAAGCTCATCACTGTGCAGTTAGTTTGCCCTTTGCAGTGGTTGGATTCAGGGAGCACTAACAGGTATCAGGAGCCCTGACTGACCTCAACTGAGCATCTACTCACAAATGGGACAGAAGCCCCCATTTAAACCCAAGCTTAGGCCTTTGCTTTCCGCTTGATCTCATAGCTTGGCTATGCCTCTGCTTTACTGTAGACTCATTTCACAGCTGTGGTCAGGTTGCTGAAGCTGGAGAGCTTCCAATCCATGCCTTTTTGCAGAGCTGGACTTCCTGTACCTTCTTTGCTCAGCCTTTCCTCATAGGGCTGATCTGTGGCTGATAACCCCTGCAGCAGAGCTCTGATGGGATAGGAGTCTTTTCTTATCTTGTTCCATCTCAAAGAGAGCATTCTTTTTCTGAGCTGGTGACAGAAACATATCCTTCATTGAGCACTCAAAATGCTCCTGTCTTACCAGCCCCTCCCCAAGCCTTCTGCAAAGTGCTGACAAAATAAGCACTTTCAACATTTGCACTGTCAATGCCTTCTTCCAGATAAGAGGTGTTTGGCCATTAATGGGAGCATAGTTCTGAACCACATACAAAGAGACCTCCTTGAAGAGAAACTGAGGAATGAGGGAGACGCTCCTTGTATGCTAGGAATTGGTACCAATTCTGTTCTAGTGCCAGTCTGTCATAATGTATGCCATCCATCTGGCACGTCCTAGTGCACGCCATCCATCCAGCATGACGAGGAATAAACACAGGGCCTGAGGGAGCAGCTAGCATATATCAACCTTACTTGTCCATTGGATCCTTACTTAAGTGAGAAGTTCTACTGGAGAAAACTCCATTTTGTGGGGAGTTTTTTGTTATTACTGTCACTTCTATCAACTGTCAATTGTTCCCAAGCTTTGCATAGTACTTTATGCTTCTATTCATTGCTCCCCATCTCTAAAGTACTGACAAAAGCACCTGCTTATCTCAGTGATGGAGGGTCACTTGTTAGACACCAGATTAAAGATAACTTCTGAACTACATAGGCTTTGGTCAGCAGAAAGCTTACCTCTGTGAGGGTGTCATGCACATTAAGGTGATGTGGGTGGACTTCTGTATAATGCCCTAGGACAAGCTGGCAAGTTGTAATGAGTTACAGTAGTAATAATGAATAAGTCTGTAGTTGGGTGTTTGCTGTGTCCTAGGTAAAACTTTCTGTTAATGCTTAAGTCTCAAAGCTGGTTTATTGGACATTTTTGGTAGGGAAAAACTGAAGGCAATCTCTGGATCTCTCAGGGAAAAGTCTGCCATGCATTTCTTACAGTTTGCCTCACCACTCAGTTCAGAGAAAACTAATTCACATGAAATAAACATAAATGATAAAATAAGGTTTGTGGTTAAAATGTAAATATGGCTAGTACTCAGAGGAAGCTGCTAAGTATTTGTCTGAAAACAAAATATATTTCTCTGATAATATCTAAAATCATGACAAAGCCCACAATCTCATGTCTGAGAACACTGAAGAATGGTATCATAAAATATGCAGCGTGCCCTTTGCTTTGAGCACTCTGTTAGTAACTTTTGTCAGAGAGGGGAAGGTAGGTCTTGTAGTGTCCATTCCTTTTGTGAACAGAGAATGGCTCCACCTGCGCATGAGCAATACCAGGTGTGCATACTCTGCATGAGTGGATGTGAGCTCAGGTTGCTGTGCTGCAAGGACAGTTCTATAATAACCAGTACCTTTCAACTGCAGCAGGATCACTTTCACTCTGTGAACTTGATCTTCATTATAATTTAAAATACATGTTTTCCTCGTGTGGCTTTCAGTTATGTTACCACAAAGAACTAATAGCACCCTCAGTTTACTCATGTGAAATGCTTCTTGTGCTGTTTCTCATTTTTCACTGCTCTGATGGGTAATTTACACCACACTTCTGCTCTGTATGGTATAGACTGTGTAGAAACTGTACTGCCCACACATATAAACCTGTGTGTCTAGGTGGTACCTTTCAGTCGGTTTAATTAACTTTTCTTCAAAAAGAAAACATGCATATGGCCGTGCAGAAGTCTCTTTTAACAAAGGGTCAAAATTAATGACTGCATCAGTATCAAATCTGAATCACAGCTCTTCTCTGGCTAGACTGCTAACAAGAGAGAGAGTGACCAAGCACTGGTGGGACTCAGCACAGCAAAGCACTCTCAGAAAAGCAAGTGCTGCCATATATCAACCCTTTGATGTAAAATATGTCTCTGCTACAGCTTTTCAAATAAAAGGCTGCCCACACTTTCTGGTGTTAGCAAAATGTTCTTGGGAGTTACTGATCTACACGAAAAATTGAAGAAAAAAATCAAATAGTGGCGTGAGGCAGACATCTACCACAGATAACCTCAGCTCAAAATTGTAATATTTATCAATATAATAAATTGTAGGAAACATTCTTTAATGGATCTGAAAAACACTCTTAAGAGCTGATCTTACCACTCCTGCTTACAGGCACCCACCTGTGCTTCTGCACAGTACTTACATAGAGATCACTCACAAAAACTAAAAACCAGAGAAAAAGCAAACAAGAAACACCGCAGGATAGTTTGGTCAAAGTAAGCCACTTATTTATTTGAAGCATTTCATTTTTAGATAAATAATTTAGGCTCTATTTTGCCTCTTCTTTTTATTTAATCCTTTTCCAAAATGAGAATTTGCCAAAGGTTGCTAAACCATTTCACTGTCATACCACGTCGAAGAAAGGAATTACGGATTCAAGTGCCACTGTGTCTGTAGCACGAGCTCAGATCAGCTTTGTTCCAGATTTCAGACTTCCTGTTTGCTGCTGAGCAGGTAATTGCTTGTAATTTCCTGACTATAAGCACATACATATTCAAAGGGTTATGGTGTGGGTAACACACACAGAAGAGAACACACACAGAAGATTAAGGGGTGCTTCTGGAGCAAGGTGTTGCTAACCTGGGGTAGGTAGAACTGAGGTTGCTGGGGAGCTCGCATACTGAGAGGACGTGGGAGGATTTTTCATAATCCTCAGATGGACAGATACAGTGAGTAAAATACAAAGAACCTGTGGTCGCAGATTTGCTGTCTTGCAACTAAGCATGTGTGGCAGAGGAAGACTTGAAACTTACTGATCTCTGTTTTGGTAATGGAAATTTAGAAGTAATGGTTGGTTTTCTCACTAAAAGCTCTTCCTACTTCTTGCTCACTCTGTACCATTAGTATACATTACATTGAAAAGTAAAGCAAATAGAAGAAAAGGAAAAAAAAAAATAAAGACAAAGGGAATCATGTTAAAAACGTTCTGGCTTGAAAATTAAGCCATCAGAAGATGTAAGGAAAGGCTCTGACAAGCACTGCATAGCTTATGTGCATCGTTCTACAGTCTGCACGTAACGACCATGTGACATATATACAGACCAGAGGGAAAGGCTGTCCAGAAACAACCAATGAGGGGTGTCATTATTTTGACCAACTTTGGCTGGGCAGATGCTTGCATGGACTGCAGCTGAGACAAGCTGGGTATGTAGGAGAAAAGAAACTGCAGGGGGACCAGCTGTGTTAGAAGTGCTGGTGATAGCTCAGTATGGTTGTTTTTCACTTGCTTGACACATAGGCACTGTGCTGGAACTTGGAGTGGTGTCTGCCATTCTGGGTTCTAGTCTTTTTAATCTCCTCCAAGGGAGCTGAAGAATGGATTATCTGCAGACTGTGGAGACCCACAGGTTTGCTTGTAATTGTGTGGTATCCTGAGTGTAATGCTGAGCTTTGCTGGCACCGAGGAGAGTGAAACCTGTGGCTTGGGATGTAAAAAGGAATTGATAAAAAAGGTGCTGGCTCCTTCTTTTGTCTCATGCTCTGCCTGGTTACTCACAAGAGTGCAGTGAGGTTGCTGCTTTAATGTAAGGCTGTCAGGCACTGGTGGAGAATGATCACTGCAACTTCTTTATGGCATTTGTGGAATTCTGGCCTAGCCTAGCAGTGATACTTGGATGTAGAGTGTTGCTTGGCCTCATAAAGTTGAATGAGATGTAAATATGCCTGTTGGCGAGGTGTATCCTGATAAATGCATGCAAAGATCAACTGATTTGAATCAGTTGAGTGCTTTCCACTGTGATAGGTTTGTTCAGCTGAGGAAACTCACTAGCGTTGAGTACAAACGTGAGCTGGGTCAGTGTGGTTTTCTGTGCCTAAACCTCTTGTACCTTTAATACAGATTGCTTACCATGAACCAATAGCAGCAAACCTAAAAGAGACATTTGAACTGAAGTCCTTTCTGATGTCTGTGGTTTATTTGCAAGTTTTTCCTGCTTTGTTGGATTAAAATGATTCATTGACTGAAGTAACTGTGCACAAATATTCTACACAGAAATCCATGTTTATGTTCAGTCTTCAGTTGTACAAGCTTAACAAGAGATTTTCTGATGCTAAATTCAGCAAGTTTTTGTAAAGACCAATAGTTATGGGCTATATAACTCTTCTTCCCCTGATAACTGCTTTCAGCTTGTCTCAGCTGAACTCAGAACTCAGAAACTTACTGCTAGAGTGAATGAGAGTAAATACGTTCTGCCCAATGGAACCGTGGCTTGTTAGAAAAGCTTGAGATATTGTAAAGATCTATTTATGAATAAAAAGCTGCTTGTCTTCACCTCACTGCAACTTTAATTCCTTAGCTCTGTCAAAAAATTTTTGTCTATAAACTAGTTACTCTAAACAAATACATAATCTGTGAAAGCCATCCAGGCAGAAATACTGGGTGTTAAA
>JAOWBP010000001.1:69796591-69815917 GCA_028571105.1 Tragopan temminckii | reverse complement strand
AGCCATAATTTAAGAAAACAAGAAAACGTCTGAGCCCTGGTCTAAGCAGGGTAGGGTGCCAAGGGGGAAAACGAAATGACAAGTGATTCCACCTGCTGTGTTTCATTGTGGTTTGGAAACTTTCCCTTCCAGGTACTTATTTCAAAGCACAACTTGTGGAGATCAGGATATATAAATCGCACAACTACTGAAGTTATTGTAAATATAAGATTTGGCATTTTGCTTCTTTGCTCCTCTGCATCTACAATAAAATAAAAAGATACAAAGGAGCAATGAGGAAAATGATTTTTAACCACAGATTGAGGGGGAAAAAAAGAATTTTGCTTTCTTCAATCTTCATGTGTTTTTATTTCAAGGAGATTTCTTTTAAACAGTTCCACTTCTTTCAGGCCTGTGAGCATCACCTGTCCATGCCTTCTGAGGCTACCAGTTATTACAAAATGATCTGTAAGAGTCTTTTTACTGAATTTATGGAACTTCAGAAGCTTGCGTCCATCATCCAGACCTCCAAAGAGGTATATTTGGCATCACCCCTTATCTACTATGCCTTCTACCTCCATAAATTGATCTAGTTATAATCTTCCCATTGCACTAGAAATGGATTACCTAGCTGATGGTCTGTTTTCATGATATGACACATTTGTCTGCACCACGCTAGCATTTTATTGCAAATTGTAAATGTTTGGGTGTTTGGGGCTTCTAAGCTTTTCGAGTCACCATTAATTTATACTGGATAAATGGGAAAGCACTGGACAGTGCAATGTGATGACCTCTTGTGCTCACTTCTTAGAGTCTAAAAAAAATGGATGAGGAAGATTTGCTGGAAACTCACATGCAGAAGAAGGAAAAACAGTGGGTAAGGGATTTAATTCCTTCGTTAGAGGAGGTTGGGCTTGTTTGTCTACCCTTACTTTCTGAGGCTTCCCAGTGACTCCTTTGTTTAAACAAACAAAAATAGAGCTTGAACATCAGTTACACTTCTTACATTGTTCAAGAACTTAAGTAGTTAAAGACTTGTCTGCAAAACAAGCTGGGATGTGAACTTAAAGTTAAGCTATTTCATGTGTTTACCTCATATGGGTGCTTTTTCTGCACAAAGAGTCTTTTTGTGGTTCAACTTAAACCACTTCTAAAAGTGAAATTGGAGACACTCTTTGGAATAAGTGTCCACAAGTAGTTACTCATGCTGTTTCTTCCTGAAAATGAGCCCCACACTCCACCTCTTGGCAGGAATTGATACCTGTCAAAAGGAATCTGTTCCTTTCTGTATTGTAAGGTGGACTAGATCACTTTAATCATGTGGAGTCTGTGCTAGTTCAGGGCTGGAGTGGACTGAAAGTAACTCCATCCATCCTTATGGTTGTGGAGCTCCAGCAGCTCAACAAAGACACGAAGAAGGGCGAGGCTGGAGATGTAGCTCTTACCTTCTGTTTTCTGTGTTACTTGTCCTTGGGTTCTGTCCTTCTGTAGATCTTGGATTATGCGTTTGGGACAGAGAAAGCAACTTATTCTACTCTTTTCCAAGGCCCTACACAGGGCTCAGTCAGAAACAAATAGCTCTTCTGGCTGGAGCTCTGCCCAGCATAAACAAATGCTCTGTAGTCTGGAGTCTGTGGAGACAAACAGCAAGCCCCGAGAGACTTGTGGACTTGCTCTCTTTGTCTAAATAGCACTTGCTTTGAAGCATGCTCAAACTATTCGTATGAAAATGTTTGTGAAATGTGTGTTTGGGCATATTCTCAAATTTGTGATCTATTAAAATAAGCTGGCAAGCTATCTTAAACCACAAACTCATCAACTGCTGTAGCACTTTTCTGCAGGGAATACATGAATAAATACATGGGCTTTGACTTGTGGCCTGGAGGCCAGTATATTTGGCCTCTGCTCCTTCAGGAGACATGAATTCCAAAAGCAGGATGTCTGTTGCAAATCCTTTGCCTCTAGTTTCCAAGTCCCTAAGCACCAGTTCACTGCATCACTCTGACAAACTCTTGAGTTTAAAATAACCAGGATGCCGACTTCACTGGAATTCCACAGATTGGAACTGATGCCTTAAGTGGTGCCAAGCAGTTAATGCCGTCTGTGGACCACACTTTTCCATCTTGACTGCTATGAAATGGGCTTTCTGAGACACATACCGCAACCTGATATCATGCAGGGTTGTTTTGTCTCAGCAGAGTTGATTCATATGCGTCACAAGACAATCTTCCGCTTGAAGTCTAAGCACCAAGATCTCTTGGGAACAGCTATCTTACCACTTAAGATGTTGAACAGAATGGAAAGTGTTTAGTGTTGAATAGGAGACAAACACCAATCTATTTATTTAGCTCTTTCTTTGGTAGAACTTTAAGAGATTTTTTTTGTGTGTGTGTGTTCTCCTACACAATAAATTATGATAGTCAAGGAGATATGGCTAGTATATGATTACCATTTGACTGCTCTTTGTTCTGGAAGTGAGATACCACTGTTGCAAAACCCAGCTAAAACAATCCAATTAAATGTTTTTCTCCTTGAAGGCAGCCTATCAGTCAGAGTTTACGTAAAATTTTTCTGCTATTATACCAAGATATCTGAAGGCATAATTTGAGAGAACACACTTCATCCTGTAAATGGAAGATGGATAGGAATTTAAATCAGAAGTTCTGTTCTGAGGCAGTTTTCTAAAACATGTTGCTTCCTTCTGTACTGTTTATAATACAATCACTTTCATATTCAGTTTGCCTTTAGGAACTAAATAAGCTGTTGACTTTGCTCTTCCATTACAATGTTGTCTAAACAGGCTATTGAGTGGATTATGTTGTTTTTTTTTTTTCCTGCCTTTAACTTTTGTTGTGCTATTCTACATGCCTGAGCATCCTGTGGAAACAGGTATTAATACAGGAATAGGATGAGAAGATATGAGTTATCAGCTTATGTCTCCAGGCTGAAACCACTAACATAAGTTGCTGTTAGAGATTGCTTTCTCTTTGTCTTCCTCAAGTTTGTGGGCTCTTCAACCCTTGATTTCCAAAAGTTCAGAGGATTTTATTCATAAGACTTGGGATCTCATTCTCAGTGTTTCCTAGAATGCAATAATATGAAGACAGGAAAGAAGAGGGGGAAACCAAAACAAAAACTCTTCTGGTACATGGAATGCTTGCAGGGAAGTACTTCAAGAAGATGGGTCTTAAATACCTGGTAACAAAAACTGTGTTTTGATGAAGTACATTCATAAAGTTGATGGGATAAATCTGGCACTATGCCCTAATCTTCAAGTGGTTTAAGGGGGACTGTTGAGAACACACTTTGATGTTTCTGCAAGACTTCAGTTACTCAGTTTGTCCCATTAACAGGGAGGGAGAGAGTGCTCTTCCATGAGTTCTAGCCATTTGTTGACTTGTTTCTCACTGGATTCTCCTAGGCATCCCTGTGGCCCAATGTCATCTGTGAACTGCAGAATGGTGTGAAACTGCGGAAGGCCACTGAGCGACCACAGCGTCCTGTCCCTCTGAAAGAATGTACCTACTCCCCTTACGAATTACTTCTAGATGATATTCGGCACAAGAGGTACAAACTTCAGAAGGTGAGTGATCACCTGGTTTCCAAACAATATTTGTTTTGGCTGAAAGGCACTCTTCAGGTCTTTCTCAAAGGTACATCCAGTCCAAAAGTATTTAGAGCTCCCTCTCAGCTACAGCTGAATACTTGATTGCTATGTTTATCCAACCAAACACTTCATTTCCAGTACCTTTCTAATTTGGGGCAACCAAACATTTATGAAGCTGGATAGCAAACTTATTTCCCCTCCAGGGGTCAGTCAGTTCCTTCTCCGGTGCAATTAAGCTGTCTTGAACAAAACAACTCCATTAAAGAAAATCTTGCCTGCTCATGCTTTTTGTACTCAAGACACTTGTCTTTACAGGCTGATTGAGTTGTGCCGTGCTTGGCATCTCTTACTGGATTTCTTGCCTTAGCTGCTGTGAGATGTATGAAAGTGTAAAATCACTATGGAGTTAGTGCTCTGCTCAGCCTAAGGCAGAGGCCTGTAGGAGTGTATACAGGCTACTGCAGGAGCTTAGGCAGGATGAAAAAAAAAAAAGTTCAACTGCTTCCAGGGCAGCTGTGGTGCTGACTCAAGTGGTAAAGGCTTCCAGCAATGTTGATGTTGGTGAAGATGCACAGATATAAAAATGACTGAGTGCCTCTGAAGGTTTGTGATGCTGTTTACTTGCTGCAGCTTGAGCTGGGAATGATGAGCAGATCTAAAACACTGGCATAAGGCTTTGTGGCATTGGTGTGTTTTGCAAACAGACATCTTGGCAGAAGATAAGACACAACTCCACTTATAATAAAGACCAATATTTTAAAAAGTGAAAAGTTTGCTTAGCATGCTAGATATCCACATTTTTTTCCCTCCTTGCTGGCGCTCCTAGAGTGCAGGGGATTCAAATCTTCAGCTGAGCCCTCATAAAACCCTAACTCTCACTTTTGATTGTGGCGCCAGCCTTCAGATAAGGCTTTAATGCTTATCTGGAGACTAATTTGTTCGGAAATATATGAGTAGTAATGGAAAGGGGAAAATACATCACAACTATTCATTTCATTGATACTGTTATGTACTGTGAAGCACTGTGTAGTACAGAAACATAACTGAAGGTGGCAGGATGAACTGTCTCTTGATTTCTTTTTTCTTTCGTATTCCCTGTGGTTGACAAGAAGCACAAGCTTCAATTTGAAGAGCATTTGTCAAAAATACTGGGAGAAAGAAAGGAGTACTTACTGTTTCAGCCTTCGTTTGAGAAGTCTCTTAAACAGGGATTTCCCAATGTGCAAAGCTACTTTAAAGCTCCTGTAGCAAACAGTGGTCTAATTTGCAAATTAATTAAAGCACAGCTAGTGGTATTTCACCTGCACTCTCATGTATTCTGCAATTGTATACGCAGGGAAAGAAAATGGCATAGCCTTAAAGAGTAAGTGGACAAGGCAGATAAATCAAGTTGTACATGTATGTATTTTTTCTGTTCTCTCTGCAGCAAGCACAGACCTTGATGAGAGAAACAATCTGCCTCAGAGGAATACCTGCACTGTAGTTCTATCTTGTTATTGTTCCTAGTTCACGTAGGGCTGTAAACCAGTCTCTGGGGACTCTAGCTTATGCATACAACTGCCTGCTGCTACAGTTCTTGTTATGGTCTTGTTAACCCATTCAGTAACTCTCCTCTTGCGAGCTGAGTTATCACTGATGAAAGTATTGTGATCAAGTCCTGACATTAAAATATGACTACAGCATTTTTTTCAGTGGCTTCTTAGAGCATTTTGAGCTGCTAGGACTAGAACGCTGTCTGCTTCCTATGTGTGCTCCAAGGGGCTATGCAGGGCTTCTGATTATCTCTTGCCATAGGCAAAACTGTCTCTACAAAAACCCTCTAAGCAAACTTCTTCATTCTACATTTTCCTGCTCTTTTTTTTTATTATTTCTTCTCCACATTCCTTATTCTCCATTTTTTGACTTATTCATTGTGCCATTGAATGGGAAGGTGTACAAGCTGTGGAGAAAGTTATTACTCAGGCACCATTTCTGCTTTTTCAGGTGATCGTCGAGCAAAAATGCAGAACCCCCAGCAATGCTGTAGCTGCTCCCAAGCCTTATCTAAAACCCGTAGGTGACTTGGTGCTGTATCTAATGACAACAAAGCAAGATAACTTCAGAGTTGACAGGATGGTTTCTGAGAATATGGATTTAATGCTTTAACTACTGGTTTGGACTTAGGAGAGGGCTAAATTGTAATTAAATATTGGGCAGAACCCCCTGCCAACACGTGGGATTAGGAAAATGGGAGGTGGCAAATCTTCAGAGAAAGATGATCAGTCTATTTCCACTGTTGCTATTTCCACCTGGAACACTTTGTGGCCCTGAAAGTACTCCTGTACTTGATCAAGCCTTGTTTCAAATCTGAAAGTTGCTGAAATGTTCTTTAACAAACACATTATCTAAAGCTTCTGTCAAGTGCCTCAAAAAACAAGAAACAAGGTATGGAAAGCACAGATGTAGAGGGCTCAGTGCCCTCTTGAGTGAGAGGCGCTTGTAAAGCAGTACCCTTGCTGAAGTTCTAGTTCTGTCACCACAGTCTCCCTCCACCTTAGCTACTGGATCTTTGCAGTGCTATGCTCTGCCTGCAGGTGCTGGAGTGGAAGCTGAAAGAGTGTGTGCCATCAGAGCCTACCTTACACAAACAGCTCATGGCAGAAATTAAGCAACCACAGAAGCTTCAGTCATCATCAGCAAGGGAATGTGGAAGCAGGCCTAAAGGTATCTGCTACAAAGTGACCTTATGAAGCATACAACTGAAGTCACCACTGACTTCAGTTGTATGCTTGATAAAAATAATGGATGACATATAATGTAAGGGAGGAGGGTATGCAAACTTTGTTTGTAAATGATAAGAATATTTCTAGAAAATCTTTGTGGTTTATTAAGTCTTGAAGATGTTTCAAATGGTTATTTTTTAAATAGAGAGTTGAATTTGTCAGCTGACTTAGAAAGCAGGATTTTAATAATTTCCTAAAACTAAAATATTAAATATCAAAACTCTGATATGTGGGTATAAGATGTGTTACTTTCTTGCCACAACATCATATCTTATTGTGTGTGCATGTATTCTTTTTTTCACTTCCCTCATCCTACCCAGAAATGTCTATAATTCCACACATTGCCTTGAAATCTCTGAATAATAGTTTTTTAACATCCCAAGATGCCAGTGCAGCATTTCAGATTGTCAGCGCAATAGTACAGCATCCAAGATCAGGAGTTCAGGTAAGGCTTTAAATGAAAGGGCTGAATAAGTATTAATAGTCTATTCTAAGCATTGTATCTGTACAGATATGTACCTTAGAATATCACGTTCAAATCTTACTGTGAGCAGTCTTGTTCTTCAAAAGTAAACAAACATGATACTGTTATGTTCACTGGAGTCCTTGACTCTACAGAAACTCATGTGATGTTTAAACACTTTTTATGACATGAGTGTGGCCTATAACTCTAAGGTCTGCTGTTGTTACTGAAACTAGGTATTCTCAAAATCTTGATGCACGTAGATGAAATTTTGGCCCATATTAGCCAAATTCCCACTTTTACCTTACAGTGAGGCTAGATGCATTTGCAGTTCATATGATTTAGTTTCAGGAGGCACCTTTACTGATGAATTCCCACTAAAGGAGCACCATTTTTAAGTAAACTGGGCTATGCAGGCTTTGGGTTCTTTAATTCCATAGCTTGATCTTGACTGTGTGGTTCTGGGATTCAGTCTGAGCACAGTAAGAAATTCTGTGGAATAGAACTGAAGCTGTAACACATTATGTCTAGCGCAGATGCTGTGGCAAACAGGTATCTGTTTTCTGTAAACGTTTGTCTGAAATGCACTTGCTTAACTGAGGAAAATGGATATGAATTAAAAGCAGAAAATCTTAGCTATATTTGCACTAGAATGTGCTACTTGTAGGAATGTTCAGTGCTTGAGAACTATTGGTGTATTATTGTGAACTAGAAAGACCTTCTCTATGGAGGCTGCAGCTTTGTTTTACTTTTCTAGAGAAGCTAGAAACTGTGCTCTCTACATACAGCATTGGGTTTGAACTAAGTTATTGGTACACTTAACTCTTTTCCAGTGTTAGTACTTATGAGCCAGAACTAAGAAAAATAGCGAAGTATTCTGAAAGCTGTAAAGAATCTAGTGAAGTTGATTCCAGACCCATTGAGAATTTGGGATTAAAATCAGCATTGAACTTGATTGAGGTGATAACAGATGAATCTGAAACTTAATCAGCTTGACTGGAGCTTCCTGTATGGGGAAGATTTACTTGCAATTGCTCCTTAGAACACTAAGTTTCTAAATATTCTACATTGTTTTCTTTCTTCCTTCTACTTCTGACTAAGCCTTGTGCTGTTTCTGGTTGATTCTGAGTCCTGGGTTTTGTTTAGTAGTAGTTAGTCTGAGCAAGCTTAAGAGTACCATGTCCTCTGGTCTACAGGAAATGACTCCAAAGCTGTCTTCCAGCACCCAGCTTGCCTCAGCCAGGTCATCAGTAGTGTCCTACAGCAGCACAGGTCAGTGCTGTTTTTGCTACGTGTGTAAACCAGGTGGTGACAAAGTACAGTCAGTGTCAGTGGCCTACTGGGCTGCCATAAACTTAACTCAGGGCTTACGGTACTGCACCTTTCTGATTGCTTAAAGGTACTTGACAGAAGACGTTTCAACACTAAATCATGAGTCTGGGAAGGTGTCCTTAGAAAACCATTCCTCTGCAGTTGACTGATGCTTGTACATCTCCTGCAGCTTCAAAACAATGATAGCATATCCCAAAAGGCATAATTGAATTCACAGTAAAAGCTTAATGAGCCTTTTGAATGTTGAAGTAGAACATTTGATTTTATAAAACTAAATGGTGCTAATGAGGGCTCATCACTTCCTACTGACAAGCATAATTACAGTAATCTCTGCTTTTTATGATCTGAATTAATGGGGTTTGAGAAGGAGAGATGCAGGCCTAGCTGTCTTCAGAAGGCAGTGTCTGCTTTTGACTGTTCAACTTTTGGGGAGAACATTTAGAAGCTGCCAGCCCATTTTTTTTCTACAGTCTGAAACTTTCTTTCTACCCAGGTCTTGCTGCAGATCATACACTTCCTCTCATGAGCACACCCATGCTAGGAGACCTTCAGCCTAACAGTGACCTGAATGTTGGCCAGCAGCAGCTGCGTTCTTACAGAGGAAGGTCCAAATCTTTAGACACTGGCCTTGAAAGCAAGGAACTTGTAAGTCTGGCATATCAGGTGCCAAGCTGTTCTAATGTATCTGATGATGATTCCAGATTGAACCTTGTGTACATACTGAGCATGTTACATTGATTTTATTTAAGCCATATTGTATGCTCAGCTTATGTTGGGATATTATTTTTTACTTGGAGGCAGTATAAAACTTGTAGTGTCCTTGTGGGGATCTGCATTGCTCTTTGTCCCACCCCTGGATAAACTTCTAATCTTATCATAACCCTGACCTCTTTGTTCAGCAGCATAATGGGGGATGCAGGTGGGCTAGGCTCCCCACCTAGATAAAAACTGGTGATCTTGTTGAAAAGGAAAGAAAAAATAGCTGCTATCTGTGTGGGGCCAGTGGGTCTTTGGCAAAAGATAAGGCAAGAGCATTGTGCTGTGGAAAGAGAACCTGTGCCATAGGTGAGGAGGGGAAAAGGTACCATCTGTGCTGTGTCTGTATCCAAGGGTAGTAGAGTTCTCTGGAGATGGGATTAAATGCTTCGGGGGCCAAAGGACATGCTTCCCTAGTGCAAGTTCAGGAAACTACTTGAGTTTTTGACTAAAATCTCAAAAACTAAAGCAGTATTCCCTGAAGTGTGCTCTACTAGCGACATATACAGCCCATCAGCAGACGTGAGTTCTGGATATAAATGCTGCTGAGCCCCTTGGGGCTGAGTTTTGAGAATAGCTTTTACAGTGTGTGTGTATTTAGCTCTTTCTGATGCTTAACTTCTGTCTTTGGACAGGACTTTTACTTTCCTACTACAAGGCCATCACCTACCATTGCTGATCTGATTGGAACCAGATATGCAATGATAGTGCTGAAAAGGGGAGGCTTTTCCCAAGGAGGTAGTGATGGTGTCTTTCCAAGAGCAAAGGTATGTTTCCTTCTCCTTGTAGAGTGCTGTCCTTGCCTTGATAGAAGCTACCTGGTTTCATGTCTTAGTGTTGAACTGCTGAGGTACTCTGCCTCAGTTCTTCCTGTTCATGCAGCTGATCTGAGTTTGTCCCTAGGCTGTATAGGATCTTTTAATACTTGTGCTGTGATGACTTCTAATCAAGCTTAAGCTGTGTAAATTCCCTAAGTAGCAGCCTAGCCTTCACTTAATATTTCATCTATTATTTCTATGCTAGTACAGCTGATTGCCATTCTTGTCGTCCAGCTCTGAATTCACAAAGATATAAACTGAAATTTGATACGCAGAGAAGCAAAGGCTTTTAATTCAGACTCTTAACATTTGAGTTGTGCTGACCTAAGCCATCCTGCTGAGGAATGAATGTAAAGGCTGGAGAGATGAGGGAGGAAGAGAATGCTTCAGCACAGGACTGTTGCCTGTCCACTCTGCTTAATTATTCACAGCCTGTTCTAGAGGGCCTGCTTCCACCAGCCCCTCAAGAACAGATGTCTTCAGAGCAAGCCCTTTGCAACACAGATGTGAGGAATTTCAGGCTGCTAGGCTTTGGGGTCAGCTTCTTGTACTCACTTCTGTAGCAGTATACACAGAGCCAAAGAGTTCTGCTAGCGCAACTATGATAATTCCACTTCTGTCATATGAATCTCTGTTTCCTTCTCACCTTACTTACCAATGTTGCTTTAATTTGCTTTCTCTGCTTTTTCTAAAATGGCTCTCTTACCCCCTTTGTGTTCTCACTGTTGAAGTTTTTTTTTTTAGCTTTCTCAAGCTCTGCTTCTCAAGATAATATCACTTCTGACTGCCAGCTGTGTATGAATGTTCTTTTTATAAAGTTCAAGAGACTCATCAGCTTCCTTATGACTCATTTATTGCTTCAGGATTGGATTCAAAGTTGCCCTGACTTAATCTCTTTGGGATTGTTGCAGTCTACCTCAAAGAATGTCTCTCTTCTTCCCTCTCTTAACTAGCTACTGTTACACTGTTGCACAATACAGCTATTGTTTGTTCAAGAGCCTCTTTTTAAACTCCTGTTGTCTGGCAGCTGCTCCAAACCTCTGCATCATGAAAACACAGACTTACCAATAAGGCTGCTTTTGCCTTTTTAGCTTTTAATTCCTGTGTCTCTGCTGTCCTTCAATGGATCTGTTATTCTGTGTGGATCTAAAGCCTTGAGAAGGTTAGCTTATATGCTCGCTCTTTGGCAGGCAGTGGATACTGTTGGTAGAAAGATATTTCCTGTTGGCATTCACATCATCTTCCATTCCACAGATCTGTTTCGGCTGCCATAAGCAGATGTTTCTTAAGTGGCCTTACAGCTGTTACCTCTGCAGCAGGTGAGTGGGTACGAAAGGACTGATTGAGGATGGAGAAAAGAGCGAAAGAATAGCAGTGAAGATGCTCAGAATTCATATGGTAGCAGTCCTTGGATTGGAATGGGTTCCTTAGCCTTTCAGCTCTGCCTTACTACACAAGCTAGGCTGAAAAACATGGAAAAACTTACCTCTGAAGTGGTATCTCAATATTAACTCTTACTCTTAGTAGTAAGCTAGCAATGTCCAAATTTACTGTGCAAACATAATGCTCAATTCTTCTCAGCAATTACTGTCTTCATTTTGCTCTGTAGGTTGGATTTTACTTCAGTCAAGGGCTTGAGCAGGTTCTGGAGGGCCTTTTCAACACAACTTATTATTCAGGACTGGAAAAGTGAACTCCAGACCTTGTGACTGGGAAAGGAATTGGACCCAGTATTATCCACTGATTTGTCAGAGTTTTTTCTCTCCGTAAGAGAGGAAAAGAGAAATTTCAGGCTCACCCAGGCTCATTTAAGTCTATTTGAAGCAGCAGCGAAGTGCTGCATTGTATACAAACAATAACTAAACAAGCAGTGGTAGTTAAATAACTGCTGTTAGTGAAAATGGCACTTGCATTTGAAGCCTTCAAGCTACAAATGATGATGTGCTTCAGATGACCTAAAAGTACTATAAATACCATAGGAGGGCTGGCAAACTGAACAGAGAACTCTAGACTTGTTCACTTTGCCTTCAAGTGACTTTGCTGCAATCACAAACTAAGACTCTGGATAAGTCATCCTTAACTACAGCACCTGTATTTACTGAGCTTTTCTCAAACATAATGCTGGGTATTTCTTTTTCTTAGTGTCGTCTGCTGTGACTGCTGCATCAAGGCAAGTCTAGTCTTTACAACAAACATGTTTTTTCTTTTGTTTTCCCTGCACTTCACTTAGTCATAGGAAGCTTTCCTTCATCCCATTGGTACCTCAAATCTACCCTCTAGCTTGTTTCTAAGAAAAGAGGCAGTAATAGAAGATGCAAAAAAACTAGGAAAGAAAGGCATGTCAGCTGAAACAGCTCTGGTTCCTCTTCCTTTGATCCTGTGTAAAGTTGTTGGGATTACTCTGTGCTCTATTTATGTGAGGGTCAGGGAGTTCACTGCATTAATGCTTATCTTCTAAGTGCAGTAATAAATCAACTACATGCCATGCAATCTTTCCTGCTAAGAAGAAGGGTTTCCCTGAGAACTCAGGGTTTGTGAGTGATTGTGTTGTGATTCTAGATGTCCATGCCCTTCAGAATGTGTGTACATCTTCCACTTCACTTCTTAAAACTTTTGAGACTCTCCAGAGAAGAAGACCCAGCTACTCAAGAGCAGAAGAGCTCAGAGTTGTTGCGTGAAATAGAGCAATGGAAGTGTTATAGGTAAGCTAGGACAGATGTATCATGCTTTTACCTTGAAAGGTGTTACCAGATACTTGTCAGCAGGTTTCTTTACTTGTGCATACAGCTGCATTATGTAGTCTCGTTCTGGTCAACTGAATGTTGCACTGAATGACTGGTCTAACTGATCTACACTTCACAGAAAGTATTGCAGTCAGATGCAGAACATTCTTAGTGAAAGACTCATTTGTATGAGAATTTCCCAAATTCTCACTGTGTTCTATATCCACAGCAGCTGGGGGTGTTTCCCTGCAATCCAAGAGTACCCTATCTATACCTAGAACAGAAATATGTGAAAGGTCTAAGGTGTAACTGACAGAGGAGTAATGCAACAGATGGTTTTCTCAGTCCTCCTCCAAGCATTCAGACACCTTTTCTTTTTTTTTTCTTTTTTTTTTTTTTTTTTTGTCCCTGGAAGGGGAATTCTTGCCAAATGGTCTTTTGACAGGTCTGAGTAGAAAATACCTTGTGAGAATAAGTGCAATATCTGGAACTGGAAGCATATGTTCTGTTCTCCTCTTTCCAAATCTGTATTTATGTTGTACTGGCTGAACAGGTATCTACTTTCTCTGATACTGTTCTCTAATATAGTCAAAATAATCACAGCAGTTTCTGGTTCAAATGCTTGTACTTCAGTGTCCAAAAATCAAGCCAGTGTTCACTACAGAAGTTAGCACTGACAGTGCCTTAGTCTGGCTCACAATGCAGATGCTGCAGAAGAGTTCTGAGTGACTGCATTACTGTCATACTTCCAGATGTCAAAGAAACGTTGTACAGCATATGCTGTAGGTCATAACCTTGGATCAATCACAGATATCTATTAGCTAGCCCTTCTGTTGAAATACTATTAGTCAATAGAGAAGTCTCAATGAATGAAGTTGTTCTGGTGCCTAATAACTTTCCCAAGTGTGGAGCTGACTGCTCCATTGAACCCATCCACTTAGCTAAAATCATTTAGCAATGTTGGCTCAGGTCTTGGGGAAGGGTGAAAAAAGTTCTGTATCCTTCAACAGATACCTGGGTTGATTTACTTGCTTGCCTTCGTTTCCTTTCCTCTCCTGCTCCAGTGTACCTGTTATTTTGGAGCCCCATGGCCTAGCACAGCCTCTGTGCTGTCACACAAGGACCATGGCAAACTGGCTGACTGCAGACATCTGTACTCAATGTGAGCATTATCTGTTGAATGTGGCTTCCAACCAGCAGCAGAACATCCCACTCAGGAGAATTTCCCAGTCTTGGACTAAACTGGAATGACTCTGCTTTATATTTTTCCTGTCACCTGTTCTGTACCTGAATTAAATTAAACAGCTTTATGCACTTTACTGACATAAAGGCCTGAGTAAAAGACTTTCCTGCTGCTTAGTCTAAGCGGGAAGTACAGTTAGTATTTATGTATTGTAAAGCATTATAAAGCATTGCAATTTTTAGAATTGTTTTAATCCTTTTATGTTTCTTTGGGGGAAAATAAATGTTGAAGCACCATCGTGCCTCTAGCATTCCTCCTTTGCACCTGCAGTTGTCATTGTTATGTGGCACTGTTTGCATTCATTGCTAAGCAGTCTTTATCCTCAGTCATGAATATAGGGAACTTTTAAACTAAAACCCCTGTTCATGAGTGTCTTGGAAGTGGAACTCTCAGTTACGTGATCACAACACCGTACATTTTGCAAATACTTCTTCCTTCCTGATAACTCACTACAAAGTACCTGAACTCATTGCTATGATACATGTACCATCATAGTGATGGCTGTAAAGCAGCTTGCTCAATCTGCTTGTTCTGGAATTGAATTGCTCCTAATTTGATTTTTTTTCTTCGTGCCAGCTATGCCTTGCCAGCAGAGTTTTGCAGGTCGCTGAAGTACCTGGTCTATCTTGATGCCATCACTGCCTGAGAGAGGATAGCTGTTTTGTACAGAATCTTGATTTTTTTTTTTTTTCCTTGTACTGACCTACTGCTTTGCCCTAAGCTAAGTGGAACTACTGCAACCTGTGTAACACTGGAAAAATTTTGGAAACTGGAAAATTTAACCAAATCTTTACTTGGTTAAAACCAGAAATGAGATATTTGATAGTATGTTTCTCCCCTAGAATTGCCAGTGTGGAAGGGGATGTAGGTGTTCTGATTTGTTTTCCACAGGATTCTATCTGGTGTGGTTTGCAGAGCCTGGAAAAGACAGTGCTGAAAGATACAATGGACTTGTAGCTGGAATGAGTCATACCAAAGAAAATAATGGTTGAGAAGGGGAAAAGAAGGGCCAGTTCCCCCGGAGAGGGGAAGAAAGACATGTTTAAGCTGAGTTCAAGGTGTGCCTCCAAAGTGCCAGAAGGGTCAATATCTCCAACTGACTTGTGCTGGCCTGACTCTGTTTCCTCTAAATTGCTTGTCTGCAAGCTGCTGCCTACATGCGGGTTTGGACAAGCTCTGCAAGTAGATGAATGCAGAAAGGCTGAAGCTTGTGCTTCCTTTTGGAGCAAGTTCAAGTGTTGTTCTTCTTTCAGTCAATTAGGAGGGGTGCAGCCTGCCTGTCCAGGTCCTCTACTGCATCTGCTAATTGCTGCTGCTGGGAGGCACATCCCTATCAGGCAGGTGGGCTCCTTGCGGGCTGCATGGAATGGCAGCCAAGCCACAGCTGTGCTTGCTGGCAGGATGGGCACAGAGTGGGGCTGGGGGCATGAGGTACTCTTGGATGCCTGCTGAGTGAGGTAGTTAAGGCAGAGCAAGAAATGAGCTGAGATCAGCCTGTTTTGATTAATCTGCAAGCTCAAAGAATCTCTCAGAGCCTGGGTGCGGGGAAAAAGCATCCATCACACCGATGCAGATGACTTATCAGGAGAGCAAAGGCAGTGCTGGGTTCTGTCTCTTGCATGTCTGTTGCAGTGCCATGTGTGCTCTTTTTACTGACTTACCCTTTTACTACCTTGTGATCATGAGTGTCATGAAATGCTCTCATGGCAGGCCAAATGGGCAAAGGAGGAGGGGGATTGAAGCTGCGTGGTAGCCTGACCTTTGCTGCTCAACCCTGATCTACTGAACTGTTAGAAAGGCCTGAGTTTTTATCACTCCTCTACTTTCATGGTTGTGTTGCCCTCAGAAAGGCTAGTAAAGCCCCTCTCCCCTGCATAGGAGTGACTTCTACCCCTCTGCAAATTCTGGCTTTCAACCACTGTTCTTGTCAGTGATAAAATATGACATCTTGTGGGAGCATGCATACTAGAAATGTCCATTTTTTTCCAAACAAACAGCAGGAGGAGGCTGTCCATCCTCTCTGTACTTCTTCCTTTCCCTGAACAAGGCATTTCCCTTAGAGGGAATGCTGACTTGGCTTTACCTGGGAGCTACAGGGTGGAGCACACAGGGAGCCTGAAGCCAGAGTGGGAGACACCCAGGTGGAACAGGCCTGGGACCCAACCTTAAGGGCACTGAGAGCAGCGCTTCTGAGGGAGATGAAGTAGACACCACGGAAGCCATTCTTTTTGGGAGCCCTGGAATTTGATGGTTTGGAGGAATGTATTCCTCTGAGAACAAGGCAGGACTTCATCTGTCTTCTAGTCTCTTACTGATTCCTCTCAGCGTATAGATTAGAGCTCCCTTTCCCTGCTTGTAGTTAATGATTCTAGTTGTTAGTATTCTGTACCAGTGATGCATACCTTTGGACACGGGGACCTTTTGGTGCTTACACACTGCTGCAGAAAGCTTACACACAGCAGAAAGCACTCCGTTTCCAAGCTTCGGCATTGGGTCCCTTCATGCATTCCCCTAAAGCACAGCTGCAGCCCTTAGTCCCATCCCAACGTGGGCAAAGAGGTCTAATTACTACACCTAGCAAAGGCGGGAAGCTCTTTTTTTAAAGAGGTAAAGTATGGTTAGCGCTGAATGCAGCCACCCAGTGAGGCTTCAGGCCCGGTTGCCCGAGGCACAGGGCTTCTGAGGCTGAAGGCGGCGGCGAGCTTCCAGCAACGGCGGCGCGGGCTCGCCCTTGGTTCCCTCCGCCTCGCCAGGGGGCAGCCTCGGGCCGTGCCGCCCGCCCCGGCGCGGGGATAGGCGCTGTGGGCCTTGCGGGGTGCTGTTCGCCTGGGTTAGGCTTCAGTTTTATTCTTCTGTCAGAAAGGGTGAGGGGGGAGGGATGTTTTTATGTACGAAGCAGAAGTGGATACGGCGTTGGACTGGATTAGATTTAAAAATTATTTGGGCAAACTGGGGAAACGGTCTGGAAGAAGCCGTTAGCCGATCTCTGGGTGAGTGGAAAGTCTTACGCTGCAGCAGCAACGCGGCTCCTCGAGGATCAAGTGTTGGGTTGACGAGCAATTCTTCAGGAAAAGGATCAAACGCCGAGTGCGAGTCGGCTGTGTCACGGTGTTGAGGTGGTGGAAAATGAGAAGAGATGTGGTGTAATTGGATCCAGCCCAGAGGAGAGCAGGGAGAACAGCTGGAAGCCGAGGAACCATTACCTGCAGTGAGAGCTTGAAAGAACTGAAATACCCAACCCAAAGGAGGGGAGAACTGAACTCTACAAGCACATAAAAGCACGCAATCTTTACTCCTCGTTTGTGGTGGAGAAGGAAAAAAACAAACAACAAGAAAAAAATACAAGGCTTAAATCACAGCAGGAAAGGCTCAATTTAGATGTTAGGAAAAACTTTCTAATGACAGGGGTAATAAAGAATAGACTGCCCGGGGAGCGGAGAGCTCTAAGATCAAGTTCGGCAACATCTGTCAGAGATGCCCGAGCCCTAGGTGATCCTGCCTTGGGTAAGAAGGATGGACTGGTCTGACCTTTCGAGGTCCCTTTCAGCCCTAATTTTTCAGTGGTTCTGCGGGCTGACATTAATCTTCTTAATGGTATTCAAACAGTCAGCAGCTTCTCTTAAGTAACTGCTAGCAAGTCTCTTCTCTTGCCTGCAGTTTAAAATTAGCTTAATTTCCATGCATCACTTTCACCCCGCAGCTCCCAAAGTCCTGCACAGCCAACCAGCGACTGGATTCGTTGACTGCTTGTCAGTACTTTGCTCGTGACTCTATACGTATCCAAAAAGAAAAAGAAGGAATGGAAATGCCCAGTCAGTACCTGTACCTTCAGTGGGAGGGCAGCCTCCTTTCCTGTCTCTGTATGTGGGAGATACAGTCCCTGTTCTTGTGACAGCCTGAACTTGTGCGCGGTCATTTCAGTGCCTGCCCTGTGCCCTTCCATGTCACCCACAGCTTTCATAGGGAGATTCTTCTGCCCTGCTCTGGCACTGGACGAGGAAGGAACTGCCTCTGGCAATGGCTGTCTTCTTCCTGAAAGGAGCTGTGTTGGACATAGTTTAGTGGGCATGGTGGTTATGGGTTGATGGTTAGACTAGATGATCTCAGTGATTTTTTGGGGGGCAGGTGATATCTGCCCAAATGGAGGAAGGTATCCAGTGTGGAGCTGGCCTTCTGTGTGAGAGTGTGTCCTTACTACGTACGAAGTTTGTCATCAGTCAGCAACAGAGCAAGAGGAGGAGAAAACGCTAAAGCCTTGCAATCCCTGTCTAGTAAGCACAGTCCTTGGAAAGCAGAAGAACCTGTCCTGAAGGCAGGGATGCTTGTGAGATTGTTAGTTATTTGCTTAAAACAGAAAATATGATGTTTCTGTAGCTAAGGAAAAACCATCTCTAATGAAAGGGGGAACCACAGGTATCTTATCTGCCCACAGAGAAACAGTCACAACTTTTACCACTAATTTTCTTCAGTGGTTTTCACCAGCTGAGATAATTATGGGGCTGATACCCAGGTCTTTACATTTGCTTTTGTTAGCAGACCAGGGGCTGTGCTATATTCCTGCTACTGGTAAGTCTTAAGAGTGTTATTTTATACAAAGAATTGGAGCAGCCATTGCAGTAGCAGGTTGGAACACAGGGTCTTTCACTCAGCACTGAGCACCTTCTTCCAGACTGTGTTGCCAGCTTGGAGACGTGGTGGGGAGGGCCTGTTATTTATATGCATAATAAAACACCACCTGAATGCACCTGGAATCCTACCTTTGAGCAACAGTAACACTCCAGTGACTTCATTTACAGTTATTTTACTTTGCTTTTCTTTATGCTTGGAATGAGAGTTTCAGGTGTGTTTCCCTTTAACAAAAAATACTCTGAAATATGCATATTTTACAGTAGGTTGTGCTTTTGTAGAGTCTGTATCCTGAACTATATAATAGAGTCTCTGTGCACAAATTGTACGAAGTCAGCTCCACTCCAGTGAAAATGTATTTATCAGAACCATGTCAGATTGAAGGAAACTTTCTAAATGAGACCTTACATTTTTCAAAGAATTTTTTGGAACAGTTCAAATACAGCAAGCTCCAATGTTCCTCAAAGGTTAAGGGCAAAGCAAGCTTCTTCCGTGCTGTGGCTTGAGAAAGCTTTTTTGAAGTGCAGTAGGTATCATAAGCGTTGGTATCAGTAAGTATCATAAGCAGTATCCCACAAGATTTGTAAGTAGGATGAGATTAGCCCCCCAAAATGCAAGTTTATTTGAATGAAGCAATTTATATAAAGTACAGTGGGATATTCCAAGATAAGAGGGAATTGGGAATTTCTATTTTCTGAGCAGATGCTAACACTACCTGAGAAACCCATGTTCAGCTACAGCTGAGCATGCTTCATTTTGGGTGCTACAGACTCCAAAGTTTTCTGTTTCTGTACTGCTGCCAGCTGTAGCAAGCTTGATCTCTGCTTTGCTCCAGAGCTAAAGCCAGACTGCATGCTAACACAGTATGACTGCAGGCCTTTTTGGTGTTTTTACTCTGTGGAGTTTTTATGAGACCATATCTGTCAAACGTATGTGTGAAGATAAATCAAACAAGCACAGCCACGGCTATTAAATAAATGTGAAATCTGAGTGGCTTCCACCAGCCCCTTGGTCCCT
>JAOWBP010000001.1:69781240-69796491 GCA_028571105.1 Tragopan temminckii | reverse complement strand
GTCCCTCCCCCCCCCAGCTGCCGTGTGTGCTGAGTGTTTTACAGAAACAGGAGGGTGAAGGATGGCTGGTTATGGGAAAGGGAAAGCAGAGGGGAGGCAACTCCTGGGAAAGGGGCTGGTTTCCTTGCAGGGGGAAGCAGAGAGTTACAAGATGGATTTGGGGCTCACGCTACTGAAAGATTTCGATCTGGAAAGAGCCTGTTTGGGATTTTTTATGACTTTTGGAGAATTAGGGGCTCAACATTCCATCAGGGATGTTGTCTGACTGCTCTCACGACATCCACAGTGCAGAGAAGAGGGGCTTTCAGCAGAGGAGGTGAGAAGGTGCACTGAGCACAACTGTGATGAGTCAGTTGGTCTCAGACCACGTCTGGAGATAATGAGTGAGTGCCAAAGCATGAGAAGGACACCCACCTTCTACATGCCTCACAGACTGTCCTCTCCTGTGGAACAGAATTATCTTGACCTGATGCCTACTCGATTTTTTTCCTCATTCCCTAATCTGTGCTTCTGTCAGGGGAAGGGTGGTCTTTCCAAGGTCGGGGTTGAGGTTACTGTCAAGTCAGAGAGGGCAAGGTCAGACTCAAAGCTGGCTGGCTGTACCAAAGCCGTCCCATGTAGGGAGAGGGCCTTGCAGTTTCCAAAGCCATCAATCTCCTCCCCACTTTTACCAGCTATTCACCTCTTCCAGTTTTAAGTGGAAGAAAATACAGCCGAGCTCTTCAAGCCCTTGTGTTTAGCCTCCAAGAGCTGCATTCTTGCTCTCGAGTGGTCAGTCAGTGAAAGAGAATAGCCAATATATCACTCTCAGCATCTTTATTTGGGAGTTGAAGTTGGATCAACAATGTATCTGAAGGCTACTGTAACCGGGAAATGATTCTTCTGATTTCTGACAATGGGGCCACTTCTGCTACAAAGAGAGCATTTGTCATTTCCCCCTGGATGCACTGCAGTTTGGCTGAATGTTCTTGTTTACATGAACACTAGGTACATAGGGAGAGAGCATCCTTGCAGGGGAGACAGGGCCCGACAGGAGACAATGCCAACAGCTTGTGTAGTAATGCAGCATACTGTGCTCGTGCACAAGGTGAAACAGGAGGTGCAGCACTGTGATGTGTTCTGGATGTGGCCTATAAGGCAGAAGTGGGAGAAAAAGTGTATTTGAGCTAGCTCCTCCAGACGTGAAACCATTGCTCCTCTATGGAACTAGAGTGCCGGTTAATGCTGGAAGAGGATTTGACCTATAGGAATATAATCTGCTGCACATATTGTGTTGTGAAGTCTCTTGGTTGTCGTGATCTGTACACATCACCAGTGTTCAGTCAAATGAAAGTAAATATTCAGAGATGGTGGTTTTTTGCCAATGAAAACATGAAAGGAAAGAGAAGACTCTTGTGCTTTCATGTTCATTTCTGATGAGTTGCTAATGCAAGGCAAAATTATTAGTAGAAATAATTAACAACAAATGTGAGACTACCGTTCAAAAAATGATCTGTTAACATCCAGGAAAACACTTAAAACTAATCTTTCTTCCACTGAGGGCAAGTCATTCAGATTGAGCTCAGTGTGCTTGTAGGGCCAGGTTGCTTAGCTGACATACATTCTTAGTTGATGTGCTGGTACTTTTGCCTTCATTGAAACCTAAATTTAGGTGAGCTGAACATCTTGCCCTACATTTTCTGTTGGTCATTATTGATGTTAAATATTTAAGGGGCTAGCTTCTCATTTAATGTTGGGGTTGAGTTTATTGTTTTCTTTTAAGAGTGTGTTGTAGCTCTCAGTTCAAAGAGATTCAGCTATCACTTACCATCTGAAATGCTGAGTCTATACCATCATGTCAGTGGGGAACAATTTCCTTTTGATCACAAATAACAGAAAGCACAAAGCACAATTCAGAGCTCCTGAAATGCTTGGTTGTCAGGGCAGAGTATAGATTGTAGTTTGAATTTGGGATGGCAATACAGAAAAAAAAATGGTGGTCATCTGATTGCACTGATATGCCTGCAAGTTACCTTTACATATGAATACTTAGTAACCTCTAATCTGCCATCCAAGGATGATATGTAGGTTTATAATATGTTTTAATCTTAAAAGCGTGGTTCCCCATAGTGCAATTCTGAACTTATAAGTGCAGGTATTTCTTGGAACAGAAGTAACACAGCAGTGCATGCAGACCGGGATAACTTTTAGTTCTCTGGCTCTTAGTTTATTCTGCCTGTCTCTCCTTGTGGTCACCAGTAATCTTCTGTTTACATTGCTGCCCTGTAATCAGTGCAAGAACCTTGTAAAGATCAGACTACAGATGCAGATTGTCTTTGACATATACTGTAATGCCTGTTGTGAGAAAGAAATAAAAACAAACACCTCACACTGGGATCTACACAATGCTGTAATGCGTACACAACATAGATGTTTGCCTTGGGGTCCAGACTTGCCATCTTTCCCCTTGCTTCATCCAGAGGAAATGGGTGCTGGTTACTGAGAAAATGTGAATGCAAACCACTGGTTTCTCACCTCCTGTGGGCATAAACCACTGCTTCTGTCACCACTTATGGTTCTGACTATGGGGAGCTTCTTTTTGCAGCAGCAAGAGCTTTTTCACCCACCCCATCATACCCAATGGCACCGGGAGCAGCAAGCCATACTTTCCAGCTTTTGCAGTGCTCTCAGGCCTGCCCTTGCCTCCTTTACCTCCCTGTAGTCTGGACTGGCTCTCCCCACTCCTCAGATGTGGAAAAAGGTCTGAGGCACCTACTGCAGTGATGTGACTATGCAGGGAGAAAGTGCGGAGGGGGAAGGATGTTTACGGAGAGCAGGCTGAGGAAGGGCAAAGAGAAACTTCTTGGTGTACTTACCTACCTGCCAGACCCACTGAATGCTTGTAGCAAGGTCCTCCATTTTGGATCGATCCTTCCCAGCCCTTGTCCTCAGCCTCTCCCAGAAGAGGCACTGAAATCTCTGTTCTCCCTCCAGATCCCTGAGGCTGGACACTTATGTCATTCCTGTCAGCTATCCAGCTTGTTCTTCAAGCATTCCACTCACAGAGGCTTCACAGTTGGATACTTCATGCATTGCTTCCATCTATTTGCTCCTATTTAGTTTCATAACATCAACCCTGAATCCTTCTTACAGTTTAAGCCTGTTATGGTTTCTTAACACTTCCATTATAGGCCAGTTGAACTGACCAAGCACCTTTCCCCCTTTGTGTCAACCTTAAGACATCTTGTGCTTCTTGCTGGTCTTATTTTCTTAAAGCTAAACTTCACCAGTTCTTTCAGGTTTTCCTTACAGGTTATATTCTCTAGATCTCTGATTATTATTCTTGTTTTCTTCTAGACTGTATCTAATTAGGCCACTTTTTTTTTTTTTTTTTTTTTTTTTTTTTTTTTTTTTTTTTTTTTTCCAAGAGTATAGCAATGATGACAAACAGTTCAGGTTTCAATCTGCTCTAAATCTCAGCTCCAGTAGTTCCATATCCATATTTGTGTAGTCAGTTACTCCTCAGTGTAGAGTCTTTCATGGATTCCTACTGTGTCCTTTCTTTTTTCTTCCAGACTCTCAAATTCATGAAGCTGTTTTAAGAAAAAAGTTCTGTTCCTGTCTTCAGTGCACTTGCAGATCCTTTCAGCTTTGGGTGAATTTAATCGTCTTTCTTCTAGTTCAGAGTCCATAGCCCTAACTGATGGGAGTCAGACTCAGAGAGAAACCTGTGGATGTCTATTCAGTGTGTTCCTGTACTGGAGAGCAAAGTCCTATTCTCAACCATCTGGGTACCAATACTGTGTTTGCTCTGCAATCAATAGACCACGCATTCCTTGCTGGTTTATGAGAATTTCAGGCAAGCTAGTGTCTAAAGACTTAACAAATAAAAATACTAACATCTGCTTCTTCTTACTGGCCTATGAGGTCTGTCTCCTTGTTTTAAAAGGAAATTAGATGGGTTTGTCAAGACTAGACTGTGAAGCTAATATTGGTTTTTGCTCATCCTGTTACATTCCAGTTTCTTACAAATAGATTTTTTATTATTCATTCCAGAATTATTTCCTGTAAATGAAATTCAATTCACTGGTCTATAATTCCTCAGCTCTGTTTTTTTTTTCCATAGACTTTCTGATTTTGGCTGTCCTTGCTTTTGCTATAATTGTATACTAATTCTTAGTAATCTAGCTTGGATTCCACTCTCTATGCATAACTTTCTTGTTCTTGAGGTCAACAACAGCATTCTAGTCAAGCTGGCCTTTTCTTGTACTCCTTTTCCTTTCTCTGAACTGGTGTGGAGCTTGCTACTTTCTTCTCCCAGGAACAAGCTGGCTGCAAAAGAACTCCTCTTACTATAAAACCCTGGGCTGTGGTTGGAATCTGCTGTTGCTTCCTGGCTTGATGGTTTGCAGGGTACTTGTCAATGGGGGGCAACCTACATCTGGTGACCTGTGGACCACCCTATACAGTTGATGCCCGTGTTTTCTCCCTGAGTTATATTAATGACAGTGTTTCACCTGACAGATGCTCTGAGTGAGGGTCACCACTGCGCTGAAAGGTGATGGAACAACTTATTCTGTATGCCATCTCCAAGCAATTGGAAGAGAAGAAGGTTATCAGTAGTCAACACGTATTCACCAAGGGGAAATCATACTTGACCAACCTAATAGCCTACTATGATGTCATCACTGGCTGGGTAGATGGGGGGAGAGCAGTGGATGTTCAGTGGATGTTGTATACCTTGACTTCAGCAAGGTGTTTGACACTATCTCCCACAACAGCCTTGTTATGAAACTTAGAAAACGTGGGATAGATGAGGGGACAGTGAGCTGAATTGAGAAGTGGCTGACTGGTAGCGCTCAGAGTGTTGTCATCAGTGGTGCAGAGTCTGGTTGGAGGCCTGTAACTAGCTGTGTTCCCCAGGGGTTGGTGCTGGGTCCAGTCTTGTTCAACATCTTCATCAATGACCTGGAAGCAAGTTTGCTGATGATACAAAGCTGGGAGGATTGGCAGACACACTGGAAGGCTGTGCTGCCATTCAATCTTTCTCCTGGACGGACTGGAGAGTTGGGCAGGGAGGAACCTGATGAGGTGTAACAAGAGCAAGTGTCGAGTCTTGCACCTGGGGAGGAATAACTGCATGCATCGGTACAGGTTAGGGGCTGACTTGCTGGAGAGGAGCTCCGCGTGGAAGCACCTCGGGGTCCTGGTGAACAACAGGTTGGCCATGAGTCAGCAGTGTGTCCTTGTGGCCAAGAAGAGGGGTGCATTAAAAAGAGCATGAGTAGCAGGTCAAGGGAGGTGATCCTCCCCCTCTACTTTGCCCTGGCGAGGCAATATTTAGAATACTTTGTCCAGTTTTGGGGTCCCCAGTTCAAAAAAGACAGGGATCTCCTGGAAGAAGTCCAGCAGAGGGCCAAAAAGATGATAAAGGGCCTGGAGCATCTTCTGTATGAGGAAAGACTGAGTTACCTGGATCTGTTCAGCCTGGGGAAGAATGAGAGGGGATCTGATAAATGTTTATAGATAACTAAAGAGAGGTAGGGGGCAAATTGATGAGGCCAGGCTCTTCTCAGTGGTGCACTGCAATAGGACAAAGAGCAGTATCCTAAAACTCGAACACAGAAAGTTCCATACTAACATGCAGACGAACTACTTTATGGTGATGGAGCACTGGAACAGGTTACCCAGAGAAGATGTGACGTCTCCTTCTATGGAGATATTCAAGACTCAGCTAGATGCCTACCTGTGTGATCTGTTGTAGGGTATGGAGGTTGGACCCCATGATCTCTTGAGGTCCCTTCCAACTCCTGCAATTCTGTGATTCTGTGATCTGGGTCACCCACCTCAGCAGTGGTGATACTTCATTTCTTTCCTTCTTCCTTTTCTTTTTTTTCTTTTTCTTTTTTTTTTTTTTTGGTTAAAAATGCAGGAATTAAGTGGTTGCATCTTCAGCAATGCCCAGCAGTTATCCATTCAAGGTACTCTGCAAGGAATGGGATTGATACTGAGCACCAATGGCAAGTCAGTTCCTCCCCTGCAGTTACTTTTCTTAGCCTTTGAAGTGAAGGCTAGATCTGCATTTCCACACTGGCAATGAAGTCCTAACTCAGGCCATCTTTGGATACTGTTTGCTCAGGTGTGGTATGTTGGAAGTAGAATCACCACTGTTTCTTTCCCAGAAAAAATAGTCATTGTTTGCCACATTTAATTAAGTTTTTCCCTTTCACACAGCCTCCCCCATCCAGATCTGAAGTAAGTTTTACAGTTTCCTCTCAACCTTCTCCTTTGATCCTAAAGTAGCTGTCACCCCTGTACATACAGCTCTTCCTTTCTCACCTTGGCCAGCATAAAATGTGTTTGTGTGTTATGGCTTTCTTTTTGGGGGCTGCTGACTCTCTTTTGCAGTCAGCTGGATGCTAGATGAAATCTTTCTCTCTGCTGTTTCAAATATGTCATATATATATTTCCCTGCCTGTGCTTTATATTCCGTCCCAAATTCGTTCATAGGAAATGATTCTGTTTTAGTTCATTTTGTTTTGGAAAGTGAATCTGTTGCCAGGGGAATGCATGAAGTTTCCAGGCGTGGGGTCCAAGCTTGGCGCAGGAAGGTGCTGCGCAGCACAGACCTTGCCACACACAGCCTGGAGCTCCTTGTTCCAGCCTTGTGAGCAGATCTTCCCTCCTCATTGCTGGCTGTGCTCATGCCAAAGTTGTGTTGGCTCTCTGCTCTGGTCAGCCTGCCTGCGACCTGCTCTCTCTGCCTAATCTGACTCTGGTAAGCTCATTTGCCTCTATCTGAACTACAACTGAGGCTTGAACTGTTGGGTCTGCACTGGTGAAAACCTTCGTCAGTAAACCAAGCTGTAGTGGGGTAACCAAGCAGGGCAGGAGTGAGCAGCTTGACATGTGCATGACAAAATAACCTCATGCTGCAAGATACGCCATTGTAAGCAGTGCCATATTTAGGCTGTTAAATTTCTCTAGCAAAAGTATTAATAAAATGCTTTACTGAGAGTGTTGCTTCTATAGCTTGACTTGGAAGCCTCAGCCCAGAAATGGCTTGTCTGTTGCAGAGCCTAATTTAGATGCTACATTCTGCCATGCCACAGCAGGAAGATTCAAAGTGCTCAGTGTGGTTAAACCAAAGTGTAAAGTAGACTGCATGTTTTCTCTAATATGGCATCAACCAATGCTCCTTAGCTCTGGTGCTGGGCTGAGAACACAGGATCCATCTCAGAGGCGTGGTGTATGTGACGGTAATGGGAAGAGGGCTGATGTGAGGGTGTCTGGAAGAGCAGATCTAGAAGGAAGGAGTGACGATGAGAGGAGTGAAATTCCAGCACAGAAATGTGTGCAGTTAGATGCAGGGACCTCAGCCTGTTCCCACTCTGCTCCATAGAGGTGAAACCTTATGCTGCTGTAATCAGTGACAGATGCCAGCTGCTGAATAGAACCAGAGGAACTGGAGATGAGGGTACACGGAGATGTGTGGTAGAGTGGTCCATGAGGAACAATTGCAGATTTTTGTCTCAGAAATGAACATATGTTGTTCTCCAGTGTTTGCTAAAGTTTAACTTACAAATGAAACCCCTGCACACATTTGTAGATAAGGTCTAGAGAAAAGGTCTGTGATTTTTGCTTTTTTTTTTTTTTCCTTGGCACATTACTATGTGAGTAAGCTTATTAAATCTTTCTTCTGCAGATCATTTTCAAATTTATGCTTATGTTTTGACCAAAAAAAAAAAAAAAAAAGGAAAAAAATACCTCTGTCCAAAAAATGGCTGGCAGAGAATGAAAAATGTCTGCTTTGGAAATGAACACTGGCTCTCCCTCTCATTCATACACACGCACACCCTCAGCGGGCGGCTCACCGTTGATCAAGGTTACCAAGAAGAGTTAAGGCTAAATCTGGAACAAGGGAGAACTCTGTGTAGAAACAGCTCAGCAGATGCACATTTATTAAATTCAGTGCAGTAGAAAAGAAAAAAAAACAACAAAACATTTCTTGTTGCTTGTGTCTGATTTGCCTGCGATGACCTCTCTTTCCATCAAGCCGAGTCCTTTCCTTCTGCAGATCTCCATGTATGGTTGGCATTCCGCAATTAGGGAGGCATCAATAAATCAGAGACAGACAAGCAAGGACTTCAGCCTTCCCTCGAATTTGCACTGTCAAAAGTTCATCTCTGAGTGCTCCCCCTCCATTCTGAGCAGTGCTTAGAATGCCTGGGGTTTGCAGGCAGGAGTAGCTTGGGCTCAGAGCCGGCCAAGCTCTGGAACTGGAGTCAGAGGGGGTGGGGATTCAGATAATATTGGGCTGAACTGAATGCTGTTAGATATTGGCCTGCGCCCTGAGCCAAGAACTTGGGTGGTAGCTATTGTTGGGAATCACGATCAAGAAATGTTGTTATTACATAGTGCTTTACAATGGGTTGGAGCCTGATGCAAGCAGTGGGGATCCAGCTTTGCAGAACATAAAGACCAAAGAAAGGCTCATGGGGCAAATGTCTATGTGAAGAAAGTTCGGCGTGGTGGAGAGGGTACTGCATGAAGTATCAGTGGCATGGTGCAGTTGCAGTTGCCAATGGTATAGGTGCCATTTGGAAAACTTAATATTCCTGGTCACGTGAGACAGAACCTCAGCAGGGCTCTACCCTCGAGCCCCTGCTAAATGCAAGGCTACCTTCAAAAATAGATTGTAGTGTCTCTGTTCAGCTGAGTTCTGAAAACCTCCAACGCTGGGGGTTTCACAGTCTTTCTGAACCAGACAGAATTTTTTTCCTTCACTCCAGAAGCATTTCTCTGTTGCAGCCTGTGCCTGTTGCCTTTTGTCTCACCCTGCACCTCCCAGTGGAGCCTGCCTCTTGCTTTCTCTGCAGCCTCCTTTAGGTAACTGAAGGCTGCAAGCAGGTCCTCCTGAGCTTTTTCTGCTCCAGGTCCATTTCTCTCACTGGCATCTGACAGGTCCTCTCTAGCCCCAAGACTTGGGAAGTAATTTTCCTCTGCCTTGTCTATTTAGAGAGGATTGTCTTTGTGACAGGTGTTGTTATTTGGTACATGCACAGCAGTTTGAGACCTCCTCTGGATCTCGCTGCAAGGGTCTTGCAAGTCCACTGCAGATAGAGAGTGCATATCAGTTTTGGAAGTCTTCTGAGAACCAAGCGTGCAGAAGGACTTGGCGAGGTGATGAGTTAGAGCAAGGAGGCAAGGGCAATGGGCAATCACTTTATGAACAAATTCTGGGGATCATCTTATTCTCTTGCCTTGCTGGAAGTCAGTGAGGGGCTGTAAGTAAAGCTTCAACGTCACGTGGGGAGCAGGGCAGGGAAGGAGCACACCTCTGGGTGCTTGGTAGCAGTCCATAGATGTTCTGTCCTAAAGTGTTGCTTCGAAGGAGAGTCAGCAGTATCCATAGTTCTAAAGACTCGCTATTAAAGGTCAGTTGGCCTACATACTTGCTGCAGACCCAGTCCTCCTCGCGCTTCTCCTTTAGACTCTGTAGTCCTTAGCCTTTATGTACTAAAAGACTGTTATGTTCCCACTTAGTTGTCTCTTCACTAGACTAAACAAACTCAATTCTTTCAATCTTCTCTGAAAGACTGTTTTCTAAAGCTTTTATCATGCTTGCTGTTGCATTTCGGAGCGCTCTCCAGTTTGTTTACCCTTGGAGAGTGCTGTGCCCAGCATCCAGCTGAAGCATCTTCCGGTGCCAACTGTAGCATGGTTGTTTTCTCCCATGTCTGTCCTATGAATCTCTTATTCATGGATCCCATCAAGAGACTTGTCTGTTTGGAAACAGTATGACAGCATTGGCTAAGTTTCTGTCTGTGGTACTGGGAGCAAGTCCCTCAGCAGTGCTCTTTATCCAATTAGTTCCTGCTTTGCACTGGCATCCCAGCACCTCGCTGTGGCATTCTGTGCTTGCTCTGCCGTGATTTCCATCCCACTGATTTCAGACTAATTCTCTGATTTATCTGGACAGTTTTGTAATCCACTGTTACCTTCCCCTTTGCACATCCTGTGCCTGCAGCTCCTCCCAGCTGGTGAGCCTGCCATGCACGTGCAAAACTCTATCATGTGAGGCAGGAGCTTGAGGGGCTCGTGTATCTGAGGACAACCCTTGGAGCTGGTCTGCTGTCTTTTCTGTTTTCATCCCCAAGTTACATACATTTTTGAATATACTTTGCTCCAGAAATGAAGAACTGTTAAGCTGAGCTGAAAGAGTTGTTTATACTAAAGGTAGAAAATGTGCAATAATTTATGTTCCTTGCATAGTAATAGTCTGTCACAATGAGTTTCTAGCATGTATCCTAAATCATGTTGACCCTGGTAATTCAAAGGGAATTAAGAGAAGTGAAATCTTTGACCTCTAGCCTCTGTTTGGAATGAGCACCCACGTCCTACTTGTGGCACTGCACCCCGCAGTGCCCAACAAGCCACCCTGGCTAGTCTGGAAGTCTTCCTACAGGACATCATACTGGGTTTCAGAGTTACTAGTCCAGCACCTGCCACACAGCCTGGTTAATTTGTATTTACAGCAGTATAAATGTTCTGGATCTCCACTGACAGCTTGGTTAGTGATTTAGGAGTATGCAGAATGGATATAGATCCAGCAATAAGATACATAAAATAAGACCACACAGCTCTTTGTCCTTCCTTGGGTAGCTATGTAGAGTCTACCAGGTTGATGGCTCCATCTTTGTGCAGCAAGACATGCAGATTTTCATTCATCTCCATTAAAGGCAGAACCACGAACAGCTTCCTGAAAGGGTTCCTTGCCAGTGAGATGCTCTTCCATCCCACTTTGGTAACATCTTCCTTTTGCCTTCCTCCAGAGGTGCAAGGCCTCTGTTTAGCAGAGCCCCTGAGCATAGCATGGTTTGGGTTGGAAGGGACCTCAGAGCCCACTGAGTTCCAACCCCCTGCTGTGGGCAGGGCTGCCACCCACCAGCTCAGGTTGCCCAGGGCCCCATCCAGTCTGGCCTTGAATGCCTCCAGGGAGGGGGCACCCACGGCTTCTTGGGACAGCCTATGCTGGGACCTCTGTTTCACAGACATGAGCTGATGGCAGGGGAGGGAGGATGGGATGCCCTCAGTGCCAGCTTCCACTGGCTCTGTGAAGGCAGAGTGAAGGCATTGGGCTGCCCAGTTGAGGTTCTCTGGGGACGTGAGGTGGGGAAAGGTTTGCTTGGGTTTTGTTTCACCAGGCACGCGAGGGCCAGGAAGCCCTCCTGCAGACGCCTTGTCGCCTTGGAAAATGAGCACTGTCTCTGTTTAATTTTAATGCAGCCCTTTAACTAAGCTGCCTTGCTGCACTTTGTCCATCTGTGTTGCCCTGTGTGCGGCAGCGTTTCCCTTTCACATTATTCCCCCTGTGACTTGCCCCCCCTCTCCCCACTGCATTGACATTGTTCTGGGCAGTGAGCCGTCCATGTTCCCTCATGCAAAGATGCTGACATGCCCAAAGATAAACAGCATGCATATAGCAAAAACAATTTTTTAAGTATCCTTATTTCATGAGAAAGGGAATAAATATGATGGAGGATGAGGCCACAACTACCAGAAAAAAGAAAAGGGTAGGGAGGAGGAGAATGGAGGAGCTGGGGGTGAGGGAGTCAGCCAGACAAGCGGGGTCCCTCCGCTGCAGCCATCAATTAAAGGGCCTGTGGCTTGGTTGCTGCTGTTGTCGGCAGTGTGGAGAGTTGTTTTCTCTCTTTTTTTTCTTTTTTGTGAGGTCTGGGTGAGCAGCCGGGGGCGGGGAAGGAGGGTGAATGCAGGATTTTGCCCAACCCAGTGATTCTCAATGGAGGCTCTGGGCAATGCTGGAAGAAAAGCACTCGCAGGGCTGTGGCATCCCTCGCTGATGAGATGGCCGTTTTGAGGCAGGGGATGATGCAGATATTCTGGAACTCCCAAAGGGATCCAAGTCCAGTCCATACACTTGTGCATTGCTGTAAAACTGAGGTGGGTATATAAGCTATGCTGTACTAGAGCTTTGGCTTGGGGTGATGCTGGCCTGTACCAATTGGGGCTTTGTGTACATGTACAGCTACACATACATGTGCACATGTATATATATATATATATGTATATAAAACATATTCCTGCGCAGAGTGTGGGCTTTACAGCCAGAGTCACAGAGACCACTGGGACTCTTCTCCTTGCAGTTTGAGCAGTCCCTGGCTAGGTGATATCATCTTTTCCAGAAAAACATCTGGTCCTGATTTACTGGCTGCCCTTATGGGTAATGTACTCCTCGGATTAATTATTTTCACAGTTAAAAAAGTGCACCTTTACTTCACAGCCTGAAGCTGTCCGGCCTCAGCTCCCTGCAGCTGGTCCTCATCATGCCCCTTTTCTGCCAGATTAAAGGGCTCTTTGATATCGGGAATCCCTCTTCCCCTTGAAGTGCTGGTAGATCAAATCACTCCTTGGACGCACCAAGGAGACTGTGCTTTTTAAATTGCACACAATAGGGCAGGTTGTCCAGACTTCAAATCCCACCTCCCTGGCAGCTCATGCCAAAACCTTTCCCAATTGAACTGTGCGGAGTTAAATATCCCGTGACAACTGCACCTGCTCCTGCCTGCTCACCTGCGTCTGAGGCAGATGTGGCCACAGTCATACACCCACTGATGGAGGAACCAAGACCTGGGGAACTCCTGGGCATGCTGCTTCTCGATATAAAAGCAGTTAAAGCAAAATTCACTGCCCTCTGTGCTGCTGAAAAAGTAACAGCACGCCAAGTGAGTCATGGCAAGTGATGTTAGTGGCCAGCATGTTTTTGCTACCAATCTTTGAGGAACAGAGTGAACTCTTGGGACAACGGGTGTTTAGTCACAATAATTTGTATGTGGGAAAAAAGGTTTATTTTTATGAGGGCTACTCCAGAAGTAATGCTTCCTTTTTTTTTAAATCATGTTGGCTCACAATGTCAGAGGTGGATGTTGGTGGTCTGGCAGTAGAGGCTGAACCTTCCCACCAATATTCCCTTACATGTTGTTGCTGTGTGACAGACAACAGCAGAGGGGCAGTCTGACAAAATAGCATCTGACATGGGAGTGCAGATGTAGCAAAGGTGTGTCACTGAATTCCTCCATGCAGAGAAAATGGCACCCGTTGACATTCATCAATGCTTGCAAAATGTTTATGGAGACCAAACAGTGGATGTGAGCACAGCGAGGTGATGGGTGGTGCATTTCAACAGCGGTGACAGCATCATGAAAGACAAACCATGTTTCAAATGGTCATGTAGATATTTATGAGTGCGGCATGCAGGCTCTTGTTCATTACTGGCAAAAATGTATAGCTAATGGTGGTCACTATGTTGAAAAACTGTGTTTTGTAGCTGAGAACTTGTTCTATCAAATACTGCTATTGTACTCTTTGTTTCTGTTGTAGTTTCCATGACAATAAATAGGAGACATTATTTTCAGACCAACCTATGCAGAAACCTTATTCTCTTTTGAGGTTTGCAACAACATGCTTTCAGAATTTCACTTTTTGTCATAGTAATGCAAACAGAGCAAAGCTTTTCAATGAAGCCTCAAGCTCACCAAGTCTGAAGGTATCTCTTCACCCAGCTTTGCAGTAAATATGTGTCTATGGCAGAGAGAGAACCATGTTATTCCCCTACACTACTGCATTTTACAGCTTTTTTTTTTTTTAATTTTGTTGTAAGCTCTGCAGCATGGTATTGTTTCTGCATTTATTAAGCTCAAGACTCATGCAGAATGGTATGTGTGTTTCCATCCAGATTTGATCATTTTTCTACTGTCACTGTTCGTGTAGGTCTTGACTTTTGTCCTTGCCCTGTTTCAGTGAGTCTGAATTCTTTCTCCATGATGTTTGTAAAACTACGAGTAATTGCACCTCTTTAGAAAAAGTAGGCTAGGGAAACTGTCCGGGAAACCTGTAACTTTTTTTCCAGCTCTGCCTCTTCATCACTGAGCCATCACCCAGGAGAAGCCATTCCCCAAGAGCTTTCAGGTCAGGGAGAAGGAAGAACTGCCTGGGCAGCCTTTCCTTTGTAACTCCTATCTAAAACAAACACAGTTGTATGTTTTATGCAGAGCTACAAGTCTTAAGACGAGGGCAAAGATCTTTGCTCCCCATCTTCCGAACTCAGGTGGTGAATCCATAGTGTGTCCCAGGAGGGAGCATGGGAACCCCTGGTAAATACAGACCACAAAACTTTTCTCCAAAGATGTGTTAAAATCCACTTTTCAGAAGGATTTCATTCCTTTACGGGCTCTGTGAAATCTCCAATTCAGCCTCTACCCAGTGCAAATTAAGCTAATTGAAAAAATCTCTTCAATCTGCCCAAGCAAGGCAAGTGAGGAACTCCATCCCCCCTGGCGTGTCAACTGGTGGGATGTATCCACCACCAGGCCTGTATCTCCATCAGCAAAAGCAGGGAGAGCAGTTAGCTCTTCAGACATCAAACCTCCTCCTTCCTGTGTGGTGCTCAGTGCTAATGGGAATAAAAAGCAGAAGAAAGATCTCCTTTCTTGCCTCAAATCCTCCTACCCCACATCCCAGTCCCAAGGGCCCCTTGTGATATGAGAACATGTTTTCCTTTCATCTCTGTTCAAGAAACTCGTGTTTCTGCATTAGCATGCAAGATGGAAGAGAGCCAGCTGTTCGGTGGGCCTACTTTGGGAGGATTTCATCCTGCAGACTACTTTTACCTTTTTGTTGTATCATTGTCTGCAGCAAGAAACTCCTGTCAGTTTGTTACCCACTCACTCCTAGAGGTGTTGAGCTGAGCCACTTGCCCCTGTCAGTAATACACTTGGAAATGGTGACGAGCATCTCTCACCAGAGGCTGTTTTCAGTACAAGGCGCCCTATGGAGCTGGCAGCAGAGGAATGGAGAAGTGAGGTAACTTCTTGTCTCATCGGTTGTAGCGATGATAGTCAAAATGGCTAATTTGACTTTTCTGACTCTCTTTGTCATCTCTTTCAACCAACTAGGCTGCATGTGACCAAAGCAGCCTCCCAGCCAGTGCCATGCGAGACCAGCTCTGCTTGCTGTCTCCTGCCCCATTCCCAGCTTGTGCCACCAGTGCATTTCCTTTATTTATGACACATCTCTGGGCAAAAAAAAAAAAAGAAAAGAAAAGAAAAAAAGGCATTTCCAATTCAATCATTCTTGTTCTGTCTCTGACTGCTTTTTAGCCTTTGCTTGGCGTAATTAGGTCCATGGCATAAGCGTCACCGCAGTTCAATGCTCAGGTACCAAACACAGAATCATTTCAGCTCTTCCTTTCT
>JAOWBP010000001.1:69745554-69776311 GCA_028571105.1 Tragopan temminckii | reverse complement strand
CAGGGCAATTGGTATGGGTGGGGGGGAAGGGAGGGGCAGCAACATAACAGAGCACAACAGTGCATCCCAGACCAGACTAATAACAAGGGTGTCCACAGAATGGTTTTCCAGGGGCATGGCCCTATGAACTCTTGAAGGAGATATACAGCTCTTTCCTAAATGAGGTCCTAGGCTACAACATAAGGCACTGTTTGCCCAGATGTGGGCTTTATTCTGCATTCAGTCTGACTCCTGGGTCACCACAATCTTCAGTGTTATTTCCTGAATTCTCCTCTGAAGCCTTCAGTGTGCCTCTGGCCTCGATCCTGAGCCTCCACTGGAACTGCCAGTTAACACTCAGCTTCCCAGCACCACCCAGGGTTTTCAGCTTTAATTACCCATGTGGAGCCCCCCCTTCACCCAGCACAATGAGGTCAGGCACCTGCAAGCCCCCAGTTTGGGCATAGTCACCGCAGTGCGTGATGAAGGTGGGAGGCAGGCAGCTGCAGCAGAGGAGGCCCAGCTGGAGCCCAGGACTTGTTCCTCCTGCTTTGTGCCTCATTTGTGGGCAGCGGGGCCCCACATTGCTCCTCCTGGCTCTCTTTAGATTTGTCAGCAGCGAGCAATGTGCTTCTCACCTGCTGCGCCGCTGCTGCCAGGCAGGGGACAAGCTCCTTGCTGAAAGCCTTTCTGACCAGTTGAGGGAAAGGGACTTATTTGATGTTTATGCATTGAGACCTTTTTCTTCTGCTGAGCATTATCCAAATTGAGCAAGATGACTTTGAGGGGGGTTGAAATAAATGAGTTATTCGTGTTGGCCCTATAGGCACAAAAAATGGTCGAGGTAAAAATCCCAGCTTTAATACACTTGGATCACAGTTTTCCTTTCTTCACTGGGGAGTGTGCTCAGATGGCATTGCCATCCTGTGTCCAGCTGCTTGAATGATTCTAATTTCTTTCGTCTACTTTAGCTTCCCTTAACACAAAAGAAACCACAAACATCACAGCTGTGCAAAGCGATACAAAGCTGGACCTACGTGCTCAAGAGGCCTGTGAGCCTTAAAGCACACAGGAGGCAAATGTTTTTTGATGAAATCATATACGAGTTGAGTTTCACCATGTTTTCATCCATCTCTTCGCACTCAAGTGAAAGGAAATAAAGGGGCATGCTCTTTCTTAAAAAAATGAGTTTTAAGGGTTTGGAAATAAGAGAGGGAAGAAACAGGACTAACAGATGGCCTGTGTTCTGCCTGGCATGCTCCCATGGATGAGCTGTTTGGTTTTGTTTAGGTCCCAGTACCACTCTGCTCCTCTGTGTTGCTGTGTGTGTAATGGGAAGAAGGACTATAAGCAGATAAGCAAAATGGGATCACGGACAGGGAGGAGTAGATGGATCATGAGAGAAAAGGATGTCGTGGTCAATATTCATATACTGTCAGGAGCTCTGGGGAGCTGTGTCATATAGCATTGGGCACTTGCCCTTTGACACTGGGCAAGTGGATCATGGGGCTGACCCAGCCAAGCCTTTCCTGTGCTACTAACAGTGCCCACTTTGACAAAATGCCTCTATGTAGGTAAATCGGAAGCACTGTACGAGTGTTATTCTCATTAGGGATGATTGGCTTGAAGGACCAAGAGAAGTCTCCACCCCACCATGACCTACAATGGGGGAATTACAAGGCAGCAAGTTAAGCATGAACTTTGGTCACCACAGATCTGAGCTCTTCCAGCTCATGCTCCCTCTGCTTTCAAAGGGGTCCACAGTACCCAGGGAGGATGGGTGCTGGGTCTGCCATCCCTAAACCCCCAGTGTGGTGGGAACGCCGCTGTGTGCCGAGGGTTCCGCACCTCCCCTCAGCTCTGGGGCTGGGGAATGAAGGAGCTGGTGGAGAGGGGAAAGGAAGCAACTTTTTAAATAAAAAAAAAAATAAGTGATGAATAGATCGGCTAATCCCGGGAAAGCTTGAGAATATAGAGCAGCGTCTGTGGGGCCTCCCTTTTTTCTTTTCTTTTTTTAATTTTCTTTTCTTTAATTTCGCTGCAGCACGTATAATCAATTATGGCCTGAATCGGGGATAAGGGGAGGGAAAGTACTTCAATTCATAAATCAATTTTATACGGTCATCAGTCAGGTTGTGAATGCAAATACCTCTGTCGGTTTAGGTTATTCAGAATTAATTGACTCCCACCGGGCTGGGCTGCAGATGGAGAGGAGCTTTCTCACAAAGTCTGCTTGGGCTCAGCATGGGGGCAGGCAGGCGGGCCGGCTTCCTCCTCCTCCTCCTCTTCCTCCGCTTTCCTCTCCCGGAGCATTATGCTGCTGGCGCTGAGGAGAGTTTTGTGTGCGTGTGCGTGTCTATGAGAGGGAGCGGGAGAGATGCTTGAAGAAAGAAAGGGATATGCAAAGATTAAAGTCACAAGCCCCCTCTTCAGCCTTGGCCTGTGCAGACACTTTTATGTGATTAGGAATGCTTTGCTTTCAAGGGTTTGCTTTTAAGCCTTGAGCTTCTCTTGAACTTCTCCAATAAGAAAACAAACAGCAGTGTCAAAGCTTCCCCCTGTGCCTGGAATTTGAGTGAGAATCGTGTCATTAAAAAGCCACTTTGCTACTGGGACTTTGGCATCTGAGCCACTGTTTCAAAGCCTGTCTAGGGCAGGGGAGATCGAAAGTCATTAAACATCTACTGCTTGTTTTGGTGGCCTATTGAAGAAATGAGTTTTGGAGGGTTTGGGGCCACCGGGAGGATGCAAGACACACACCACCACCTGGATGCCCCCTCCCTGCATCTCCTGGCTGTGTTGATGAAGTCATCTTGAAGCCCAGAGAGTGCCCAAGAGGTGGATTCGCACTGAGGGTGAAGATGAGTGAAACCCATAGCCCCTCTTTTCAGTCCCCAGTAGTGCTGCCCTGCTTTGCTGAGCCATAGGGCAGGAATGGATGCGAACACCTGGGCGCACACTTGCCCATCATTATCTTGGATTGGCACAGTTAGGACTTCTTAGATACGGTCCTCTCTACTTCAAACTCTAGAAAATTCTCTCAGCTCTATAAAACTCTAGAAAAGGAGTCTCACAGTTCTGCCCAAGTAAGTAGCTAACTCTTTCCATTAGCAGACAGGAGATCAGTTGCCAAAAGAGTTGGCGTATACCAACCAAGAAGGTTACTTCTTTTACATGTGAGTAGACTTTGGCAGAAACGATGTGACTTGATCCAAAACATCACCCTGTAAAACCTGGCCTAGCTGGAAATAAAGCTTAGGTCCTGTGATCTCCACCCCATTACTGTACCCGTTAGGACACAGCGGATCACCAGGGAGTTGAGCAAACACCTCCACCTATTGCAAAGTGAAAGATGTTGAAGCTGACCCAATGGAACTGACCCACATGATCTCATGGAAACAACAGCTCAGCAACTCTGACAGTTCAGAGGAGGCCTTGGAGGTAACAACCATCACTGAGGCTTGACTTTGCTCAAAGGCTGCAGAAGAAGATGGAAGGAGCTGTTTGTAGCTGTGGGGCGGTGGAAAACTGCCTTGCAGTCCTTCAGCAGGAGCAGCACGGAGCACTTCTTGGCAAAGGGAAATGGGAGGGAACAGCAGAACAAAAGAGCCATGCAACTTTCCCTCAATGCTTTCCTCCGTTTTGAGCAAATCTGCTATTCTAGTGATACCCAAAGAACTAGGTGCCCTGGACAGCTTTCTGCAAGACTTTGCCAACTTCACAGCACTCCTTATCTATGAAATCCTCTGCTGTTTTTCACATATGCTATTTTGTTAAAACCTCAATTTTTTTTCAAATATTGTAGTCTGTAGAAGGCACAGATTGGTTCACTGGCTAACCTAACCTAAAAGCCTCAGGAAATTTACTATCCCTGCTGTACACTGAAGTGCTTCCTATAAGAAAGCACAGGAGGGTGTTCACAGAGCAATTGAATTGCTCGGGCTGAAAACTAGAACTGTGCAGACACATCCAGATCCTTTCTGCTGGCCTTAGTGTGTCTGACTCTTCCTTCCTCTTCAAAAGCTGCCTGGACATAAACCTGGGCAGCCTGTTCTGGTTGGCCCTGCTTGAGCAGGAGTTGAACCTCCAGAGGTCCCTTCCCACCTCAGCAACTCTAAGCTTCTGGGATTCTGTTTGCTGTGGTCACCATGGTTTCTTCTGCAGTAGCTCCAACTAGATACCCTACTGGTGACTGGCACTGCAAGACCTCACTCAGAGGCACCCACCCTTCAGTGTTCTGAGCCTTGGGCACAGCTAGTCCCTGAATGCAGCTCAGGCTGCCCCACATCAGCCTCACATGTGCCCAATGAGCTGTAGCAGTGTGTGGTACAAGAGTTGCTTTGGAGAGAGCAGGAGACAGGAGTGTCTGGTGAGCGCGGCCTGTGCGGCTCCTGACATGGCAGCCGGGTGCTCTCTCTTCCCATGCCCATTGCCAGAAAATTCATGCCTTAGATAATAAGTGTTGTGGCTGTTCTGCTCCGGTGCGTGGCACTTTAAGGACTTTGTCTGGGTCCCATCTCTCTGCTGGTCCTTGAGATGATCTACTTGGGACTCGCCAAGATGGAAAGCAGTTGAAAAAGTCTTTCAGCTCTTGATCAAGTGAATCCATCATGTGCAAGAGAGAGCCATTTTAGCACCCTGCCACTCTCCCTCGCTGCTTCGTCCTTCAGCGCCTGACAATGCTCCGTGTGTTTCTGTTGGCTCAGTGTGCAGTGAGGAAGCCTCCCCCTCGCCAGAGCTTTCTTAGCACTTTTAATCATGTTTATAAAGTCAAATACGTAAGTGACCAAGAGCTACCAGAGCTGCTTCTCTGCCTCTCAGTGAGGTAACTGAAATCTCTCCTTGAAGTCCGCAGAGAGAGCCACACTCTCCTGAAACACTGAGAGGATCCAGGGTGCAGGCAGAAGGGGGAGTGAGCCCCTTGTCCGGCTCACACAGCCCCTTTCATTGGGGCCCGGGGAAGGAGGGGGGAATCTTTACACCCGCAATGGGACTTCTGAAGAATTTACAGTCGTCTTTTTTGGAGACGCGAATGGTTTTACAGCCCTGGTACCAGCGGTTACAATGCCCTATGGAGCACGGGGCTGAGCGTGTGCCAGGGACCCCTTCATCTCACCAGAGTCTGGCCGGGGGCCAGGGCCTTTGCATGGGGCTGTGCCTCTCAGCAAGGGAAGGAGTGAGGCTGGTAGAGAGGCCAGAGCAGGGGAGAGGCCGAGTGGAGGGGGCAAGGAGGGGAACAAAGGACTGCATTACAGGAGATGATGCAGAGGGGAGCAGAGGGAGATGGAGAATGGAGGGGAAGTCAGCACAGGAGGGCAGAGAGCTGGGTACATGAACTGGGAGTGGGGAAAGAGAGAGAGAGAGAGGAGAGGCGCAAGGAGCGGTGGAGGGAGGAAACGTGAGAAGAAGGAATAACAAAAAGGGAGCCAGGAAGAGGGAAAGGAGGGAATAGCAAATAAGGACTGAGCGAAGTTATAAAGCAAAACAGGGTCTGCAAGCAGGTATAGCAGGGAGGCCCAGAACGAGCTCATAGCCCAGTACGCGGGAAGTCTAAGCACAGAAAATGAGGCTTGGCAGGGACCCTCCCCAGGACTCAACACTCTCAGAAGAGCTCTTCTGCAAGCCCTGCTTTGCATCAACCTGCACCCTAGGCAGCTCTCAGGCAAATGCTCACCACGATGAATGTGGTCATGCACATTTTTATGCATGCATGCAAGTGTGTCACACACCCCAATGTCCTACAGTCATGCTGTGCACCTGCTGTCACAGGCAGCTCTCCCCTGACCCCGCAGCACCTGCGCGCCCCAATCTAGCTCCTCTCCCTCCTCAGCTGGCTGCAACACAAGGCTTGTGCTTTGTGAAGGATGTTGAAGTTTGGCTGTTGGGGTTCACTCTGTGCTGGGGAGAAAATGAGCCTTTAAGGTCTTTTTTTTTTTTCCTTCACTGGGGGAAAATTGTCCAACAGAAGAAATGAATATGTGAGGTAGTTCCTGAAAGCTGCATCTGCTTGGTTTGCAAATGGGAAATTTGCCGTGGGCCCCACACACTGGTATACCTCCTGCTAGTGGAGCCACAGCAGACGTGTTGCTCTTGGGCCAAAAGGGTTGTACAGAACTACTGCCAACGGTATGTGCCTGATCCACTGTGTTTTTAAAGCACGATACGCCAACCTATCCTCAGAGAGGGTCAGCCACACTCATAAAAGTCCCTTGTAGTGAACTCTGCACTCACCATACTTCTCTCTGGTTACAATGGACAGAAAATGGCTCGTAGCAGAGATTTTCTAGGCCCTTATATGTGTTGCGATAGCCCAGAAAAGGTATGGAACCAAAGGGTGAGAGGCCAGGACTGCATGTTGGGATGAAGAAGCAACAGTGGTTTAATTTTCTATTAAAATCCCTCCATGCAAACTGTGCAAACTTTCTCTTGCTAGACAAACGTTGTGCAAAGGGTAACGTGTTGTTGGTGGGACTCTCCCACATGAACAACATGAGCTGCAGGGCCCAGCCAGCAGCCAATGGAAGCAGGTTTGTGCACCTGGCCTCTTTGGAAGCATGTCCTGACACCTGGGCACCACAGTAGTGCCAGAAGGACCTCTGGAGAGCATCCTGTGCAGGACAGCACCAGTGCTGGGCCTTGTCCTTGAGCACTCCAGGCCCAGTGACACAACTCTTGGGAAGAAGCAATAGAGATGGGTTATTTTCATTATTTTCAGACCTGCACCATGGCACAGCTCCTTCAGCATGTTAACCAGCATTTTGGGAATGCCCACCTATTGCCACTGGCTCGTACTGCCTCTTGTTGAAACACCGTTGATTTAGGAATGCCCTGTTTTCCCTTCTCTACATGTTTTCCTTAAATTTTTTTTCTTCCCCTAGAATAATGAAGACATGCGTGTAGTTTGGCGTTATCTTTTCTACCCAGTTTGCTTTGATTTGATGATCCTTGAGGTCACTTCCAACCCATGCCATTCTATGATTCTATGATTCTATGATTCTGTGATTTGGAGTTTGATCAGCACAGATGAAGTAGAAACAAAAATTATTGTTTTATCAGTAGTTGAACACTTTTGTTCATGATTTTACCTCATTATCAGAATTATGAGGAGACCAGTGCCTAAGACACAATTACGATAATGGAAAAAATGGAGAAGCCAAAATTTATCAGGATTAGAGAACATACTGCACAGATAGAGGTTCATGGGTTAAGAGTGAGTGCTCTCTGGAATGACCAGTGCTGGTTGAATTTGCTGTGTTTTCACTCTTTAACCTGTTTTGAGTGGTCATTGCAGGTGGCAGTCAAGCCAAGGCAATACTGTAGATGCATGTGGTCATTGTTGCTAGGAAAGCACACGAAGAGCTTACATGTCAGGGCAGGAGTAGAAAGAAACTGGCTCTTGTGCTGAGATTCTCTTGTTAATCCAAGAAATTCACCCACAGAAAACCACTAATGACTTCAAACCATAGTCCAGTGGCGCCCTGGCGTCCTCAAACTGTAAACAGAAAAGAGAAAAATAGATCTGATAAAGAGCAGCTTGGCTGGTAGGCTTGGAGGAATGTTAAGTGCAGCAGGAACCAGCATGGCTGAGCACAGACGTTGGCTCCAGGACTGATACAGCACCAATTGTGTATATCTTTCTCCCCTGCTGGTGAATACTTGTCTGCCCAGCTGGTGGGAAGCTGGTTCCTCCTCCGGCCTAATCTGGCCTTCGGTTATGACACCCAATCCAAATGTTTCAAGACTGCCCTTGGAAAGCAAAGGAGCTTGGCACCTTGGGAGGTGTGGCCCACGGCCTTCATTCCTGATGTTATTTGGTTCCCTAATTTTGGAAGGAGCAGTGGAAACAATTAGGTCTCTTAATTTCTCCGAGGCAAGATCCAAATACAGAAAAGAATACATCTCCCAGGCAGGGAGAAGTGGGGAATTAACTGCCTTCTTTTGGATGAGATCAGAGAAAGCTGATTTATGAAGCAAAGAGAAAGCAAAGTGCTTTTATGGGTAAAATGTTCCCTGCTTATTTCCTTTCTGTCAGACTACGTTCCTCCCACGCTTCTGGCTGCAAGCTTGCTCCTTGGAAGGCTGTTTAAGCATTTCAGCATGTGCTGATTTAACTGGGCAAGGATTCTGACAGATCTTTGCAGAAAACTTCACAGGAGTTGCTAGAGGTGACTGCCTAAAGCTGACCTGGGGCATGGAGGAGGACCAGGCTGGCAAGCATTGATCCTTGTGCTCTTGCAGCTCTCTCAGAGCACCAGACTCTCCGAAGATGTTCTTCATGGTCTGCTGGGCTGGGGTGCATCTCCCCACCTGCTTTTTCTCCTCCCTTAAGGAGTTATGGAGCTCTGATCCATGGAGAAATGCTGAGAGCTGAAGCCTCACCAAGGCCGGAGGCGTTTGGTTACTGCTCAGCCAGGGCAAGCGAAAGCAGAACGGGAGAGAAATTGAAGAGGGTGGGTGTGGAATGAGAAAACTTCTGTGAGTGAGTTTCCACACACGGGGCTTTCAGCTCCTGCCAACGTACATACAAGATGGATGAACTCAGGGGAACTCAGAGAGGCGTATGTCTGCTAAGGGAGGCCATAGCAAACATCTAACACTAAGTTATGGAGTACCAGCTGAGACACCTGAAGCACCGATGGTCTGGTCCTGCTGCCCGCTCTGCTTCATGATTCTGCCTGACAAAGATGTCTTAGATGCTGGTTCTGACAGGCCTACTGCAACGGTGCATAGAATCAAGGAGTCATAGGATCATTAAAGTTGGCAAAGAACATTAAGATCATCAGGTCCAACCCATCACCATCATGTCCACTAACCACGTTCCTCAGTGCTGCATTCACATGGCTTTTGAACACCTCCAGGGATGGTGACTCCACCACTTCCCTGGGTAGCCTGTGCCACTGCTTGAGCACTCTTTCAGATAATACGTTTTTCCTAATATTCAACCTGAATATCCCCTGGTGCAACTTGAGGCCATCAACTCTCATCCTATCTCCTGCATCCTCTCACCCCACCCAAAATCACAGCTCTTGCTTAGGTAGGCGGTCCAGGCACCTGCACAGTCCTTAGGCCTTGCTGGAGGGAATCCAAACAGCAGTGCTGCTGTATGGACCAGGGCCGGAAGCAGCCCCATGCTCAGCAAACCCTCACAGAATAACATCAGCAAAGGGGATGGAGTTTAGCCCTGTGAAGCTGAGCAAAAGAGGAGAATATCATTTTATCATAACAACAGTGATGTTGAGGAGACCCTTTGCTCAGACACTGAGCTGCGGTAGGTTTACAGACAGGCGAGGCAGTGGGGGAGGCTATGGAAGAGAAAGCCCCACAAATTGACCTCTCTCCCCTCTGTCCCCGCCTCTTTCTTTAAATCCCCACCTAGTCAGGAGAGCTCATTAAGGATGGCTCTCGTTTCCCTAATTAGGCTGCCCCCTTCTTTTCACGGGGCTCCAGACCTCTGCCATTCAGCAATAACAAGAATAACAAGAAACTCGTTATTTTACAACCTGGGCTAGGAGGAGGAGTGAAGGGGAGAAGATGATAGCTTTGTGATGGGGTGCTCAGAGGAAAACCAGCTTGGAGCAACCTGGAGACTTTGGGAGGGCAGAGGGAAGTGATTTGAAGTGGAAAGGGACTTATAGGTAAAGGGAGTTGTGTCAGCCCTGGAGGCATGGTGAAGCCAAAGGGCCAGGAAGAGACCTCTGCTTTGCCTTCATGTAGCATCCTGCCCCAGGAGGACACAGCCATGCTGGCATGGCTCTGTGTGTATTTCAGTGTTTTTCTGGATGATAGGGAAGGAAAAAAAAAACACACACAAAAAAAAACAAACCAAGAACAAAAAAAAACCCAACAAAACAAACCCAAAAAACAAAAAACCACTCGCCACCTTGCAAAACCAGCCCTCCCTTGCCATTTGGAATGAATTTGTCAAGAACAGCTTATCGTCTCCATAAATTGTCACAGATCCACGCTATTTTGCAGAGTTAAACATTTCAACATTTTATCCACATTACCAATTAAACCATCTTTGCTCAATTTATGCCTCATTTAAATAACTTATTACATCAGATATAGCTTTTTTATAGTTTGGTTTTAAGTCTCTTTCTCATACTCTCTTTAAGACTTTTCTAAGTCTTTCAAGATGTTCTTTAAAGCCCTCAGACCAAATTAAAACATCATTCACTGGAGCTTTGGCACTTAGCAGTTTCTCACAGATCTGGCAGTTACCCTTTGAAATACCTCGGGAGCAGAACAAATGCCAAATGGTGTCTGCCCCGACCTATACACGAACATTTTCAAGCACGAATGTCCATGGTTACGCCTCGAAAATAGGTGCAGACATGCAAGCCAGCGGCCCTCGTTTTTCCAAGGTGACAAACATCCTGCAACAATGTCCTGAGGGATTTATGGTATCAATCATTTGGATTTTGCCTCTGAGCCTTTCTTACAGTGATGGGTCATATTGTTTTCTAAATTCATGTTCATGCCTTAACTCAGTTGCATCTGCTAATGGGTTCAGATTGTCCTGATTGTAAATAGACAAACAAGTATGTATCTGCTGGGACCAAGATTGACTGTGCCAAACCCTTGTTAAACTCTCTTCTCTTCCTCCCACAAAGAAAGAGATAAAAACAAATCACCCACAAACAAAAAAAACAAAAAAAACCAACCCCTCCCCCCTCAAAAAAAAAAAAAAAAAAAAAAAAAAGAAAAACCAAAACCCAGTCCTCTCAGATTTAGACCAAGGCAAATTGTTCATTTGCTACAAATTACTACATGGCTTTTTCATGGAAGATGTTTTTGTGCCGTCCACCCTCTCAAATTTGTGTCACCTGAAACATTCAGCAAACTCACATCGATTTTGTTGGATTACTCTGACTGAAAGAAGCCTTGTGTGCCAGGAGGAGAAACTCTCACCCTCTTGCTTGCCCCTCAGCCATGTTTCTGCAAGGCTTCTCCATAGATCCACCAGGCCTGGACAACACTGTTGTTCTGCTTTTGGCTGTAACCAGTTTTCTCCTGCTAAGAAACATTTGGTGAGGACTTGTGCTGCAGAGAAGACATCTTACAGCTTTGTGGACAGCCTGAACTCTTGGAGCCAGCTCCAGCACGTTCAGGTTTTGCCTTTTCCTGATGGTAAAATATGGCTTTGCTTTCCCAGGTATCCTGGCCATCCTCCCCAGAGAAGCACTTGGATGTGTTGTTTGTGCTGACTCCCAGCCAGAGCTGAGACATGTCTTGACCATAGTAGGTTGGAAGAGACTACCCTGGACCACCTATCTAGTTTTACATCTCCTCTCAGTCCTCCATTCCAAGCAGAAACATATGGCAGGTATCTTCACAAGCACAGTATATCTGTGCTGCACTTGGAGAGGAGCCCAGAAGTTACTTTTAGTGTCAGGTTTGCTGTCTGTACCAGCAGTGGACAAAGGGAGATGGGAAGTCCTGGCGTGCCCCAGCACACATACTGCTGAAGGGACAGGCAGACGAGCTCATGCATGGAGGTGGAGGTAAAGGTGGAGGTGGAAGAGATCTTGGCTCCAAGCAACTGAGTTGCTTCTCCAAGATCACACATGGAACGAAGAAATAGAGCTGTGCGTGGTCACTTTTGTCTTGCACCTCGGGGACAACATAGGCTCCTGTATTTGCTGAGAAGAGCAATGGAGAAAAAGCCCCATTTTTTTTCCCTTCTCTGCTCAGTCCCTGTTGCCCCAAGTGCACAGTCCCCCTTTGTCCCCAGGAGCACATGTGTCCAGTAGGACCACAGTTATTGTTAGGACACCTTGGCCAGCATCCATGCTGGTGGTGGCTTTGGTGAGCTGGGAGCAGCCGACTTTTCTCTCTGCCTTTCAATGTTTGGAAACAGTGAGGCTGCCAAGGGAGCTTGTCTCTTGCACTGCACTTCCAGCTTCTGGAAAGCGAGAGTGAGCCCTGAAAAGCCTGGCAGGATGACCGGGTGAGCGTGCCAGGGAGCCGGCTGCGCAGTGCCAACATCATTGACTCCTCTGTGTGACCAGTGAGAGAAAGATGGGGCCGGGGAAAGGGGGGTGAACGGGAAGCAGGGGAGGAGGGAGAGGCTGGAAAAATTGCACAAGGCTCCTTGGGGAGAGGCTTTTCATTTCCTGCATTTCTGCATTGGATATGAAGGCAGCCAGGGAGGGGGCCAGTGCTGTGGGGCTCAGCCTACACCAGCATGGAGGATAGAGGAGGGAGCTGGAACTGCATGATCAGTGGGGCTTCCCCAAAAATGGTTCCCTTGGCCTCCTGGTGCCTGCTGAAAAGGTGTGGAGGCATCCCTAGGTGAGTCAGCAGTAAGTACCAAGGGGCCCTGGTGTGTGGGTGACGTTTTGTACCTGGGATGGCCCTGGTGTGTGGGTGATGATGTTTTGTACCTGGGATGGCCCTGGTGTGTGGGTGACGTTTTGTACCTGGGATATCCCTGGTGAAGCAAAGAGCAAGTCTGGCACAGCTGGCAGTCTGCTCAGCCAGCCCATGCTGCCAGAGCTGTTTTTGCCCCAGTCATTCCAACCTCACCTCTGAATGAAAAAAATAATTTAAAAAAATACAAATAATAAAGAAGCAGGAGGCCTATCTTTGTACCAAGAGCATTGCAGATACCTCATGCAAGCAGCAGTGGCAGGAAGACGGGTCCTGCCCTGTGCCTGGCTCTGTGCTGTGCCACTGCTGAAAAGGTGGAGTTCCAGTGCACGCCGTTATTTCAGACAAAGTTCATTGTAGATGCTGCTCCCATCTTGCCCTCCTGCCTGCTCTCTTCCTCCTTCTCCATTCCCGTGTTTCGGTTCCCTCCCACCCCTCTCTCCTCCACTCCTCCACACAGCGGGATTAATCCATCAGCCCGGCCGGGAAGGAGGAGGGGCGAGGAGCCCGCACTCCACTGAGCACTGGAGAGGCCCCCATTCATGGGCCAACAAAACCGGGGAGGACTCTTGGACTTAATCATCCAAGGAGGGCTCCAGCCCTGCAGACAATTAACATCAAAGCAAGGCAGGAGAAAGGGGAGACGGCAGAGAGAAAGCCTGGAAACCCACGTAGGAATCCTGACTGACAGAGAAGGAAGCTGGGATGCGAGGATAAGAGGGAGGACTCAGAGCAGGAGGAGCTGACCTACTGTAAGACAGCTGACATGCAAAGAGATGACCTGACTGTGACAGGATGCCAGCCTACCCGCTCTGCCCCAAGCCTCCTGCTGAGGCCAAGCTTGCATGGCTGTTTCCAACAGTCCCATCACAATCCATGAAGTGAGAATTATTCATTCATACTTTGTAAACAGAGAGCAGCACCTGCCTCTGTGGTGTAGTGAGCACGGCGAACCCAACAAAGCAGAGCGACGTGTTTTCGAGGGGAAGGGGCTGCTGGAGGGGCTGAGAGACTGCTTTCTGAACATCCAGCCACATGCCTCCCCCTTGGTGGGCCTCACTGCAGAGAGCTCTCCACACTTTGCAAGCAACACGAGGAAATGTTAGGCTGCTAGTGAGCTGTTTCAGTGATGGTTTACCATCTTCTGAGTTGCTACATGGATATTGAATGGGAAATCATACCCATGTCACCTCTTACTGGTGCGTCCCTTCTCCTTGGCATCAGGCTGCTCAGACTTCTCCTCCCCCAAGCTTCATAGAATCACAGAACCACAGAATAATTAAAGTTTGAAAAGACCACTAAGGTCATAGAATCATAGAATGGCCTTGGGTTAAAAAAGGACCACAATGATCATCTAGTTTCAACCCCCCCTGCTACGTGCAGGGTTGCCAACCGCTAGGTCATCTAGTCCAACCTTCAAACCATTGCTACTTCATCACCTGACACTTTGTGACAGCTGCCACTGCCACCAGGCTGCAGATACAGCCAGTGCTGTGCTGAGATTTTGCAATTCACACCACAGATTCACCTGTGATGGAGGTGGCATTGCCTCCCCTACCACCTCATTAGTGCTGCTGAAACTCCACTGCTGACAGCTGGATCTGTAGGGCTTTCTACTGCACCAACCCTTGCTGCTTAGAAGTTTGCACCATAGCCCCCACTGGTTTGGAATATATCTAGGGGTGTATACATAATGGTAGTTAGGATGAACTCATCAGTGGGGGAATTGGGGAATACTGACTCATGAATTTTGAGGAAACCATGTAGAGATAAAATTCCATTACAGACTGTAAGCAGAAATCAGAGACAAAGATAAGGAAAACCTGGGCAAAAACACTGTCAATATGAGCCACCTCTTCTAGTTAAAAGGCGAGTTTCATATAAAGAAGAAAAGAAGTAACTGTCTCTGAATTGCTAGGTAGCTAATGAAGCACTGTTTGCATACCAATATCTGTGCCACAGTACGTCACCCAACACAAAGTAACATCTATTTTCATATGGTGGGTGCCATCCCTGGAGACATTCAAGATCAGGCTGGACGGGTTTCTGAGCAACCTGGTCTAGCTGTAGGTGTCCCTGTTCATTGCAGGGGTGTTGGACTAGATGACATGTAAGGGTCCCTTCTACCTCAAATGATTCTATGGTTCTATGATCTGGAACATTCTTCTTAAAGTTTTTATCACTGTGAAAAGGGTAGCTCCAGCCCTCTGCACATCCCAAGCAGTGAACAGCACAAAGCCTGCTGTTCAGGGTCAGGTAGATGGCAAGCTTTCTGTTCTCTATCAGTTATGACGTTGGTCTCCAACCTGTGAGCTGGGCATGGGCAAGCGTGACAAGGACATGGCTACATGCATCCCCGAAAGAGCAGGACCTCAGGGGTGGGCAGGGGACAGGGTGATGTCCATCCCACACTGGGCATTGCTCTACACAGCTGGTCTGCACTGGGGCAGTCCCAGTGTTGGACAGGCAGGCACAGGAGCAGCTCTCAGTGTATCAGTTACATCTTAACTGTGGCTGTCTGGCTGTGAGGAAGGATGGGAAGGGGAGTGCAAGGCCAGCCTTAGCTTTTGTTTCATGTGCTGAAATTTCAGGCCCCTCTTTCCTTTCTCCAGCTCACCCCTTTTGCACAGATAGAGCCACCCACACGCTCATACCATGTGTACTCGTGCTGCGTCCCACTGTGGCTCTTCTCCAAGAGGTGTTTCTTGGAAGAGAGGGGGGAGCTGGGGTTGCACTGAGGTAAAACAGTGTAAAACCAGTCATTCCTGTAAATTCCTCCTCCTCCTTTGCACCATCTCTTGAGCATCCCTCCCTCTTCCTCAGCAGGTACCTGTGAGAAGTCACCCTGTCAACAAAACCCCAGCAGGACTGGCTTTTGGTCTCACTCCGGCAGCTGGTTCCCATTAACTGTTCTCAATCACGGAGCATTCTTTCTCTCTCTCTCATTTGAAATATTTTATTATTGCTTTTCCTTTCTCTCGGTTCCTAAGGAGAAGAGGGGGAGTGTAAGTGCAGTGAACTAAAGAAATGGAATTTAGAGCTTGATCTTATCACTCCTGTGTGGAGTGCCTGTGAGTTATCAAACAGCTGGAACATTTATTCCCTCCCTAAAGTGCCCAAGGAGTTACTCCTCAGCTTTTCATCCCCCCCACTGCCTCAGGTAGGATCTGCATGGATGAGAAAGGCCACTGTTTCCCCCCACCCCCATCCCTCTCCATCTGCTTGGGTTAAAATGGCCTGGTTACCCATGGCAAGAAGCTAAGGGGGGCAAACATGAACACTCTAGTTTTCACTTCTGAGTCCCTAGGTGGGATCATCAAAACTTGCACAGTTCTGTTTCCATTAGAAGATGCTGAAATGAGCAGAATGGTAAAAAAGGAGGACATGGTTTTGGCTGGCTAGTAACCAGTGTGGATGTGCCTTTTCTTGCAGAGAGACGGAGGTGTTTGACTGCATAAAACCACCATTTTGCTAGGACTGATTCTGGACTTTAACAGGTAAGGTGGTCCTAGTGCTTGGATCTGCCACAACCTCAAATGGCAGAAATGGACATGCACATTTTCTTTTATAGGTCATTTTTCAACCTCTGCTGCCTTTGAGAAGACAAAGGGGACATGAAATCACATGCTCTCCTATGAGAAAATGCCTGCACTTGACCTTCTCTGAAATTCCATCCATTTGTTTCTGCTGCTCGTTTTTATCTTTTTGACTGACTGTGGCCTGGTGCATTGTCTGCAATTCTCCTCTTGGAACAAGAGACACGTTTCTCTTCAGAGCTTTAGTAGGAACTGTCATATCATCTTCAGCCATCTGAGAAAGTGTCCTCCTCGTCCTCTGGCTTGCAGCTGGCTTGTGAACAGCTTCCCTGAAGGGCTGGATGGCAAGGAATCCTGCAGCTCTCCTGCCTTAGCATGGACACATGAGAAAGAAATCAATCCTGAGTGCTTCGCAGTAGGGATGTAGCGCTGGAAGGGATCTCCTATTTTACCACATCTCGTCCCTTGCTATTATCAGCAATCACATAATGCAATCTTTCTCACAAATATGAAGCTCCAAACAATCCTAACAAGTTTTAAGATTTCACCCACTACCTCAATTAGTAGGCTATTCCAGAGCTTGACAGCTCTGAGGCTTAAACCATTCTTCTTATTTCCAGTCTCAATTTATTCCTGGCTAGAGAATGCCCACTTGTTCTGCTGCCAACATTGTTCCAAGGCTTAAATAGCTCTGCTCCCTCCCTGGTTCTCATCCCTCTGATGTGTTTACCAAGAACAATCATATCCATTCTCAGCCTGAGTTTTGCTGGGCAAAATAAATCAACGGTCTCCTATCCTGTGATAGGCACTCTCCTCCATGACCATCCAGCTAGCCTTGGTTTGAGTCTTCTCCGTTCTCTTCCTAGCATGGATGGGAACCGTAGACCCTTCTCCACAGCCTGTGCCCAGGGAAGAGTTCTGAGTAGCGCTGTGGTTTCTGCTGGTGCCACAGCAGCCAGAAGATCCAACATGGGGCTTTTCATAAGCACAGACTGCTTTTCCCAGTGGAGTCAGCTTTCAACCCCCTAGTGCTGTGTGGGATGCAACTCTAACTTGGAGTGGTTTCTTGATTCTGCTAGAGAGTCAGCTGCCCCGCTCAGCTCTGAAGCTATTGTTGCTTCCTGTAACACATGCAATACTTGCTTGCAGAACTGTAGGTATAAAGTTACTCCTGAGGTTTTGACTCATTTGGTAGCACTGTTAAAGCCGAATCTCTGATTTCCCAGTACAGTGAGGCACTCTGAGCTGTATCATGGGATAGCTTTAACAGAAGGTTTTGTTTATCTGGTGGTATTCTTACAGAGCAAGAGATCTACATGCATTTTTCCCGCAATGCTTTCCTGGACACTCTGAGTTCCTGTCAACAGGATATTGAGAGGCTCAAATAAAACTATGTACGTGAGCGTGTGCTTTTTCTCCAATTTAATAGGTATCTGACCCTTTCTTTCTTCTATAACACTCCATTTTTTTCTCTTGTGAAAGGTGTCTTGAGTGAAGATGACAGATTTTAGACTTGGATATGTTGCAGCAGAAAGAAACAAATAGATGTACTTTTCAGTTAAGACAAACCTAGGCTTCAGGAAAACAAACAAACAAACAATGTGTAAGAATACAGCCATGCTCCTCATTACTTTATTGCTCTGTAGCTCATCCTTTACAGCCAGGATGCCCGTCTAGTACCATACCCTTTGGGAAGGCAAGCCGCTGTGGAAATGCACTGCAATGCTATTTCAGGAACTGGAGTTAGGAGCAGTGACTAACTGGAAGGGAGATATGCACAGGCTTGGGGCAGAGTCCTTGCAGTCCTTGGGGCAGAGCCTGCCTCTGGGTGCCTGTCACCTGCTCTCACTTGTGTCCTCCCCTTGTTACATGAGTGACATAAAGATATCAAGGTTTTGCCTTATGTATCTTCTGGCCCACAGTGGACTTTTCTGAGCAGATGTCCAAGCAGATGTGAATTTGTGCAGATGTTTCACCATGACAGTGGTAATACAGAAATAACAGTGTGTGATGCTGGGAGAGAGATGTTGAAAGGCAACCCTTGTTCTGCATGCTTTCTGCAACGTTAGAAGCGATGGGTTACAGAAGTCTGCCCATGCTGATAGCTGTCCGTCACATTCATTCACTGTTTTGTACATTGGTAACACCACTGCTTGGGTGTGTTGTCAAAATCCTATATTGTGACTTTGGGGGATGCAAGATCTCAGCAAATACTCTGCTGTATAGAAGCAGTACAGCACAGAGATCTGAGTTTTTGAAGGATTCACTTCACACTTGAGAAAACAGGCCTCTCTAAGCAACCATTGGTGGCACAGGCTGAATCGGGTTCTTCCCAGTGCTACACCAATACAGGTTTTGCACAATGGCATGTTTTCTATCTGCACAGGGAGGCTGAGGTATAAGAGGAAAGAACTGCTAAAAGACCTGAATGGCTTCTTTTTTCCCCCTGAAGTCTTTTGTTTCTGAAACCAAAGCACAGTAAATCAAGGGGTTCTGCCTTCTATGCAATTGAAGTGCTCTTTAAAAAATAAAACAACCCCCAAAACTACCAAATCCCCAAGTCCCTGAAAGGAAGAGGAGGAGGATAAGATGAGACCTCAGAGAGGATTCATAAATCACATTGCAATGGACCTGGTGCAGATGTTTCTTCATTCAACCCACCAGGCAAAGTGCAGTACCATAGTGGGACTGAACAGACACATGTGAAAGCAGACAGAAGACAGCTGACTTGGAGGAAACGTGCTTTCTCCAGCACATGTAACACATGCTCAGTCCCTACCCTGGCCTCTTTTGGTCCCTTCTGCCAAAAAATAAACAAGCCAGATCAAACCTGTCATGGTCTGGAAGTCTTCAGCTATCCCTTTTATTTTAACGTGGTGTGCGTAGTCTGGTTTCCCAGTGCTTAATACCTTGGTACAGCACTGAAATACTGCTGGATCTTCAGTTCTTGGGCTGCAATATCACACCTGGTTGTCTAGGGAGCACGCTGGCTTAGGGCAGCAAGGCACAACAAGGAGTGAAAAGAAAGAGATGGCTCCACAGCCAGACCTTTCCCAGCATTTTGCAGGGACTCCAACTGAGCTGCCTAGGAAGCCCCAGCCCTGCAGCACATACTTTTTCCTGGAGAGTACTGGAAAGGGCCCAGGTGCCCCAAAATAGGTGGCTAAGGGCTGAGGTGAGTACCTGGGACATGGGACACAGCCAGCCTGGAGAGGCTGGTGGCTATGGGGCTGGAGCCAAGAAAACCCGGCCCCAGGTGACCCTGGAGGAAGGGGCTGCCTGATGCAACTGCCAGTGGCTGCACAAGCAAGAGCATAGTCAGTCCCCAAATCCTCGATCCCAAAGCACCCTCAATTCACATGAGCTTCACAGCTCCTTCCCTTGTTCTCCAAGTGACCAGGTCACAAACGATAGGAGAAAAGTTCACACATCACTGAGCTGACTTGAATCCAGGAAATGGGAGTTGAGTGGCAGATGAAGTTGAAAACCAAGTTTTTCTGTGAGTAGCCTTGGAAAATAGCATGTCCTGTTGTCCAGAGAAGCCTGAAATTCCACTGTTAGAAAAAGTCTCAGGAAGCGTGCTAGCATTTCCCTCAGTGTATTCTGGTGGGTGTTATATCAGAAAGGAACTAAATCTAGGACTTCTTTGTGCTGTATGGTCATTTTGCTTTTGTTTTTGGTATACCCCGGTACTCATCTGACAGCGTCCCAGGATCACGGCAAGTGCAGAGATGGGCAGCCACCTTGTCTTTGTCTCCTACAGGCAGAGAAGCAGACACACGTCATATGATGCAGGCGTGCCACTGGGGATAAGTTATTTTTCCCTGACATTTTTTTTCTTTGATTTGTCCTTGTTTCAAGAAGTGGGAATCATTCTTGTTGGGTTTTGTCCTTTGTGTAAGGGAACGAAAAGACATGTCGAGAATTCCAGCAGGCTTTGGGGCAGCCAGCACCTGGGTGGTGCATTGTTTTTAAAATGGTCTCCAAAAATAACCAGGACCGCAAAAGGGGAAAAATTAATAACGATAATTAACTGGTTTCCATCTCCAAATGCTTTGGAGACATGAGCTAATCAGCCTGTAGACACATACAAACATACATGTCTATAAATTATTTGCTCTTCTACTGCCTTACCTCTTCCCCCAGCAGATTGCCCACTGAGATCCCTATCAGACAGAACAGGTCTCTTTCTGCCCCTTCTGCAGAGGCCTGACAGCCTTGCCTCTGCTCATATTGCACTGTGTCTCTGTCAGTCTGTCTGTCTGACTGCTTCCCTTCCCTGCTGGCCAAGATCAGATTTCACCAAATGAATCACAGTCTTGTGGAAACTCCCTCTGATCTTTGCCAAGAATCGCAAAGTTGATGAAAATGGGACTCACAGCCAAATGGAATTTAGCACGGTTCCTTACTGGTTCCAACCAACTGGGTTCTCATTGCAGTTGGTTGCTTCTGGTTGTCCTGTTTCCATGTTCAGCCTGGCACATCTCCTCCACCCAGAGAGTCATTCCCAGGATTATCAAGTTCATTACCAGATGCCTTACTGCATCTCCAGGGCCCTCCTGGGAGCTGCACACTGACTGTTTCCTTTCATGTAGGTTTGCTTTTCTGCAGCAAAGAGAACTCATTAAGACCAAGAGCCCATTCATCCAGATCACCAGTGTGGGTTTAAGCATCTTCTCTGTCCTCAGCAGGTAGTTTTTTATCTGGTACAGTTCTGCCCTTGAACCTTAATTCCTTCTCTAATGACTTCATGGCTCTTCTGGTTTCAACACTTGACGTAGCAGTGAAGGTAGCCACTAGCTGAGAACCACAAGTCCTCTCTGATGGGAAGCCCAGGCTCCATATGGGACCCTACACAATGTTACTTTGCTTCTGAACCTCATTTTCTCCATCTGTAAAGTGAGTGTAATAAAATCCCTTGTGTAAAATGCTTTAGGGAAGACACTGGGCTTAGTGTTGAAGGGGAATTTCATGTTGGAGAAAAAACAGTGTGGTCTCCTGGGCCCTGCAGCACACAGAAAAGATGCTGCTTCATGCCATTCTCAAGCTAACCTCCAAAGACTTAGTAACAAACTTTCCCCAGCCCCGGGTTGTGATGCAGAAATGGAGGTCTGGGGGGCTGCAGCCTTCAGATTCTCTGTCCAGACAAAGCAGAGGTGGCAGACATTTTGAGGAATTACTGAGAGAGAAAAGTCTCGGTGTCATCAGCCTTAGCACTTCCTCTACAAGATGGCCAGGAACGTGCTATGGAGTGCCACCAGGGACCTGCAGGAGAGGCCCTATCCTACTCCCGTGTGTTTGTGCACTTTGCTCAAATCTCTTTGTGTTGTGTTGTCTGCACATCCAGAAACTAGGCTGCGCCTCAGGTAGCTCCTGAGAAGCCACTGAAGAAGAAACCCTTAAGGTACATAATTGATAGGAAGGTCTTCATCCCCAGGGCTCCCAGGTGCTCCAGCATCTCCAGCCCGGTGTGCAGCAGCTCTGCCTCCACAAACAGGTGTCTTCCCCAGAGTGGACAGCAGCCAGGGCAGACAGTGTGTTTCCTCAAAGTGAAGACAGCTCGGCTCTGCTGCAACCCCCTTGCCTGAGGAGAACCGCAGACCCTTATCAGGATTCAGCCCCTCACTGTGAGGAGGAGCGATTGTTTTCCTTTCTGGGTCTCCCAGCTCTCCCTCTAATGCTCTGCTCTCTTTCTCTCTCATCTATTTCCTTTGACGCGGGTCCCAGGCCCACTGCCAAGTCTCAGATCCATTAGCGAGGTGCCTCGCTGACTGAAGCACAGATCAGGACGGATCCGGGCGCAATTAGCAGCTTCTAGCACCTCATCTGGAAGGCATTAGCTTGGCTTTTGGGGGAGGGGGTTATGAGTTGGGAGAAGAAGAGAGAAATAAGAGGGAATGGATATAGATGCCAAACAGAAGAAATAAACTAGTTCTACCCCTCTTAGGAACCACCATCTAGCAACTGACAGCAGCACACAACCAGATGTACAGTTGCCATAAGCAGGGAGCTCAGCTGCTGTACCAGGCTGGTATACCTCACAGACCTGTCCTGCCAGGAGGATGAGGTTATGAGGTCCAAGAAGAGGCCAAGACAGCACAGCAGTGAGCAGTCTGACACAGTCTATGAGTGAGGATTCTTTTAGCTTTCTCTCACACCTGTAAGTGCACTTTGTCCTAACTTGTCCTCATCTTCCTGTAGTGCTCTGCTCCACCTGGCTCTCTGTACTAAAATCCCACAGCATGATGCTGTGGTGTCTCTCTTACACTCGAGGAGCCAAGACAGACCAGCACATGTTGGTTATGATGGCCCATAGGTGTGTTGTAGACCGAAAAGCCACAGATAGCAGTTCGTGTCTACAAAATGTATTTGCCAGTATTCTTCCCCCGGCCTCGTACATAACTTTGAAGAAAGCCCTGGTATTGCTCTCAGCAGAGGCAAAGGCCAGTCCTGCTCCTCACCAGCTTTCTTCAGGTAGATGGATGCACAGGAGGCTGTGGCTTTCAGTCTGCCTCAGCCCTAAACTGAAGGGACAGGGCAAGGGTACTTACAGTGGAGCCGTCATGCTCTCAGAAACGGCACTCTGTTTTCTGAAATGACGCGTGTCGAGCTGGGGGAAAACCAAACATTGTTCACTCTCTCATGTTGCAGAGCTGCTAGCCTGCAAGGCGAGGAGCCTGGATTCTATTTACTCACCTGGGTGCGATCCCACCGGCCGGGCGCCAGATAGCCCATGCCATAGCTCATAGGCTTTTCCCCTTCCAGGGCCACCTGCTGATGGCCAGGGGCTGGGAAGCCAAGGCATCCTCTGAGACAGTGATCTCATGTTATTCCTGCACAGGCAGCAGCTGGAGGTAGCTGAACACATACCTCAGAGCAATTTTTCCTAGGCTGGTTGCTGCCAAACGGAGCCCTGCTGGTTGGTGAGCTCATGGAAAGTGATCTGCACCTGGGCTCAGGGGCTGTCAGCCGAAACGGTGGTGACAGAGGTGTGGGGCCACGTGGGGGGAAGCACAGGCGGCTGATATTTGTTGGTTCAAGGAGTTCGGGATGTGTTGGTACAGCCAGTGTGCTCTGTTGTTTCCCTGCCAGTAAAGACGCGTATGACAAGTTGGTGAGATGGCAGCAGGGGATGCGCAGAGCAGGATCGTGCCTAACCGTGTGCAGAGCAGGCTCACCCTCTGGCTGCACGCATCCCCTGTGCTCCCGACTGAGATGGAGGAAGAAGGCCTGGTTTCGGTTAAGCCTTCAGTCACACAAAGATGCCTTTCCTATTACTCTTTTGTTTTCCCTTCCCGATGACGTTCCCATTTAACTCTTCCAGTGCTCTCTTGGGGTGTCACTTGCCATGCCTACAGACTGGCCCTGGGCAGGGACAATTCAGGAGCAAAGAGTTGCTGCAGGGTCCAGGGCTGGAGGCCCCCATTTTGCAGTATGCTTGGGGAACGTGGGCACGTAGGGGAGATGGCAGCGTTGAGAAGAGCTGGAGAACGATATGCCAATGGCACAGTGCTGAGTGTGGTGGAAATACTTGAAGAGTCAGTCATGGTGTTATCATGGCTGAATTTGGCTCCAAACTTCAGATCTGTGAAGGGGTAATTGAGGGAGTGGGGGGGGTTGGAAAAGAAAACATGCAAAGGCCTTTTCAAAACCAAAGACCACAAGAAAAAACTTCCTATAAACAAATCAAATGGAAATATTTTTTTAGTTCTATAAACATTTCCCCTTGAAGCGTTCAACCCAAATATTGCATCACTGTGCTAAGACATAAACAAAGCTTACAGTGAAAGAGATGCACACCAACAATAGACTGTTTGCCTTGTCTGGGCTGTGAGAAGTGCAAAAAAAAAAAACAAACAGGGTGAAGAGTGACAAGCAGAAAAAAGAGATGTCTGAAGAGTGCTTCTCTGAGCGTGCGAGAAAGGGAAGAGCCCCCTCCTCATTTCCCACTGAGTTTCAATGAGGAAATTCAGCTGCTTCGGGGTCCTTAGGAAATCCAGCTCAGCAAGTCACAGGACACTGGCCAGATCTATCAGAACAGGTAGCCTCCGGGTTTTCCCAGTATATTAACCCTTTCTGAGGGTGTTTAAAAAAGGCTTTGACACCAATATCTCTTGGGTAGAAAAGCATTTATTTTTCCAGTGATTGAAACAGGAGTAGCAAGAAAAAAACTGGCCAGGCATTGTTTGATACCAATGTCATGCTTCTCTACAGGAAGCCCAGCCACTTGCCCACAGAAAGGCTGTTGCTTTTTCAGCAGCAGGGAGTGGGCATTCAGGAGGTGGCAGGGGCTGGGGGCTGGCTGTTGTTTTAGAGGCACCCTAGGAGGAAGGATTTGGCATCAGATGAGAAAATGTGACATTCCATATTCTAGAGACACACACCTGAGGCAGTAGTATAAGGAGATGCTGGCTACCTCATGGCTGTCTTTTGCTCTGTTTTCCTGGGGCATAGGTGTCCCTAATCTTGCACTGGCACATTTGTCATGTTTGGAGACATGCTGTAATCCCTCCCCTGTGCTGGGAGGCCAAGAGAAACAGGCAAGGAGCTGCACAAGCCACACTGGTGAGAGGGGGATCTGCTGCTATTGAAGCTCATGCAAGAGACATGGGTGACTTAATGCCCTCCCTTCATGAGTACTCAGAGACCTACCACTCAGTGACCCTGGCCAAGCAGCCTGCGGGGCTGTGTGGAGCAGAAAACCTGTGGAGGCCATTCCATCTGCCCAGCCTCACTGCTTAAGCTTCTTAATGCATGTTTTGGGCTTACCAGAATGACTTCAGGTGCTGCTGTAAGAGCTGATTGATGAGGGGAGGCCAGAAGAAGAAAGGGCCTCACACATTTCTCATGTTACACTGCCTCCGTATCGGTGGGCACTCAGAGCACCTATGCCTGAGAAGCGGAGGCAGAATGGGGCCCAGAGTGAGAGTGACCAACAGACAGGATCAAAGATCTGGAAACAGTAAGCAGGGCTGGTCCAAAGTAGTAGGGCCAGAAGTCATGAGGTGGGCTGTGTACAACTGGAAGCCACCAGTTGCACAGAAAAGACTACAGCCGTTCTGCTTCCACGAGGAGCCATGGGGTGGCAAGAAGGGGTTGCATGGCTCTCGAGGGTACTGGGAGCTTGCGAGACCTCAGGAGGTGGTCTGTGAGTGGAGTACAGCATCCTCCTCCGAGTCTGTTACCCCACACTCACGCCTCACGCAATATCTAACACATGCAGCCAAATGAAACGGCGGTGAATGAAAGCAGCTGGGAGGAATGAAAAAAAAAAAAAAAACACAACAGAATTTCAAAGCTTTGCCTGATCTTTATTTGGCTGCATGTGCTGGCTGCTACATGGTATCGCTCCAGAAAGGAGTCTGTGGATTTTTGATATTTTTTTTTCTGCCCCAAAAGGTTAGTTTGTTCTCTGGATTAAAAAAGGATCAGGAATACTGAGTTGTGTAACCTTTTAAAGCTCATCCAGCCCTCGTCCTTGAAAACTGCATGCTCTTAAGCACTGTAGAGTTGGTATCTGCTGTGATTCCTTTTCAAAATGAGGTTTTTAAAGTTACTAAGAATTGCTTTCTTGCTCCATAAAATGCAATGAAAGCGCACGTGTGCAAAGCCTAATAAGAGAACAAACCCGGGTGTGTGCGCACAGAGGCACTGAGCTGTAAGAGCAGCTCTTTGCAGGCTTGCAGACTGCAGGAGGGTGACAGTGTTCAGTTTCATACAAGAAGTAGCATTTGGGAGGGGAGTGTGTCAAAGGGATACTGAAAACAGGCAATGTGTAGCCAAACTAACCTACAGGAGAGGCACTTAAGAAGTTTGGAAGTCAGAGTGTGCAAGTCTAGACCCCGGGTATATTGTTGAGGATGAGATGAAAGAAATAGGAATAATGAACAAGGGTCAGGTTATGAAGGGTGGCACCTCTGATATTCCTGGTGAGCAGCTCAGGGGAACATTCATGGGGGCTGGCTGAACCCTTAGCGGGACCCACCATGGTCTGCAGGCTGGGCTGTGGGCTTGCAGAATTTTTCCAGGGATTTCTTCCAGGCTGTTTCTCTGTGATCCCTGACACAGCCCATCAGAGCTGCCTTTTATCAGCACTGCACGCCACAGTGAGTCTGTTTTGCGGTGGGTTAATCTGTCAGTTTTCAGGCTGGGGATAAGGATGATGGCAAGGTAGGGGCATGGGGACAGGCAGGCTGGGCATCCACATTCTTCCCACCTAGTGAAGATAAGGACTTGTTGGAGGGCTGTTCCTGAGGCAGAGGCAGAGCAATCCATAGCAATGAAAAGAAGGAAGGCAAGGCAACAGGTGTGTGGGGAAGTGGTAGAAGAGGAGAGATTATGGGTAAATAATAGCTGAATACCTGGACTGCCACAAAAAGAGAATGCAATGTAAAGGGAGATCTGCACGCCTTAAAATGTAAGCTCCCTTGCTGATAGACATGACAGGTAGCTATTTAAAATCACTGCAATTACTCAGGGACCATACCACAACTAAAGTGATCTTTTCAGCCTTCAGCATTAACGTGGAACACCTTTTGGATGCCTCCTTATCTTTACTGTTGATGTCTGTAAACCCCAAATGACTTATTTCAGATTAAGAGAATCAGTAAAGAGTGTGAAATCCTAAACGTAGTGCAGTCTGCAATGATGGGTATTAGGTTCTCACTGACTACCATAGCACCAGGTTTCCACATAGCATCTCCACAGAGAAAAGAAATGGTTTATCCAGTATGAGAAAAAACTAAATCCTTTTTCCAACAAACCTCTGCAAAATGAATAGCAGGGAAAACAGATAAAACCCAGCTAACCCAATGCCACACAAATATCTCACAATTTCTGTTGGTTCCCAGATGAATGTGTGCTCCCCTCATTTTCCATGAGCTGGTCATGGTGCTCCTGTGTCCATACTCAGGACTTCCCACATCCAGCACTGCACTGTGGTCATGATCGCTAATGTGGTTGCATTGCCTTTCATTGCACGAAGAGCTTTAAACTGTAGAAGAATTGTTGCTAAGTTCTGACTAAGAAAAATAAGATCTTAGGAAAAAAAGGCATTTATTTGGGGTGTTTCTCAGAGCTTCTTACTCAAGCAAAAGTTTTTGCTTATTGCACTGGATAGTTTCCAGTTAATAAAACTTTTTCTTGAAGACCCTGTCTTCCACCTTAAATACTCAGTGGCATTGTAAGTCATTCCCCAAATACACGATGGTCTCTACAACTACACATCTCTAAATGAGTTGAAACAAGGAAACAAATGGGTCTGAACTGGGTCGTTCAGTGAGTCCCATAGTTGTCCAAACATTTCATGTCAATGAACCAACTATCAACAGAACGGTATTTCCTAAGAAAGTCCCCCACATGCATGCAGTGTGACACCCAGAGTGTAGGCACAACTGTAACCATATAAAACACCATTTATACCAATATATCCATCACTGTGCAAAGAGAGAAAGACACTTCTGCAGGGGCATCTTTCTTATTGGTTTTGCCATGTCTGATACTGGGATCGTACCTGTAAAACCACCCTGTTGCCAATCCGTCTCCCAGATGAGGCAAAGGAGATTGTAGCAAGGTGGGAATTGGCCTCTTCTCCCAAGTAGGACAAGAGGTAATGGCCTCAAGCTGCACTGGTGAAGGTCAGGTTGGATATTAGGAAAAATTTATTCTCAGAAAGAGTGGTCAAACCCTGGAACAGGTTGTCCACAGAAGTGATGGAGTCGCTGTTCCTGGAGGTGTTCAAGAACTGCGTAGATGTAGCACTGAGGCACACGGTTAGTGGGCACGGTGGTGATGGGTTAACGATTGGACTAGATGATCTTAGTCATCTTTTCCAACCTTAATGATTCTATGATTGGAAGCTATCTGCAGTTTACCCTTGAGATTACACCAGAAATTGTTTGTATTTGAAAATAGTCTGCCAGCGAACGTGAGATATCTATGTCTGACATTAGTGAGCTACTCACATCCAAGTCTGTGTCCCTGACTTGGGCCCTAATGGTGAAACTAAGCCGACCTCAAGCTGGTTTAGTTCACTCCAGCAAAGATTTCCTAATATAGCCAGGCCCTATCTCTTGTCGCCCTGTCCCACCCCCTTCTTTAATTTGGCTCTCATGAGTTTTGATGACTGAATTGTTTCCTTCTTTGTTTCTCTGATTACCTTCTTAATCTTCTGCTCCTGAAAGATGCTTAGATCCTCAATCCCTGTACAAATACACTTTTCTTTCTAAGCTTTTCACCAACCAAACAAGGTTTTATTTGTTTATTTAATTTGACATGCCGGGAGAGAAATGATCCCACTTCCTATGGATTATCGAAGTAACAAATAGCTTTACAAGAGGGTAAACAAAGTAAAACTCATGCTGAAACTCCTTTGAACCAGGGACTTTCATTCACTTCCCCCCTTTGAATGGAACCTGCTGCCCTTGGACGGGCTGGCTCCTGGAGTGCAGACTCATGGCCTCCTTGTCCTCCTGCCCTCCCTCACCAGAGTCACTATGAGTTTCCAACAAGGCAGTCACATGGCTGTGAGCTCACTCTGCGAAGGAGAGTTCTCTCCATCTTGCTTTTGGTTCTGTAGCACAATGCTTCCAATCAGTATGCCATTTTTGCAAAGGTTAAGAGCTAGAAAAATGTGGGGGCAAGTCTGGGAGTCCTGATGAAGGCAGGAATGCTGCATTAATTTTTGCTGGGTGTTTTTTCTGACTCAGAGGCTGGTGTGGAAGCATCACTCTGTGCACACACCACCTGCAATATGTGCTTCTGAAAAGAAGGAGGCTTGAGTTTAGGCTAAAATGTAGAAGAGTTTGGAGCCAGCAGTGCCAATGGGCTCCCTCCAGGACAACAGCCCCCAGCAGCATGCAAGTTACAGGTTTTTGGGGAGCTCAGTCCTGGGGGCTGTAGGCTGCCCTCTCCCCCCACCCCCAGCATCCTGTTCTGTTTATCGTTCCATCCGTAATTGGAAGGCATGTGTGGATGAATTAAACATAGCAGGGCAGATGAGAAAACTCTCCCTCTTAGCTGGCTGAATGAGCAAACTTAACTGAGCCTGTTACCCACTGAGTATCGTACCGACATGCCAGGGTCTGGTTTCCTTTGAGCTCGCCCTTTCATGCGGAGTCCCTCAGTGCCCCCCGCCTTGCTCTGCACAATGTCAAACAGCTGGAGCTCCTCCGGCCCCAAGGAGGAGCCTTTGCATATGATGGCAGCAACAGTGGGAATTTTGCCTGGGATTGCAGAGGGTTGGGGCTGAGGATCAGGATGCTCTGGCAACTCCCAAGGGGGATGAGTCCCCCCACAAGCCACGCCTGTGGAAAAAGGTTTCAGGGAATGGGGCTAAAGGAGGGGGTTTGGGCTTTCTCACTGCTTTGAACTTCAGCAAGGTCAGTGGCACCCTGAGGGCAGTTCTGCTGGGTGGTTTGAAATAAATGGGTGCCAGCCCAGAGCTAGTATCCTTAGCACAGTGAGAGAGTGGATGTTCACTAGCAGGACTGCTGCTGTCTCATCTCGGGGTTCATGGGGGACACTGCTGCACAAACCATCATTCTGCTCCAACCTCTAGGAGTTTTTTCAAGGGAAGAACAGTAAATGAAGGGTGCTGCTGCACCCCACGTTTCCTCCTCCACAGGGATATATGGTGAAAGTAATCCTGCAGGGCTGCAATCCCAGCCTTTTTTTTCCCTGCCATTAAACAAGCCCCAGGGCAATTCTTTGCACAGGGTAGCTTTAATTCTTCTCCCTCCTCTCTTTCTTCCCTCCTCTGTAAGCCTAAAGCTCGTCAGGCCTAATTCAATTCCTGTTTTAATTTTGAACATTTTACGACTGCTCTAAATTAGGAAACCACCGTTTTTCAGACAAGACAGGTGCTAGAGGTCTCAGCACTTGTAAAATTAGGCCACTTAGTGAGGTGTCTACATATGGATTTAGCACCTAAGGACTACGCTGCTGAGAAACGAAAAGAAAATCTTGGAATCTAGGAAACTATTTTTTAGAAGATAATTAGACAGCAAAGTTAACGTGGAGGAAGGAAGTTTGTTTTCAACTTGATAAGTGTGCCCGTTTGGGTGCAAGCTGAAAAGCTGTTGATAGGTATTCCCTTGGAACTCCAGAAACCCTGCAGAAAAATCAGTTTTGACATTTTCAGTACCCTTGGCATAAAAGAAAGAAACCTAAAACCAAGAAAAAAAAATGCATTAAAAAAAAAAACAACAAAATAAAACCAACAACCAAGAAGTCCTTCAGAACATCTTTACTCATGAGGAATGAGCGAGCTAGGAGTATAGATTCCTCCTACAGATTCAGGTGAAAAGGAATAACTCTGAAACCTAATGATAAAGTGAGGATAATCTTTCTCTTTTACTTCCTTTGACTGAAGGACTTCAGATTTAGAAACTACAAATCACATTTATCATCTGTGCTCTGCACAGGGCAAAGGTGTGAGAAACCTTACCATAGTGTGTTAACAATTCTAGTCTGACTTTGCAGTAGCAGAAGACCTGTTTTAAACTGACCTTTATTGAAGGGCTTTGAAAGACTGAGGATTTCTCTGCACCTCTGGGTAAATTTACTAGTTGGGCTTGGGAATTCGTATGTCCTTTGGGATGAGGGGAGGCAGTGAGCAGAAGTTGGTTTGGTGTAATCTCAGGGATTGGTGCCATTGCTTCTTTTGAAAATGCGTGTCTCAGATGATTTCCAGAGATCTGACAGGGACAGCTGGGAGAAAAGTTCTTCTCCTTCCATTAAAAAGAGCGTGGCCAGCAGGTGGAGGGAGGTGATCCTTCCCCTCTACTCTGCCCCGGTAAGGCCTCATCTGGAGTACTGTGTCCAGTTCTGGGCTCCCCAGTACAAAAAAGACAGGGATCTCTTGGAAAGAG
>JAOWBP010000001.1:69723299-69743330 GCA_028571105.1 Tragopan temminckii | reverse complement strand
GGCTTTTTTCATTTCTTTTTTTTTTTTTTTTTTTTTTGCTCTCGTTATTATTATTTTTCTCTCTCTCTTTCTCTCTCTGTGTGCTGAATTCCCCGCAGATCCGGCCTGGAAGTTCCCAGCTCCTGGAATTAAGCCTCTTTGTTGCTTCCCTCCGTTTCGGGCACGGCCGAGTTCCCCCCTCCCCCGTCTGCTGGGCCCGAGCCCCCGGTGAGTGAAGCGGAGGGGAGCGGGCTGGGGGGCGGCTGCTGGGGGCGGCCATGGGGCACGGGGCTTCCTCCCTCCTCACGCCTCGGTGGTGGTGGTGAAGCTTTGTGCTGGAGTTGGGGAAGTTGCTGTCGGGATGCTGGGAAGGGGTCAGCGGACGCGCCAGGGAGCTGACAAGAGAGGAGCGACATCCCGCCAGCCCCTGCCATGTGGGGCTGGGGGTTGTGCTGGAGCAGGTGGGTTTGGGGAGCGGGTCATCCCCTCCCAGACCTTCCTCCTCGGCCAGGAGGCTTTCACGGTGGGCCCAGAATGTGTACACGCCTTGGTGCGCTGGCACTTTGCTTAAATCTTCCCCAAAAGCTGGGTCTGCAGTGTCTCCCCATCCCCACCACCAACTGGTCACGGAGCGTGTGGTGGAGAGGGAAAAGCTGTGCGAAAAGCCGTGTTGCTTCAGCTCTTGTCAAAAGCAGATGGGAGTTTGCAGGCAAGACTCAGCAGAGTCGTTTCGGTGCGTGCTGTGTGAAGGGGTTGTGCTGCTGATGCAGAGAAAAGCGTGGGTGGGTAATCTGCGAGCACAATTTCTGTCCTTGTGCAATTGTAGGTTTTTAACTCTGGTGCAAGGACGAGGAGTGATTTGGGTTTGGGGAGGAGATTTTCTGCTTTGTGGCGGGATGCTGAGGGACTTGTCCCTATGTGCCTCCTGACCGCTTGGGCTCTAACTTTGGCAGGTCCTGTTGGTGGTGACTGCAAATGGAAAGCGTGCTGGCGTGCTGGGGGCAGAGTGGGATGTTGGGTTGGTAGCTGTGTCCAAATGAAACTTTCTAAAATGCCCCACAGATACTGATGCTTACTTTGAAAAATTACAATAGGCTTTTCCCAATAGCCCCAGTGGGCAAAAGATATTTAATAAAAATTGTGTGTCTTTGAGCACTTCCTCAACTAATTCGGGTACCCTGAGTGTGATTTCACTGGTGTTGTGGGAAAGACAGTTCAGGTCTATTAAAAGTTTTTTTTTGTTCTTGTTTGTTTTAAAGAAACTCTCTTGACCTCTGCAGCATTATGCAAGTGGGATAACAGGCTTCCACACACACTGTGCGCCCGCCTGTAATTCCAGGCGTGTCCTAAACTGTTAGATTTTCTTGGTGTCCAGTTCTAACTTCTACATCGCTACTATGTTATCTTTTTGATAAATGCATTTGCAATCTGCCATTAAATTTCTTTTCCCATGGGCTAAAAAATAATCACTGAAAACATTAGGAGGACGTGAGTGCTTTTGCAAGTAGGATTTTGACTTAGTTCTCTTCCCTTTTGAAACTAACTGCCTCGATGTGCCTGTGTTTAGTGGAGGGCTCTTAAATATATATGCATATCTACATACATGGACAAGACTTTTTTTTAGTGGGTTGGGTATTGAGGTTTATGGCTCTGGGAAGAATTTCAAGCAGAAACATTTCACAGGTTTGCAAGGAAGATTTGTGCTGTTTATTTAAGTGACCAAAAGAAATGAAGATGAAATATCTTCCTTTGCTAATAGGAGTCATCTTGGGACCTGCTAAAGTAAATAGGACAATTAGAGCTGTGAGCTCCCCGCTGAGTGCGTGATATTCTCTGACAAGAAATAAACAGAGTTTTGTTCTATGTACTAAAACACCCATTCCCCAGATACGATTGCAGGACTTTATCTGTTGTGCACAACACAGACAAGATCGCAATAAGTGTTTGCTGTGAGGGCTGGAGTCAGCAGTCCTCCCTGCTGGTATAGTTCCCATTAGGGAAAAATGAAGCAGGTTCATCTGAAGGGTGTGCAAAGGTCCTTGCAGATTTGGAAAACAAGTCCTGTTTTCTCCTTTTCTAATATGCATGCATACACACAGGACCATTCTTTGAGAGAAATCCCAGCACAAGTAGCTGAATCCACACACATCTCTACTTTGCACGAAGAAGAAATTTTACAGGTGAATGTATGTGCTACAAAATGGCATATATGTCTTATGCATGCTCTGTATCCCTGTGGACTGGAAAATACAGCTTTTCTGTATCATGTACTGTCATGATAGCCCAGTGTGCACAGGGCGAGAGGCTCTAAACCACAGTGAGGCTGGGTGCCCCATATCTGCCGAGGTTTTCCAGCCTCAACAGCTCAGAACTGCGCTTTTTCAGAAGACAGGTGAATTATTGCCCTCTCCCTCTCACTTCTTGAAATTCTGTTCTGTTCTCAAAACTAACAGCTCTTTGTGAGCCGGTGGAGCCTCCTGTCCAGCATAGAGCGTGCAAGTGGGGTCAGGAAAGTGAGTAGCCTACGTGGTCCCCATCTCACCTAGAGATCAGAGGGGATGCTTCCTTTTCCTCAGTGAAGAGCAGATCTGAATTTTTGTAGTTTCTCTTCATTGTTACTAGATGACTACACTTGATTAAAATGCCAACAAATCCACCTGTCAGTGCTTCCTGGCCTCTTCCTTAACTGTGTGTCCTCACAAGCACAGGCTGAGACCCTATGTGACAAGTCCCTGTTACTTCTTCTGCCTGGGCTGATGAGCAATAGAGACAGAAGGACACTCTTCAGGTGGAAGCACAGGTTTGAATGTCGAGCTGCTTGGACTGCCCACAGCCAATGCATGTGCACTGCACAAGCTTAAACAGCTTCCTTTGTAGCCCCATGCCTCAGTCTCCCATCGCAGAAAATGGTGCAGATGGGGTGAGAGCTGAGGTGGAGCAGTCATTGGAACCATCATGCCAGCCAGCAGCACCAGCCTTCACATCTCTCAGAGCAGAGCTCCAGCTCAGTCAGCCTCAGTGACTCAGCCCACAAGAAGTTGGAGCAGCAGCAGGCCAGCATAGCTCTGGCTTAACAGAAGTTTCTTGGGCCGTAAATAATGGTAGATTGGTCATTCTGATGCCTGACATTGAAAGTCTAGAAAAAGTGGGGAGCAATTCCCTTGGACTTCTTTTATGTACAGGGATGTTTTGGTGCATTACTGCTGGCATGTTATAGGCCATGGATTGCAGATCTCTTGGTTCAAACCATTGCCTTCCAGGCCAAAAACTCTACGCTGCAGAGTCTCCTGTTGGGATGGGGTATCCCACAATGCAGAAGCTCTCTTGCAAAACCTCTGCAGACTTCCTGTTTCTGGTTAGACTGAAAACATCCTGAGGGAGAAACCTGCTGCTGTGTACTCTGGTGCTCTTGTGGTCAGTCCCAGCTTAAAAGGTTGTGGCTTTTTACAGTGCCTAGGCCACAAGGACAGTTTGAGGAGAGTAACAAATAAAGGAGTTGCAGGTCCTGGTGAAGATCACTTTCCATTTTTTTAAATGTGTTTTGGGTGACTGTCTGACAAAATGCATCGCAAACGTCTTTTTCTTATTTCCTGCTCTTTGGTTTCATCCTTCTTGGCCCTGAATCATACGGCATTGTTTCCGTTGCTTCGTTGGCTGAACGCAGTGCTCAGAGCTTCATTTCTGGAGGCAGCGCTTGTAGGATGGGAAGCTTTTAAAATTTGCTTTGTGTGCATATTTGCGCTTCAGAGTTTTTAAAATCTCTCCTCCGTAGGAGCGTGGGCTCCAGCAACACAGCTGCAGGAGTGTCGGTGGAAAGTGGAGACAAAAATGGTGTGAGTACAGTGGGAGCAAGCTGGCTGAGGAGCTCAGAGAGCTGTTGTTGTGGGGGAAAAGCCCACAGCACTCACATGGTTCTGAAGGGTTTTGTACACAAACAAGGAACAGACCACTGCCTTGAGGAGCCTGCATGCTCCTTTTATTGAATGGCCTCTTTTCGTCCCTGAAAAAGGCCAAACGGGCTGAGGGACTCAGCTGGCCCCAATAGAACTGTTAGCAGAGCACCTGGCGCAGTGAGGCTCTGTGCTGAGAGGGGCTCTCGGGGCTGCTCTCCTGCCTTGCAAGAGTGCTCCAGTAAGAGCCAGAGCCAATTTATTTTGGCTCTGGTGGGACCTATGGAAGAAAATGTGCTTCAGGGAGCGTGTGGGACGTGCTCAAGCTTCTTCGCCCTCTCTGTGGGCAGCATGCCAGCACAGAGGTGAGAGCCAAACTTTACCCTCGCTTTCAGCTTGGCTGCTCTGGGGAAGCTGCTGACCCGTGGCCAAAGCCTCCCCTAAGCCCCCTCTATAGACGTGGGGAGTGCGACTGCACCTTGTGTCCATGCAGCGGGTTGGAGGCTGGCTGGGCCAAGTCCAAACCACGCAGCAGCACGTTGCCCCTGTGAAAACCCACTGTTGTTGAGATCACAGGGTTCTGGGGCTGTGGGCTCTCTATATGTCTGTGAAAGCCAGATGGTGGCTTGGAAACCAGTCACTTGTTGCGAGCTTCTGCGGCACAGACAGTAAGTCTCAAGCCCTGTGGTGGCCATGCCATTTTTCTTCAGCAGAGTCTACAAGATTAGCCAGCAAATCCTACTCTTACGCAGAGCCATGGTCCTACAGCCCTACCAAACCTATCTACAAGGAGGTACTCACTGGCTGCAATGTCCGTGAATCTTAACAAGCTTGTGTGTCTAAAGAGTGTGCATTGAGCCTCTCTCCTTTGTTGTTGTTTTCTTTTAATCAGAGGAGTGGAGAGGGAAAGGGTGTGAAGATCCCTGTTAGTATTGTGTCTTCAGCTTTGAAAAAGATCGGTTAGGCAGAGCCCTGTGAATCAGTATGTTGAGTGTATTAAGAAAACTTACACAGATATAAACCTACAGAGGTAGTATTTAAGAAATAAACCTCAAATGTGGATACGCTGGCCTGAAATATAGCATTTATGTGAAAAAGGCACAGGCCTCTGGTAATGTCACTGTGGTTTATTCTGCCCCATTTAGGTAGAGCAGCCACCTTGCTTAGCCATGCTTTTGCTGTAGGGAGGTGAAGAGAGCTGGGTTCTGCTCTCTGCCTTGCAAACTTTTGTCCACGTTGGGGCAAGTTGCTCTTTGCCTCAGCTCTCCACCTGCAGAACCCGTGAGTGGCACTTCCCTGCCTCCTGGTGGTGCTGAGGGTAGATCTGCTAGAGATGCAAAGACACCATGGCTTTGCTGGCTGCTGAGAAAGCTCTCTGGTTAGGACCACTGTTGGTTTCAGTAGAGAGCCTCCTGTGGTGTTGGTAGCCCAATAGGAGGTTCTGCGGTCACCTCTGGGGATATCCATCCATGCATGCGGGGTGGATGTGGGCTCTGGTTTTGGTCGGGAGGGTAGGCTTGGTGTCAAGCTGCTCTCTGAGCTTAACCCCTGGGGAGTCTAGCGTAGGTAGCAGCACTGCAGCTGCAGTGAATTTATTACTCCAGCCAGCAGTGGTACAGAGAAGCCATTGTAATCTTATGTACTGTACAGTGTATATCTCAACGAGAAAAGTGCCTCCTGTTTTTCTTTTTTTTTTTCCCCCTCCTCTCCATCCTTTCACGTCTAGCTTTATGAAGTTCCACCCCTTAAATTGCAAATTTGGCCTTATCTTCAAAGAAGGCCTTTGGTGCCAAGGTTTTAAAGGTGGGGAGGAGGCAAGAGCAAAAACATAATCCATTAACAGCCCAGTTGCCAGAGAAAATGTTTTTTAAAACAAAATCTGAAACTTTAGTGTTCGAGATCCAACGCCAAGATTGAATACAAGTATGGGCCTTGTCCCCCAAGAGTGACAGCACTGGGAATATGCTGGCAGAGACCATGGAACGAGGATTCTTGTGCATGCACGCACACAAATAGACAATTATTTGGAAGCCAATGGAGTTCTGGATGCCGAATAATAATTTACTTCATCTAGTGCCTTCTGTTCCAAGTTGCTCCCCAAGCTGCAGCTGATGTGGAGAAGCCTTCTCGCTGCTCCAGCCCTCTGCTGGATAGCAGTCCCTTCTGGGGCAGGATGGCAGTGCTTGCCTGCACATTCCTCAGCCGTGGGTGGTAGAAAGGGTGAGCTGGCCCCACTTCTCCAGAGCCTGGCACTGTCAGCGAGTGATTCCTTTGGGCCCCTTGAATTTAAGATGATGGGAATATGATTTAATATTTTATTTTCCCAATGAATGCTGCTTGCTTAACAAATCCAAGCTCTGTCAGCCTGAAGAGGTGGGTTTGAATCGCAGTAAAAGGAGAGGTTTTCAAAAACATGCTGGGTGGGATTTTTCAGAAGCACCTGGGATGACTTAATTATACTTACTGAGATGTGTGCGTTGAGGGACTCGACAGCTCTCCCCTTGCTTTTAAATACAAGGTCACTGTTGGCACATCTGTGGGATGGTCACACTGTCACCAGTGTAGCAGCTACACAAATCATTCCCAAACACCTACTCTCACATGGAAATGTAATCTTTACTTCAAAAGTTCTTCAGATATGGTTGCCTTGCCAGCAGAGAGGATAGAGGCCTCAAGCTGATGGTCGGCTGTGCTCTACAACCATGCAGCATGTTAGCTTGGTGGGATGAAAGATGCTAGAGAAGGGGGGTCAGTACTAACATATGAAGCTATGTGATGAAGACCAGCCAGCCCTGTGTCTTGTGAGGCAGGCAGCAATCTATCAGTGAGTGCTAGCTGCACTTGCCTGGTACACAAATATACAATACAATCAGTGGGGAGCCCCACTGATTGCCCCATGAGGTCTGCTGACTTCTGTGCGAGCAAGAGTCAACTTTTTACAAAAGGCACTAAGATAGGCAGCAAAGTACTTGCTAGATAAACAATTGGATTTTCCTTGTGATTTCCTTGACTGCAGATTTGGGTAGGAGAAAGTAGCATGAAGAAGACAACGTCAAGAGCAAAGTGGCAAGTCATATTTAGTGTTGATGTCTGATCACCTCACTTGCACTCTGCCCTACAGTCTGACCCCTGGGATAGCTTCAGACCTTCAAGCCACTTCAAAGAACCACCTTTACAAAAATTTCCCAAACTAGTGACCAAGAAAACAAGCAAAAATTTCAGCAGCCACAAAAATTTGAGTATAACCCAGTTTTTGCATAGCTTAAGCACTGAAGATAAGTAGAGTTTTCTTAACATTGGCTTTCTGGGTGAAGGCCCGAGGAAGACCTGCCATGCTTTCTTCCCCTCCCCGCCTTATCACAGTAGTGGTCTAAAGGATTAACCAAGACTGGGACCCAGCTATGTTAGACACTGCTAGCCTGTAGTGGGAGACAGTTCCTATATCTTCATTCAAAACAGCAAGATAAATGGAGGACAGGAGATGAAAGTAAAGCAAAAGTAAAGGTCACTCAGCACATCAGGGCTGGAGCTTAATGCAGACCACATGCTTCCTGGTAGCCCCAAATTGGGCTCTTGGTGTTGGTAGTGTCTTGCTGCAATGGGGAGCTGCAGTAGTGCATGGCTGAAGGAAAAGGAAAGGAGCCAGTTCTGCCTTCAGTTCTTCTTGTCAGCTGGTTATCAGCTGTGGCATGGTGCTTTGAAAGACAGCTGGGAGAGCAAAGAGCCAGGGTAGTAAATGTGCAGGCAAAATTATCTAATTACATAAATGCTGTGTACCTTCTTTCTTGGGGTCCTGGGACCATGCTCTGGAGGCACTGGCTTTTGGTACCCAAGACAAGGATGAGGATGTACAGGAGTGCCCAAACACTACCCAACTGCTTGTGGGGCATGAGCAGAGCCTGGCTTGATGGCGAAATGGGGAACTATCTCTCAAAAGAGGATTGGACTGCTTCCCCCCTCGCTTTCCTGGCCAACTTGCAGTGCTAAGTTTTAGGGAGCAGGTGGGGATATCCGTATATTTATCCTCCTCTGGCACCTGTGTGTTTGTGAAGAGCTGGGGGCAAACCCTCTTGGAGGGCTGCTCATGGCTATGTCCTGCTGTGTGTGAGCAAAAGTCTCAGCTGCAGTCGGAGGCTTCTAGCATGGAGGAATGCTTTGAAATGTTTTAATAGCATCATGTTGCCAAAGGGTCTTTGTGGCTGGGTGAAGGAGATGACTCCTTCCCCTGCTCTGTGGAGAGCCCATTTGAAGCAGGACTCCTCTGTTTTACAAGTGGGTTTCATTCTGCCCTCTACAAGCAAAGTAAGGAGAGATCACTGATGCAGTATTTGGGTCCTCATGGCTCCTCACTGGCTCAGTAAGTGCCTTTGAAGCAGGAGGGTAGTGGGAGATGTCAGACAGCTGCACAGATAAAAAGTTTTCTTTGGTGTTTTTTGGTACCAGCTTGCTCCTAGTGCATGAAGGACCGTGAAGAGGCACAGACATAGTTTCTGTCCCACTGGATTGGCAGGCAGGGGGATGGGGAAGGTGTCAAAAAAACGTGTTGTGGCACCTATCTGTCTTCATTCTTAGTGAAAATAACTTCTTCCAGCATCCACATCCCTCTCAGTTCTGCAGTGGGGAAGGAGAATGGGATTACAGTGGGTCCTGCACCCATTCCCTGCATGCGTGCTGCCTCCTAAAGGATATGGGGGCCGCAGCTGGGCCCTTGCACCTCCCTTATTCCCAATTTTTGGGCTTTAATTTCCCCTCTTCTGCCTGAGGTCCCTGTGCCAGGGCTGAGATAGACTTGTTGGGTGAAATCTCAAAGGCCCCTGTCCTTACTTGTTTTGGGGAGGGCACACAGGAGCCGCTGGCAGTGCCTCCCTGCTGCTGGAGCAAGGCTCCCAGCCCTAGCCGACCCAGAGCGAGCAGGGTTCTGGCATGTTGGAGCAGGTTCTGGGAGCCCTTGCCCAGGCAGGCAGGGTTGCAGCCTCCCTGCAGGTCGTTTTGGAGGTGAACCAGCCTCTCTGCAAAGTAGAGCCACCTCTCTGCTTCCAGTGCTCACCCTTGTCAGGCAGATCAGGACTTAGAGGTTCAGAGAGATGGATCTCCACTAAGGTTTCTGATCTTGTGATATTTGGTGGGCTCAGAGGGGTTTGTGTCCTTAGAGGTGGCTGGGGAGGCAGCTTAGTGAGGCCTACAAACATGCCTGCAGCTTGCAGTGGGGTGCCAGCATCTGCAAGGGGAGTGCCAGGGGATGTCAGTGAGCTGCAGCAAGGCAGCCTCATCTGGGAGCCTGCAGCCTTGGGCTTTGAGGGCTTTCTTCTGAGTTGATGGACAAATAAAAGCTGGTGTAGAGAAGTGCTGGGAAATCTAAAATAAAGATTCTTAGAAATGTACAGCTGGGGTGGACTTCAGGAGATCACCTCCACCACAGGCTCCTTGTGTGCTGTTTCCGAAGGTCTTAACTACTGAGGCCCTTACTTGGGGGCTGCAAAAAAAAAGCCTTATTTTCCATGTAGCACTTCTGCAGTCAATAGATAAAACAGGCAGAGATTCCCCTGTGGGTTTTATAGCAGAGGCTCTCCAGGGCTTTTCTGAGGTACCGAGCCCCAGATGCTGCAATGGGTCAGTTTCCCTCTCACATGAGGGAAGATGCTCCTACCAGATGTTTGTTATCGGCAAAGCGAGGGGGGCTGGAAAACAGACAGGCTTCAGCTGGTGAGAAGCTGAGAAGCACAGAGGGAAATTGTCATTGTTTCCCTGTTAGGCTTGTAGAGGGAATTCTGGAAGCTGTTTTTTAGCCCATTGTTACAGTTTATGCTTATATAGCTCATGTCTTTTGTGAGAGACTGTTAACTCCTGAAGCATGTTGGAGATGAGACTATACCAGAATACTTTCCTTCAGCCATCCCAGGATAAAGTATGGCAGATGCTCAAGTTAATAAATGGTCAATATTGATGATTCTGAGGTTGGATTTCCCCCGTGCAGGTGAGTTTTCCCAGTTGCTTCGGAGGGTGGGACAAAATCCTTATTCCTTTCCACTTCTAATATTGGCTGTGTGTTCCATAGTCAGCTGACAGTATTTAACATAATTTGGAGGGGATTGTATTGGGGTAGGTACTGTCTGAGCTGCTCTACAGTTGCACTGAACAGTGAAAGTTTTTTCTAGGGGTATTTAGTGCTCTGGGATAGTCACAGACTTCCCATCTCAAAGAAAGCGTTGACAGTCTCTGTAAGCAATTAGGGATACATTCCTTGAGGCAGAGGATGTCTTTTTATTGTAGTTTTGGAGAGTACCTAATAATGTTATATTAAAAGAGTCTCTGTAAAATAAGAGAATCAAATATTCCTTGTTTTTCCTTTACTGGACAGGTAATGTAAGGATCTTTGGAAAACCCAAAGAGTCATCTTTCTGTTGCTGTTTTGTTTTCCCAGTAAAGAACTGAGCACATACCAGGTTTGCTGTGTTTTTTAAGAATTTCTTGTGCTGAACTGTATACTTTCATAAGGGGATAGTAGGCTGCCATCTGTTCTGCATCTCCCATGGTCAATCCCTCATGGTCCAGTGGCTGGCTATGGTGTGTCGCTGCTTCTCCCTGCTCTCTTCATTACGTACAATCTTCTCCAAAAGTCACTAAGCATATAAAACAAGGATTGGATTTTATTATTATTTTTTTTCCCTATTCTAGAACAGGCACTGACCACAGTCATGCATTTGTTTTTCTCTCTTGCTTCCAAATGCAGTCACATAACAATAGCTTGGAAAAAAAATATTGGAAGCAATTTGGTCGTGAATTTGCTTCCTTTTTTGGGCTGCACGAAGTGGGTTAGCATTTGGGTGAAGAGGCCCTGAGCTTCAAACCATCTTTCCCGAGGTTTAAATGGGCTCCAGCCTGGTCAGATGAGATGTACCACGGAAAGGCAGTCTTTTGGGGGCAAGATCTCCCATTGCTCTGTGTGCAAAGCCTCAGGCTGGGGGCCTTTTTTTCTTTTTTTCAGACACCCCCAAAACATTATTTACTATTTACGTAGCAGAGGAGTCTTGCACAGACACTGCTATATGGGTTTTGTATGCATCTGGTACCCAGGGGAAGCGCTGGAGGAGAGACGCTGGCTCCCATCTCGGTCTTCTTCAGAAGTGGGTGTCTGTTTGCTTTCCTTAACAGATTGCTAATAGGCGATGGTGGGTATTGTTGTAGTTCTTACTGCTTTATGCAGGGTGTCGTGACAGGTGATGGTTTTGAATATTTTCCACAGCTGTAGAAACAGATTACTCTCTGAAACAAGTTCAGAAGGATGGAGGAGTGAGAGCTGATGACAGGTAGGATGATCTGCAAAAGGAAGACAGACCAGGGCACCAAGTAGTACCCTCACAAGGAGCAGGAAAAGAAGTATTTTGCAAATGGGACTGCGGGATGTGTTTTCAGTGTCTGGATCTTTGGGTCTTAAGGGAAAGTACCACCTTTAACAAGACAAATGGAAGTTCAACAGATGGGACAAGAACGAGCATCCGATTGCTATGCTGGCCAGGAGGATGCTTGGTTGTTAAAATCTCTAATAGTGAAGGCAGTGAAATCTCAAACTTCTTTCTGCAGTTCAGTGGATTTCATCCTTAGAGAAAAAGGGAGTACATAGGCTTACATGTAGCAGAGAGAGAATGCCGTTTGACAAAGGCTAGTAGGTGAAGTTTTCAGATCACAGGAATTTTCCTTCAAGTATTTATTTATTTATGGCTTCACTGAAAAAAATTTTGGACCAGCTGTGTTTAAAAATATAGCAGTAATGAGATACTTAGAAAAAGGGAGTTAATCTCTCTCCCTCTCCAACCTGCTGTGGGCTGCCAGTTCTAGTGTCAGCAAGTCCTGGGGCATCGCAGCCCTGCTAGCTAGAGTCACAGTGGAGAAAGCCAAACCCCAGAGGGAAGCACCAGCAAGCAGTGGGATATAGAATGCCACAGAGGCTCCCCTTTGGTCGCCCTCCAGGGGCAACAAGTTCAGGCTGCTGGGGCTCCCCAGTTCTCCCTCCCTGGCTCCCTCAGGGCAGCAAGGCCTGGTTTCTGACTGCTGCTGGGTAGCCTTGAACTGTCTCTGACAGCCCTGATGGGGAGACGCGGGAATGAGGAGGAGGGGAAACCAAGGGCTTTTGTACTGAGGGAACAAAAAACATCCTCTGCGTGTCTCTGGGTTCAGTGTTTGCAGACTCTCTAAACTGGACTGTTTTTTGTTTTGTTTTGTTTTTGCTTTTAAATGCTTCTTTAACTGATGTGATTTTTTAGAGTATTTTTTTATTTTTGGCTGGAGGGTGTCTATCTGGGAGACAGAGTCTGTCTGGGGCTCTTCGTTTGGCCCATCAAACTTATCCGCAGAGCACGCACAAGCCATCTGCAGGCTGTATTTCCTCTAGGATTCCCTATGGCTTTTCCGTGGCCAAGCCTCCATGTTTGGTAAGAAGGCAGAAGGGCTAACATGGGCAGGCTGGCTGTGCTCTGTCTTCCAGCCCTCTGCCAACGATGGCTCGGGGGGTGGTTTGGTCTTGCGGCAAGAAGAGGTACCATGCTGGGACAGAATGCCTGAAGAGTGGCCCCCAGGATGAGCAAAAGGGAAGAGCTTTTGGTCTCCATCAGCTCTGGATGCTGTTTTCTTGCCATGCGGGAAAGCTACAGCTGAGAGCAGTGAAAAATGTATTTTGAAGAAGAAGATGCTTCTTCTGATAATGGTGGAATGGCATGTAGTGGTCTGGAAAGGCAAAGTAAGTTGGTTTGAGCCCAGGTGAAACTGTGCAGAGAAATCTTGTCTCCTCTGGGCCCGTTGGTTTTGGCTCTCAGATGATGTGACATCTCACAAGAGAAAAATCTCCTCTCCCCACTGTTTCCTTTTTTCTCCACTGGTAGCTAAGCAAGATTCAATTTTAATGACTTCCCTCTACTCTCTCTGCTTCCTCCCTCCCTGCCCCACACATGCCTTTCTTTTTTAATATTATTTTTTAAGGCATTTCTTTTTGGCAAGAGTTAAAACACAAGCAGCATTTGGACCAAGATGAAACCAGTCGAGGAACATGTTGGGCAGTGTAATGCTTTGTTCTGAGTTAAGGGGGAGAAGAAAGGGAAGCGAGCGGGGAAGGGATGTCATTTCCCAGATGGGGACCCTGCCAAAGATGTTCTTGCTTTGGAAAGCAGAGAGTGATTTTGAGGTTACACCAGCTTTAGCCCTTTATCATTCCCCTTCTGTCATGCAGGGAAGCTTCGAAGTCAGAGTCCTAAAATCTGGCCATGTTGTGCTGTGTGGCCCAGGTGACCTGAACAGTCTCAAGACAAAGTCTACTGTTGTGACAGGGTACTTACAGCAGCCTGAGGTTCCAGTTGCTGGAAACCATAGTGAGTGGATGAGAAATCTGCCTGTTTTTTATCAGTGAAGATCCAGAACCAGTGTGGTTGCTGTTTGAAAAACAAAATCAGCATTTTCCCCACGAAGAGACAGGACTGCTGTGCCATTTTCGTGCCCTGCCAGAAGCACCTGGTGTGGTATGGGATGCTGCTGAACTCTGCTTCAGTTGTTTCCATCAGGGAGCCTTGACATGTGTAAGATGCTTGGGAAGCACCTTGTCCCTTGATGCCTCCATCCAGAGGAGCCTCCTGTGCAACAAATCTGTGTTGCTGGAGGGCGTGACAGATGGAAAGCCTACTCAGGCATGTTCTACTGTCCTGGTGACTGCCTTGGGCCACCAATATTGCACGGTGCGTGGGCTGCTGATTTAATCGCCCCAAGGCTGTTGTACAGTAGCAAGCTGAGAGTGAGAATACAGAGAAGAGAAAGTGGAGAGATCTTGTTACTTTAAGATGTTTTTGTGGTTGAAAATACGTGCGGCAGTTGTTCTGTGGTGCTGGGCAATTTGTTGGCTGGGAGACCAGGGCCAATGCTATCTGCATAAAATAAGTAAATGTCCTTGGTATAGTCCCAGGCAGAGTCACTATCCACAGCCACCAAACGTGCAAGATAGAGACCAGCAGACTCCCTGGCCCTCCAGTCTTTCAAAACTCCTTTTGCCCAGCTAGGGGAAAAGCTGCTTTCCTAATCCCATTTTGAACCTCCTGAACTTAACCACAAACTCAAGCTCCAAAGGTGTCAGTAACTTTGGTCTGGAGACCATACGTTTCCTCTCCCCAGCAGTTTTGGCGGCAGTGTGTAAATTTTTGGTCTCTTACTTGTGCAGCTGGCCCCAGATGTGCCAAAAGATGGCTACAGCAGCACCACTGTGTATGCATTGGTTGCCAGTGACTAACAGAAGTGCAATGCAGCCAGTGCTGGCCTTGAAACATGCCTTGGGTCTTGCGCGTTTCTTTCTTATCAACCAAGAGAAGTCTGATTTGAAGCAAATGAATATATAACCACCCTGGTTTCACCTGTCACAATATGATGGAGGAAAATAGAGGTGGGCAGACAGAAGAAGCATGTGTGGTTGCACATGCTGGTTTTCAGCTTTGTTTTTTAATATATGTGTTCTTGAATTCTTTCCCATAGAGGTAGTAGGTGCACATACACAATTTACTGCACAGTTAATCTGGACTTGCATGTTTTCATCCCTTTTCCTGGACCCCTGAAGTCATCCACATGTCCGTTTCAGCAGTCTCCCGAACCATGGGTGGGAAGCACTGACCGAGGTGCAAGCTCTTGGGTGGGAGGCAGAAGACCAATGTTTCCCTTTCTTGCTATACTGCTGACTCTCTGCATGGTTTAAAGAAATTTCCTTTGCCTCTTCAAGGTTTGCTTTCCTCCCGCCCATTGGTGTTTGCCAATGTAAATAAAAAGCATGTAGAGTGGCTGTAGCCTTTGTGCAGCCTTGCAACACCTAGTACAGTGTTTCCTGCAGCTGGCCCATCTCCATGGCTTGGTGCTCTATTGATTTGCCTGCTTGGGCCTGGGAGCATCACAGATGTGTTAGAGTGCAGCACAGGGACACTGCGGCAGCCCTGTCCCCAGGCGCAACTTGCTTCGGCTTGCTGGTGCCACCAGCACCCCTGGCCTCAGGCCTGGGGTCTGTGTGGATTTGGCATAGGTCTCTGGCTCTTCTTAAGTGTGGTAACGACTACCACAGGCTTCGGAGACTTGAAAATGGGTGTGTGATACCAGTAGTTGTTGGGTGTCACTCAGTGTCTTGGAGCCCTTCAGTATGGAGTTGGGCTCCATTTTACTTACCCAGGTGGTTGCATGTGTATGCGCATACTGCAGGAAAGCATCCACTAATCCACAGAAACTGCTGTACCCACACCTGCCAGGCTCTGTGAGGATATTTGGAAGATGTGAATTGCTTCTTGTTCAGTAACCTGGTGGTAGGTCTTCCTGCCTCAGCTCAGTCCTGGGCTTCATGAGTGCCAGCTGATGGGCTTGGGTGGGCTGCAGTGCCCAGTCATGGGGCATTTACATATGGTGGCACATTGACTCTGCTGTTTCTGCTTCTCTGTTTACTTAGTTCTTGGCAGCTGGATGTTTGAATGTTTGCTTGACAAAAAATTTCCCTGAAGTCTGTGATTATGGAAAGTTTAGTCTGACAAATTTTGCTGAGTTATCCCGTTCTCTTGTTGTCAATAATCTCTTGCTTGTTGTCTCCCTTAACCACAATATTTTGTGTGTGGTGCAAATTTGTGTTTTCTTCTCTTGTAATCAGCCTGCCCCTCCCTGCTTGGTTAACTTGCTGAAGCTGTACCCCCAGGATGCTGACATCTGTATCTTAATAATCCAAAGTCCTGGGGCTGCCAGGAAGCAGTATAAATCATAAGACTGCATACCTGTCTAGCACCTCTCACCTGAGAATCCAGAGCTGTCTGGTGCGTACTGTTCATCTGCGTACCATTCGTACCAGCTGGGGTTGATGTTCCTGTTTTTGCAGCCTGGGAAGCTGATACACAAGGTAGGATGACGCTCTGTCCAAAAGATGAAGTGATTCCAGAAATACAGTCAACTTCCAAGACTATGAGTTTCTATCCCTCTTTGCTATGTGTAATTTGTCCCCAGAAGGAAAGGGTTGGGTGGTTTCAAGCAGTGTTTTATTTGCAGTGATCCACGGCTGTTTTGGCATCCCAATAATTTCAATCTGAGAACAAAAAAGCAATTGCAAGATTTCTCCGAAGTAAGTTAACACTCCTTGTCTGTGAGTGGGTGTCGGCAATATGGTAACAAAGTAATATGATAAGTAATCTGATAAAGTATTGTATCTTACGGTCACATTGGAGCAATGCAGGGGGGCAAGTGTTCATGGCAGATCTGGAAAGGGGAAAAACGCTGCTGTACTTCAGAGGTGGTGACAAGGCTGATGGAAACCTGCCTATGGAGGCTAAGCGTTCAACCCGGGCTGTCTCCAATGCACGTGGGGACCTTCTGAAAGCCAGGGCTGTTCAGACTCTCTCCTGGAGAGCCATAAGCCTCTCTAAGGCTTATGGCTTTTGGTGGAAACTACAGGCAGACCGTGTCAAATTGCTAGATTCTACCCCAAACCAGGCAAAGGGCATTGGCTTCTGTTTAGTTTTCACTTGATGAAGAGGGAGGTGGAGAAAAGCTAGCATGGGACTGGCACTGCCCTAAGGCTGTAGGTACTCTGTTCCTAGCACTTGCGAGTGCTGTTCCCATGGCTGGATCATACCGGTGAGAGCAGAATAATACCCCCACTGGCGTCCCCAGGGAGCTGGGGTGTAAGAGGAGGAATATTTTGTCTACAGCCCTTTCAGAAAGGGACAGTGGAGAAGGGATAGGAAAAAAGGCTGATGATGAGGATTAGGGTGAATGCATGCCCTCCACGCGCATAATCTCTGCTGAGGCTATGGGGAAGTTGGTTTGGCGATCCCTGCACCGGCCCCCCGGGCACTGTGAGCCCCGGGGAATAGGAAAGCCTCAGGTCGAGTGGGGAGGGCTGCAAGCATCAGGAGGTAACAACGTGTTTATTTTTCACATGTTGCAGCAGAACATCCCTACATCCAAACCCACCCATGTGCTCGCCAGGCCTTTGTAAGACACTCACACTCTTCCCTTGGGGCTGGGGCACCCCCAGCTCCCTCTGCTCTGCCCCTTCTCCTCTTCCCCCTTCTCCCATGTGCTTTTATTTCTTTTGCAAACAGCGTGCGCCAAATCCAACTTCACAGCTGGCTCGGCTCCATGTGTTTGTTTTCTGTGCCTGCGCGGCGCTTGCCAGCACTGCTTGCGCCCTTGCTCCGAGCTGGAGGCGGGGGGAGAGCAGGGGCGGTGGGGAGGGAAACGGGAGCAGGCTGCTGCTTTCCAAACCCTTATTTGTTTAAAGCTTAAGCCTGTTTGAGAGCGCCTTTTTGGAGTGAGGGGTAAGTGGCAGGGGCGGGATGCGGGGGAATGGAGAAAGTAAACTGTGTGTCAAGGAAAGCAAACTTTGCAGCTGGAATTGCTGCTGGTGCTCATTGTGTGAAGGGGCTGGGGAGGTGGCTTGGAGGCTGTGCCTGCCCTCTCAGTGCAAGTGTGAAAGGAAAAGGATGCAGAACGGGGAGCTGACAGTGAGCCTACGTCGTGCTGGTGGCGGGGCAGGTGAGCCTCCCTGCCCCAGCTGTTGTCCTTCTGTTATGGAGCATCCCGTCTTGGAGATGGAGAAACCATGTGCTGGCCCTGCCTGTGTGTGGATCACTGTCCTCAAGTGTGCCATCATTTTCAGAAAAATGTGTTTATTCCCAGGATGATAAATGGGGCAAAAGGCATGTAGATATTACCTTAACAAACAAACAAACAAACAACAAAAAAAAAGCTATAAGGCAGTTTCATTCTCTGGGACAGGGCAGTCCATCATTTAGCGCTGCCCTGCTGCAGGTGACGCTCATCACACAAGGTTTGGGAGAGTCATGCAGGCCTGGGGCAGTCCTGTGCCCCACCTAGGCACTTGGTACTGCCAGGGTGTTTTCTGCAGGCAGTCATCTCTGTCCTTTTGTTTCTCTGGCCTTGAGCTTCCTCTTGTGTTTTTTGGAGTAGTGACATGTCTTCCAGGGAAAATGTGTCCCAGCAGAGGGTCCTAGAGGCTTTTGACCTGCTCCAATTACCAACATGGTTATTGGTAGTGAAAAGTATTAAAGTGACAGCAATGGAGAGTAAAAACTCCCATTTATTCCCAAACTTTAAAAAAGGAGGGGAAAAAAAACAACCCTCTTAAATACAATCTTCAAAGGCCGAGAAAAATGGGCTTGTGCTCTTTTGCATCCCAGCAACAAGTCACTGCTGAAAGGAGTGCAAGCGAGAAGGCAGTTTTTCTTTATGGTGGTGATGGGGATGCCTCTAAAGCCAGCCATCTGGGGATTAAACTTTGTATTGACGGTACTGGCGAGTACTTTGTCCTGTCTCTTTTGTATGCTCTTCTGGATTTTGATGTCAACTGTGTTAAACGAGCCTTGCACTTGTTAATGCAATTTCTGGGCCTGCTCCCATTGAAGTCATGGCAAAGATCACACTGGTTTTGGAGGCGGCCAGATCAAATCCCCTGCTATGACCTTCTGGATGCAGTATTTTAGCAGGTAGTTCCGACACGTGTTTCACATAAGCTCAGTCTGTTTTTTGCTGTTAACACCGCAGCTGTTGTAGGTGCCCTTGTTCCCCACTCCGCCCTGGGTGCAGGCTCTAAAGCCAGGAAATCCGCTGAGGGTTCTCTCTGCTCTGGAGATCTTCCCATTGTGACTTGCCCCAAGGAATGCTTCACAGTTTGTCACTGGCAGTTTCCATGGGCTTTTCTGGTTTAGGGGTTCTGTTTGTTTTTTCAACAAAATTGTACCTAATTTGACACAGTGAAGATTTTTCTATTGTTTCTAGACAAATAGTTTTTTAAAAAATTTGGAGTCGGGAAGGAGGTTCATGTTTAAGAACACAAAAAAGCAGCTGGCTGTGATCTGAGCACAGTAGTTTCCCTACCTGGATCTTCCCAAGCGATTGTCCTTGACTTGCTCAGTTCTGTTCAGTTTCCCTGCCCTGGACTTTCTGTCACCTCTGTCCCCACTTCCCTTTGGTGTCTCTCAGGGCTTCTCCCCGTGGTTATTTCCCTGCTTCAGCTGGGCCTGCCTCTTCGCTGACCTCTCCCTAACCCAAGCAGCAATTAAAGCCTCAACCTCAGACTCTGAGTTCTGTTGTGTTGTTTTTTTTTTGGTTTTTTTTTTTTTTCTTTTTTGTTTTTTGTTTGGGAGGATGAGAATGGGAAAACAAAAGCAGTGCCCTGACTAGTGTAAACTAGCCACAGGCACATCTGTGCTGGCGTGATGACGGCTCCCGGTGGGCGCTGCTGTCCCTTGCAGCACTGCACTCTCTATGGTTGGTGGTGGAGGGGGGACGATTGGGGCCCAGAGTCTTGCTAAGGGTTGCTCTTGCAGCCCTGCAATCCGTGTCAGCCACTCTACAATGCTGTCTGTATAGAGGTGCAGCCAGGAGTGTGTAGGGCATGCCTGAGCAGAGGGCTATGGGCAGGCAAATATGCTACCCAACCTCTCCAAACAGGAGAAGGAGAAGGTGTAGATGCATGTATTTTGTTATCCATTGCATCAAACATTCTAAATAAAGAAGAGATCCTGTCTGAAGTACCTAGAGCATGGAATGAGTTTTGCTGTTTTGTGCAGCATCTGTCCACAGCTGTGCCTGCCCTGACAGTGGTTTCTGGCTGCAGTGGTGACGTGGTGAAGTGGGTATTGTTGTCGTGAGGTGTGGATAGGGCGCTGGGGCTGACAGGCGAGTGGTGTGATGCCATAAATTCCAGCTTCCGAGGTTTGGCACATCACACCTGTGCCCAGGGGTTACCCCTGTCCCGCTTCCTCTGTGGTGTTCCCCACCACAAAGGTGCTTCAGCTGTGGGTTTCGGCAGGGCACCCCATGAGGCCCCATCACTGCTGCAGGGCGGCCTTCCCCGGCACAACAGCCAGCATGTTGCAGCAACAACATCTGTTTGCTGGGCGCACTTTGTCTCTGAAGAGGCTGCGCAGCACGCTCCATCTGCGCCCAGGGTTGTGTTGCTGGTGCCGCGTTTTGCCAGCCAGACCGGAGGCACCGGGGCCCACAGCCCGTGCCAGCAGGGCCGGCAGGGCGCCAACGTTGTGGGTGCCGAAAACGGCATCAACCCAAGGTGCCTTCTTCAGGATGGTGTCGCGGTCCTTCTGCGCCAGGCAGCCCCCGACGGCGATCTGCATCCCGGGGTTGGCGGCCT
>JAOWBP010000001.1:69689652-69723199 GCA_028571105.1 Tragopan temminckii | reverse complement strand
GGGGAAATTAAGTGTCGGGGCATAGGGGGAGCGTGATGGCGAAGAAAGGCCGCGGCTTGGCTTGCCTGCTCTCTGGGAGTTTGGCCTTCTCAAAACCAGAACCGTTTTCGGGGCACGTTGAGGAGCGGAGAGTCTGGCCTGCATGCCTAGTGCGGGGCCCAGCGCGGGGATAGCTGAGGGGATCCTCACAGCAGTTAATGCATCTCCTGCCACACATCTCTCCTTTCCCAGATCCCCTCACACAGAAGCAGTGCAGCACAGTGGCATGAGGTGGTGCGGTCACTGTGTGGGGGTCCTAGCCCTGCTTCACTGCGCTAGGCGGGCTTCCTCTGCTCACTCTTAGATCTTGTCTTTTCTGAAGCAAATGGGTACAGTGGCTCTCCTTCCTTTTGCGTCTTCCTTTTCAGTGCTTTAAGCTCCACGGAACAACTTAAAAAAAATCCTGTCTTGTATTAAAACCTACCGATCGCAACCAATGTTGGTTTGCTGTATTGTGGAAGGCGCCTCTTCTGAAGAGCACCAGTCCCAAAGCCTGAGCAATGAGCTGGGAGCTCCGCTGTCCCGGCCTGACCCGCTGCTGGGAGCAGCTGCGGCGATCCCCCAGTGTCACCCGCACGTCCTCATCTGGCCCCAGCCCTGCAGCCCTCCCCCGGCCCTGCAGTGTCGGTGCTCTCCCTGCCTGCGTTCCCTCGGCCCTCGCTGCCTGCCCGCGGAGCTGGGCAACGGGCTGGGCCTGGTTTCCATTTGGGGCCTTGTAAATCACGGGTGGTGTGGCTGTAACGAGGGCTGCCGGCCCGGCCCTTGTTAAGCAGGAGGGGGTTCGGGGCTGTGGGCAGCATTTCCTCAGTAAAACCTTCAGTTTCTAATCAGCAGACACCTCTCTCGCTGCCTGTGTCTAATTCAGGTCCCTTTTCCTCTCCAGCCTTCCCCCCCCTCTGCCCCCCCATGTGCCTTTCTCCCCTCTCATGGCCTCACCTCTGCCTTTCCCTTCCCTCCTTTGGGGCCTTCGGTGCGGGGCGGGAAGCGAAGCCGACAGATTTTACACCCCCCAATCTGACAAAGCGCTCGTTAATTTTGCTCTCCTAATGGCCCCTCCTTTGATTTACTGGGCTGTCTGAAAGAGACTTAGAGCCTTCACTCCCCTGACAGGAAATTGTTATTTTAACCTGACAGGAAAGAATTAAAAATAAATAAGTAAATAATTCCCCCCTCCCCAGTGAAGCCCTTCCAGTGCCTTTAACCCTTTCTTTTCCCAAGCAGCAGTTAAGCAGAGGTGGGAGGTGTGAGTGACCACAGAAGTGCCAGCAGACGGGAGCCACCTCAGCTCCGCACCACTCCCGGCGTGCGCGGGGCTGCCGGCAGCTCGCAAGCTGCCCGGTTAATAAAGTGCCTTGCTCTGCACTACTGCAGGCTGCTTAAGGGCAGCGCTTTCAAAAGAGGTCAGCTCCCATTTAGGCGTCGAAATAAGTTGGTTGCCTATTCAGGAGAGCTCAGCATGTCAAGAACTGAATGCTTTTGAAAATCTGGCTTCAATTGTGGAAGCTGAGAATTTCGAAATCTGGCCCCAGATCCTAATAGTCCTTTTGGAATTGATGTTTTCATTCATTTTCCTCATTATTTTTATGCCGGCCATTTACTTTTTGTACTTCACTCAGCTGTGAAAGAAATGGCCACATGTCCCTATTTAGAGCTCATGTTCTGCCTGGAGGTTTGGGGAGGTACCATACACTTGTCGCAACACACCTTCTCTCCTCAGCCTCCGCTGAATACTGTTTAATCTGCCTGGTGCTTTGGCCAAATTTTGTGATCTCCCCTTTTTTTTCTCTCCACCTATTGCCCTTCTTCTTTCTACAGACTGGGGACAGCCAGTTCGGACATGGCGTCCATGTGCATGGGTGGTCCTTGCTCATGAAGGGTCCATTACGCCTTTGGCTTTCTCTCTCTGGCCAGAGGCTCTGAGCAGTGCATTGCTGCTGGGAGGTCTGGTTGGAAACCTCTTTACCTTCCCCCACCCTCAGCATGGACTCCAAGGAGCAACTCTTTCCTGTCCAACATTTTTCCATCCTGCTGCCAAGCTCATCCAGATACAGCAAGTGAGTCAGCTTCACATTGTAGGCTTCCAGTGCTGAGGAGCAAGGCTTAAGGTCTACCCCAAAATGGTTCTTCTGGTGGAAGACTATCAATCCCCATAATACCTTGTAGAGTGAAGTAGAAACCCAGTTTTTAAGCCTTTTCTAGACTGAGGTGGCACACCAGTGCACGTTCACGTCAGGCCTGGTCAGTGGTAGCTTGACTGAGACAGCTGTGGTGTAGCTAAGGGTTCTTTGGTGGCTATCTTAGGTGGAGAACTTGAGTGACTCAGATGCTCTCCAAGATGACAGCTAAAGGATCTCATACCACATCGTGTGCTGGTTAGTGGGGGAAACTCCTCAAAGACAAATTGTTGAGGCTTTCTTCCCTCCGTGGGGGAGGAGAGTGATGCTGGGAAGGCTGAGGCACATGGGAAGAAAATTGTTGTGTTATCGCTTTGGTGGTGGTGGTTACCCACAGTGGATTTCCACGTGTAACTGAGCTGTGGGCTACAGTAGCTGCAATATGATTTCAGCTGATCCCAAAGCTTCAGCTGCAGGCCAGTTTGCTTGGCTTTGCTTCCTTTAGGAACCACCAGCAAAGTGGCTGGGCGAGAGCTCCCTGATTGCAGGTGCTGTGTGCCAGCAAGTGGAGCTTACCTTGAATGACTTCCTGAGCATCTCACCAGGAGTTTATGGGAGTCTGTGCTTCAGGAGTTCCACCTCTGGAGGTTATACTTGAAAGGATTTGACCTTTCTTTTTGACTGAGATGGGTATGAAAGGATGTGCTCAAACTGCTCGTGGCTCAAACACTGACCATGGTGAAAATAGGAAACACTGCTCTGCAGGTGCTCTTGAGGATGGTAACTGCAGGTAAAGGGCTTGTGTGTCTGCAGGGAGAGCAGGCAATATGACAGTTGCTGATTGGCCTGGCTGCTGGTTTCTCATCTCCTCTGCCAATGTAGACATGCTACAGGAACAATTCTGAAACTCCTTCAGGACACACACAGGACATCATCTTGGTGCTACGGCTGGAGGGTACTCAAAATCCTGTTGCCATTTTACGATGTCCATAGGGGGAAATCTCTCTTCAACTTTAGTCCTTAGCCTTTAATTGAAAATGACTTCAGTCTGACATCTGAGGTGTGTGTGGGTGCAGCAACTTAGGTCCTTAATCCCCCTAGTCTGCTTTAGCATTCATTCGCGACACTCTCTTCTTAACAGCTCCTGCAGTGTGCAACTCCTCTCACCAATCTGAGCTGTGATGGGTGGCTTTGGGCTTCACGTTTTGAAGATTGTTGTTGCCTTCAGATATGAACCTAGTGTTTGTTCCAGACTGGGTTGTTAAACTCAAAATAGGCTGTGTGTTTTAGGCCAACTAGTTAATCTGAAATCTTTCTATATATTGGATTTCTTAGTTTAGAATAAAAGTGTGTGATCTTAGAATCATAGAATGGCCTGGGTAGAAAAGGACCATAATGATCATCTAGTTTCAACCCTCCTGCTATGTGCAGGGTCGCCAACCACCAGACCAGGCTGCCCAGAGCCACATCCAGCCTGACCTTGAATGCCTTCAGAAATGGGGCATCCACAACCTCCTTGGGCAGCCTGTTCCAGTGTGACACCACCCTGTGTGATTCTAAATTAGTGTGGGCCACCTTGCATCAGTGTCCGCAGCCTGCTCAGGCCACGGGCTTGGTGAATCCCTGGAATCTTAGGAGTACTGAGAAAGAAGCCAGTCAGGGCTGGAAAACGGGGAAATCTGAGAGTTTCATGCCGCTGTCTCTCTTGTCATCTGCAGGAAGCCGCTGCCACGCCTCTACCACATCCCCTGAGGCAGCTTATGGGACCCTTCTCTGGGCGCCTCTGCCCCAGGAGATACTGCATGGGATGGCAATGACACGTGGAAAGAAGAGACCCATGTCCGCCATCCTTTGCCTCCTCCTCGCAGCCACGAGCTGCTTTGCCAAACTGAGTGAGTTTCTGTTTTATCTATTTGTTCCATTTTGTTTATGCTTTGTCTTGAGGCAAAATGAGCTTCCAAGATCTCACTTCTTTCTGAAGAGGCTTGGCTTCTCCCATGTGCATATGGGATATGCTGCAATGTCCAATTACATTCTGAAGGGGGTGAGCATCCCTGGTGGGATGACACTCATTAGGTTACAGGTGGAGCTGGACATCTCTGCTTGATCGTGCCAAGAAGAAATGGGGCTGATGTACGTTTCCAAGGACTAGGGTGTGTGTGTGTGGTGCCAAGGGGAGCACGAGACACAAACAGAAACGATGGGGTACAGCAGTTTTGCAGTTTTTTTCCTCTATCTTTTCTTTTGCTGAGACTCACGGGGCTTTCTCCTTTCCCTTTCTTTTTCTCTGTGCAGGTGAATCTCTGCAAGTTACTGTACAGCCTGCCTCCACTGTCCAGAAGCCTGGGGGCCCGGTCAGCCTGGGGTGTGTCGTGGACCCTCCAAGAGTGAACCTCACCTGGAGGCTGAATGGAAAGGAGCTGGATGGATCAGACGAGGTGCTGGGGATCCACATTGAGCAAGGAAAACTCATTATCACAGCTCTCAATAACCACACCGTGGGGCGATACCAGTGCATTGCTCGTGTGCCCGAAGGAGTCATTGCCAGTGTCCCCGCAGTGGTCACCTTGGCTAGTGAGTAACGCTGCTATCCTGTGCATTATTCAGCCCTCCACTCACCCATCAGGAGAGGTTCATCTAAGTTCACTTGTTCACTCTGGCATGCAGGGAGAGCTCCTTTCATTTTTCAGGCCATTTCTTTGCACTTTAGACCATAGACTGGTTGTCGTGTCATGGCCCAGCCATAACCTAAGCAGTCCTTCTGCATAGTAGGCTGCCTGCTGTCGCAGGATTTCTGACGTGATCCTCACCACTGCTCCCTGGGGAGACTCCATGTGGGCCACCCTTGTTTGGGCACCTGAGAGTCTGATCCTCTCTGAGTCCTGTGCAGTGTTTGGTGGAGCAGGTCTGTGCTATGGAGACCTCCATCCTTTAGCAGTGACAGCACTGCTTCATCTTCCTGGCACAAGAGGAGCTTGGGGCTAAGCCATAAGAAAGTGCAGAAGTGAAGATGTTTGTGCAAAGTAGGGACTGGTTTGGCTTTAAAGCCAAGAGCTATTGGCTTGTCACTGATACATTAATCAGAAGTGAAATGTTTAGGCCAGGCTGAGTGGGAGGAGGAGGTGAAGGAGGGTTGCTGCACTCCACAGTGGGGTGGGAGGGGATTGTCATGGGGCTGAATATGTTGGGGGATTTGGCCTGAGCTCTGTGCTGAGATTAAGTTTCGGAGAACACATTCCAGAGCAGAAAGGGCGTTGTGTGCACTGGTGGCCTGATAGAGGGAAGGAGAGGAGGGAGAGGTGGATGGGATTACCTAGGGCATGGTTTGCATTTAGGAAAGCAGCGTGTGCACAGCTCCTCAGCCTGATCATTTCATTCTTAGGCTGCTCTCCTTTTCTCTCTTTTTCTTCACTCCAGCCCACCACCAGCAGCTCTGTATTCAAGAGTAAAACATGTCTGTTTGATACGCCTCCTTGGGTCTGGCATCACTGGTGAATAGCAGATAGGTCCTACAGCACCAGAGGGGCTCTTTGCTGGGCACTGTGGATCCCTTGTCCTCCTAGGGAAACAGGAGCCATGTCCCATGTACCATGGCAGCCTTGGATGGGGAAGGCTTGGAAATCTAGGGGTGAAGAGAGTGCAGGCAGACCCAGGAAAGACATGGGGCCGGAGATGTAGGAGAGAAACCTTCTGAGGGGGTTCAGACAACCAGGCTTATGTCCATGAGACAGAAACTGCTCACATCAGTGGCTTTGCAGTGGTTTAAAATAAGAGGGGACACCGATTTGTGGTGGGACTGAAATGGATAGCTGTGGTAGCACACGCACCACAGGCTGTCAAGCCTGCTCCAGACCTCACCTATAGAGCCTTGCTGTGAGCTGGTTTGAGGGATACCAAGGTCTGCGGGGAAAGGGAAGACCTGGCAGGTTGGCATTGCCACTGGTCCTTCGGACTTCTTCCAGATCACCTGCTGGGCTGAAAGGAACCCTCAGAAAGTCTCAGCCTCATCCAGAAATTACTTTCAGAGATGGAAGAACGAAATTGGAATGTGAATATGAAAGCAGGAGGGAAAGAATGTATTTTCGAGATTATGGCTTAGGTTTATTTTGGAAGCAGATCTGAAGTCACTGGAGAAAGTGTCCTGCTAGATTTCAAGGGGTTTAGGTAACATCTTCTGGCTAACTTTTTGGCTGTTTGCACTCCTTTTTCTCCTCCTTTGGAGGAAGTACCCTAGAGTGTCCCAGGCCCTGCATGCCCAGTTCTGCAGGGTTTCCTTGGCTCTTGGGGTAACTCACAGGGAAAAGCATGCTGAAGGGCTTGGCTGGCAGAGCAGGCAGTCAGAGGTAGTAAAAGCCAAGCAACGCACAGTATTCATGGAAAAACCCATGCATTCAGCTCAACAGCTATACTGCAATGGATAACCATGACATTTAAAACCAAAAAAATAATTGGGGTGAAGCAAAGGGAAACACCTGCTGTAGTGTATCCCCAAAGCATGACCCAGCAGCCAGGGATGAGAGGAATGCTTGTGCACCCTGGGGATGCAATGGGGAGGCTCACACGTGGGGAAAGCCGAGATGCAGCACTCATGGGCAGCGACCCTTCACGGGGTCAGGCTGGGGGTCCCTGAGGAGTTTGCAGCTGCTTGCTGAAACTGGCCCCATTCATTTTCCTTTGCCTTGGCCTCTCTGATGACAGCTCCCCAGAGGCGCTGGTAGGGAGGAGGCGTCTTGCAGGTTGGAAAAGCATTTGCTGAGCCAGCTCAGGGGGTCCAGCCCTGGGGGCAGAAGTGGTGTGAGGAGGTGAGAGAAGGAAAACGCAGGTGGGGCTCCGTGAGCCTCTGGAGGGCTGGCACAAGGGCTGTGAGATGTCTGGGGGTGAGGGAGCTGAGGGAGAGCAGGGCTTCAGGATGCCAGACGTTGGAGAGCAGCATGGGTGTGCCTAGGGGACAGTGAGAGAACTTTCACCTTGAGGGCCTGCTTTCTATTTACTACTGCTCCTTCTCAGTGTTATTTATGGCCTCCCATTCATTTAATCCGATCCGTCTCACCCATCCTGCTGCTTGGCCCCCCACCCCAGGATTCAGTTGATCTCACTCCCAATGACAGCGGCTGGGCAACTTTGGGGTAGATCCTCCTCGTGCCTCCTCAAAGGCTGCAGATAGACACAAGGAGTGGCCTTAGCTTGCACTCCATGCCACATGCAAGAAGAAATTAACAATAATAATAAATCCTGTTATCCCAGCACAGCCGGGATTTGCAGCTGTGGAAAGGATAAGCAGTTTTTCCTGCTTGCATGAAGCCCTCAGGGTAAAGCTGCTGTCCAATCAGGTAGCCCTGCTATGATGCATGTGGCAGGGGGGAACTAGCTGAGAACTGTGAACACCTGAAGGCAAAACTCACTGGCAACTCACATTCCCCGTGAGGGAGCATGAATTCAGGGCAATAGCCTGGCAGGAAGCTTTTATGCCTGCATATTGGAAAATCTCTCATCCTTTTGCCTAATTCTCCCTCCACGTCTCTATCGGGCCCTGTGGCCCCATTTCTTTGTCCTCTCTGCAAGTGGCCCAAGGGAAGCAGGGAGAGCCACAGGTCCTGGTGCCCTCTGAGGGGCATCTGCAACTGTATGAGCTGCTGGGGGGCTGCGTGTGAAGGACCCCCCTGCAGCCATCCTCCATGAGGCCACCCCAGGGGTCCCCACATGGGGATGGAGCTCTTGGCGGGGCTGTGGGCTGCTTTCTGGGGTTGGTGTGTGTGCATACGTGTGTGCATGTGCAGATCCCTGCCAGAGTTGCTGGAGCCTATGCCTTGGCTCCAGAATCTTAATTTGGCTGTGATGAATCCAGACCACCAAGGCGCACATTAATTTTCCTGATGCTCGTTTATATTTTGTTGATCAGAGAAGTATGTGTGATGCGTGTAGGCAGACACTGGGCTCTCGCCTCTTCTCCACATCTTTCCATTTCTGTGGCTCCTGCTATTTTATTCCTTGATCGAGTAGGAAAGCAAAGAGGAGAAACTACCCGGCACCCTTCCCCTCCCCGGCAGCAACTTTCCTTGCTGGAAGAGAACGGGTTGCCGCCAGCTCTTCACAAGTTAAGAGTTAATCTTCATCTGGCTTTAATACCCAGTGGAAACATGGCTCCCCTCCTCAGCTTGTCTTAAAGGATTAATGGCATTTCTGAAGTTCACCCTTATTCCTTCTTTTTAGTATTTTTTTTTTTAATTGAATGATGCCAAGAAATTCCAAAAGTATGAAGCGTGTTCGCTGCAAATCATTTTTATGACATTGCAAAACCTCCCCTCCCCTGCTCGGCCCGCTCCCCTCCCCTCGAATTCGGGCACGGGAACACTCACTCCCCAAGCAGCTGCCCGACAGCCCCTCCGCACCGCCTTCGGGGAGGCTTTCTCGCCACCCTGCCAAGAGGGCTGGTTTTTATTTAAACCCCATAAAGGATCTTGCTTTAATCAGAAAGTCTGCTTGAGAAATTTCATGTCACTTTTCCGTGACTGTGGGTGGGAGAAGCTCGGAGCCAGCGTTGTCTCTTTCTCTTGGAGCGCTGCTCTCTTTCGCAGAGAACAAAACCACATTTTTTGTTAGCTTGGCTGCCAAGGGCAGGCCGCACCGAGTCTGCTCTCCACAAGCTCTTCTGCTCCCCAGCTCCCCAAACTGCCCATGGGCACTGGCACCATGTACCTGGATACCGTCGGAAGGGATGGCTGAGCTGTTAACAGTGCAGGGCCTCATCGTGCTCCATAGCACAGGGTTTGAGGATGAGTGTCCTCCTCTTCAGGTGGTGGAAGAGGTCGTGGTGATGCGCAGAGCTGGGGGTGATGCCTATGAGGAGCTTGTAGAAGGTTCCCTTCCTCATGATCACCCTGGTATCCCACCTTTTCGCTTCCTGCCACCCAGTGTCTGCATGCCCTTGAGGCATCCCGAAACGGTGATTAAAGCATTGACTGCTCAGTAGCAGAACGGCAGCTGTGCTGGAAATAGGAGGCGGTAGAAGGACCGCTTTTGGCTGCCCCTCAGTGCTACAGTAAGTTGGCTCCGTTTTTACTTTGAGGCCAGGATTTTTCGCACCCAGTTCCTCAGCCATGGAACAGGCAGCTTCTCTGGAAGCTGTGTTTTAATTTACATGCTTTGTAGGAAGGAGAAGGAAAAAAATACAGCTCTGATATGGGGCCAGTTTCCCTGGCTGCCGTGGATGGAGCTGTCCTCTGCTGGCACAGCCGCGAAGCAGCCCCGCGTCTGTGGGGAAAGGATGAACTGGGGTGCTGTGCCAGCTGAGATGTCCTGTTGCTTGCTCCCTTTGCAGATCTCAAGGATTTCAAGTTTGATGGCCCTCATGTGATTGAGGTGGATGAAGGCAATACGGCTGTCATCGCCTGTGACCTGCCCGAAAGCCATCCCAAGGCCCAGGTCCGCTACAGCGTGAAGCATGAGTGGCTGGAGGCCTCCCGAGGTGAGCACCACAAAGCTCTACCCCACTGCATCCCCATGGCCTCAGTTTTACTCTTTTTGGCTGATCTGAGCACAGGCTCTTGTTTCTGACAAGGCTCCATGGGTTCCCACTGCCTGGGTCTGAGGAGTCAGGTGTAACACCAGCATGCAGAAGGAAGTCTAGGGAAAGGAAGTAGAATTAGGTGATGAACCACATTACTCTTCATTGAGCGTCTCCATATGTCCAGGAAGTATTCTTCCAGCCCAGTCCCTGGATAAAGATGATTCTGAACATGGGGAAATTTTTAAAATTTGGATCTAAATTCTGCAGCTTCACTCTTATCTACTGTACATACTTGTTACAAGCTAGCTTCATCTGCAACTCTTCCTCACACAACTGCATCATATCTCCTCCTGATGTGTGAACAAAAAGGGCTTATGTCAGTGCTATTTGTGTTATCCCATTGTCTTTTTTCCTTCTCACTTGTCCACCTTTTCTCTTAGGGCACTGTTTCATCCAGGTGCCACATCTTGAGCCATGAGCCATCTCCTCTTCTCTCCCTACAGACAATTATCTTATCATGCCATCCGGGAACCTTCAGATTGTCAATGCTAGCCAAGAGGATGAGGGGACTTACAAATGTGCTGCCTACAACCCTGTGACACAGGAGGTGAAAACCTCAGTCTCCAGTGAGAGGCTCCGCGTGAGACGTAAGTTGCTCTCCTTTCATTGCATGTCACCTTCTTAGCCATTCCAGTCCTGGGAGCATATACAGAGTGCTATTTTAGCTGGGTCTTGGTGTGAACTGACATTAGTAGCTGCTGAGAAAACCCATTTCTTGCAGGAGAGTTGCCCCGGGTCTGCTCCCAGGTTTTGTGTGTGCAGCCTTCGGATTGCCATACCTCTTCAGAACTTACTCTTGGTGATACATGAGCAAAGGCCCTTAGTCCGTCAGCAAAACCACTTGCTGCATGCACAGATCTTTTAAAGAACAGCCTTCTTGTCCTGCTTTGCCACCTTCCTTCCTATTACCTCCTTGCTCTTCTGCTCCCAGGCTCCACAGCGGAGGCCGCTCGGATTATCTACCCACCTGAAGCTCAAACCATCATTGTCACCAAAGGCCAAAGCCTCATCCTGGAATGTGTGGCCAGTGGGATCCCCCCGCCCCGTGTCACCTGGGCCAAAGATGGCTCCAGTGTCTCAGCGTACAATAAGACACGGTTCCTGCTCAGCAATCTTCTGATTGACCCCACCAGTGAGGAGGACTCGGGCACCTACAGCTGCACAGCTGACAATGGGGTTGGTGAGGCTGGAGCAGCATTCATCTTCTACAATGTGCAGGTGTTTGGTGAGTGCAGCTGTAGCTCTTGTTTCAGGAGGGGTGGGACTTTCTCACCTGTTTTCAGGGAGCAATACTAATGCTGCTGTACTTTTCCTCTCTCTGCACTAACCACAGTGTAATTCACACCATGCCTGTGGTTCCAGTTTCTAGGAGATGGGATAAATTCTGTCTTGAGGGCGAAAGGTTCTTCCTTCCAGGTTGCCAGTATGAGCTTCCCCCTCCCGTGGGGAAGCTCATCTCTTGTCCCTTGTGTCACTGGGTTTGCTCCAACACTCTTTAGTGGAGGACTGGCTCTTTCTCAGACACATTTGAGATTAGTATAGGGAAGGAATCAGAAAGTCTTGCTTTTCACTTTGTTCAGTAGGGAAGCTTTTTGTGGGGTGAGAAATAGAAAGAACACCACACCTTAGGTATTTCTACCACATATCCATCCCCTTCTTACAAGCTTTAGGGAGGATAAGCCCATGTTTTGTTGGACTGCATGTCATCCAAGTGTCAAAGTGTTGTTGGCACAAGTGCAATCTTTGCAGAGTACTGTTTCAGCTAAGAAAAATGGGACTCATAGGTGCCTGCTGTCACTATGTGATTGAGAGGGGAAGCTGGCCTTAGGCCATCTCTCCTTTTGGTTCATGTGGGTGCTGATGTAACAAACCAGATCCATGTGGGACCCCATAAAGGTAACAGGACTGACAGGAAAGGTTGAGAATCCATCCTTTCGCCCTCATCCCTGCCAGAAAGGAGAGTGTAAAGCCAGGACTGTGCCATGCTCCCTGCCGAGTGGTCATCATTATTTGTGTTTTTCCCCTCTCAGAGCCCCCAGAAGTCACTATGGAGCTTTCCCAGCAGATCATTCCCTGGGGTCAGAGTGCCAAGTTCACCTGCGAGGTGCGAGGGAACCCCCAGCCCTCAGTCATGTGGCTGCGCAATGCTGTGCCCCTCTCCGCCAGCCACCGGCTCCGGCTGTCCCGCCGGGCGCTGCGGGTGGTCAGTGTGGGACCCGAAGATGATGGCATTTACCAGTGCATGGCAGAGAACGAGGTTGGAAGTGCACAAGCCATGGTGCAGCTGAGGACGGCCCAGCCGGGTGAGTCCCTCCATTGAAGCCTGTGGTCATTCAGTGCTAGAGGCCAATGAACAGCAAAGGAGCAGAGAGGAGAAGACTGGTGTGTAACCCTCCTGCTTGGGTTTGAGCTGCTGTGCTCTTCCTTCTGTTTCATCCTACACCGTAAATGGTTTTGGAGATGCTATCTCCTTCCTTGGACCCTGCTGAACTTACCTAGGGTCAGCGGGGCTCTCAGAGGAAGCCCCCTGTGGCCCAGGGCTGTCCTGGGAAAGGCTCTGGTGAGTCATGTCATGTTTGTACCAGGAGAAGGAAAGTTTGTTTCTAACATTTTTTGGAGAGGCCCAGTAGGCAGCAGCACCTGGGACCTGATACCTCTAAGTTATCGATGGTGCAGTAGGTGAATAGTTCCAGATTTGTAAGAGGATTCAGGGGGTTTCTCTTAGCTCTGTCTTCATTGCAGCCTGGATTGCACATTTACCCTGCATGCACCACTCATTTACTCTCAGCATCTTGTCTTTCAGGAGCTACCCTCAACCCTGGGCAAGATGCCCAGCTGGGTTCAGCTCAGCCTCCAACGCCGCCTTCCAGGGACAGTGTCTTAAAGCTGCCCCTGGATAAAGGTAGTCCACCAAAGCCTGTGACCACTCCACTGGCAGCATCTCCACAGTGCTCAGCCGACAAGGAGCTGGTGTCTCCAGCCGAGGCCCCCATCATCCTCAGTTCTCCCCGGACATCCAAAACAGACAGCTACGACCTAGTGTGGAGACCCCGACCCGACAGCAGGGCCCCGATCCTCTACTATGTGGTGAAGCATCGCAAGGTATTGCTGTTTTGCCCTGCTCCATCCTTCTTCCACGCTGTTCTCCAGCTGGCTGGTGGCCTTGTTGCATGCCCTGTGGATGGTGCATTGGGGACATGGGCATGGGCACACACTGCTCACTGGCAGTGCGGGTCAGTGGGACAAATCCAAGAAAAGATGGTAGGGGTGTGTGTGTCAGCCTTAAAATGAAGAGAGTGTGTGTGCACACACCTGTGCCTTTCTGGTTCTCATAGCCATGCTAACTCCTTTGGGAAGCTTCTAAACTACCACTTTCTGATAGTTTTATTCTGGAGGCTGAAAAGTAATGCACTGTAAAGCACTTGCTGGTGACATGCATGGAGCAGTGCTGAGCCCCACTGAGCCTGAGGGCTCCTGCCTTCTGCAGTGCTTCTCAGCCCAGCAGGCAGGGTGCGAGCAGAGCCATTACCCAGCAGATTTTCTAAGTAGCAAAGCAAAGCACCATTGAGGTAAAAATTCTGCTACTGAGGTGTAGAGTACTTCTTGTCATTTTACTGGGAGCATGGAGGAAAAAGTCTGTATTTCCTTTGGTAGGCAGGTGGTTGCAGCAGAGAGATTGGTTTTGCAATGGGCTTTGAGTACATTTCAGTTCTGGTATGTTTGCGATTCCCAGCCACTGCAAGCCACCATTTTTGATTATATGTGAATATATGTATCTCTTTTCTCAGAATTGTTTGACTGGTATAACAGGAGGCTGTGGTAACAGCCCCACATTACTGATTTCTTTCTAAACAAAACTAAGGCTGAGGGTTTCAGCTAGCCATTGCTTTAAATAACTCTTTAAAGCAAAGGCAGAAGATGCCAACACAAGAACACAATGGGGCAAGTTTCAAAAACAGAAGATGCCAAAAGCCTCATCAGACTGCATAGGGTCTAGTAGTCTGCCAAGAAGAGATTTGTTCCCCAGTGGTGTATCATGTAACAAGCAATTCTGTATGCAGTACTGGCTTGCAGGCTGGAGTTTGTCCATATTTTACTTGTTTTTCAGTGCTTCACCTGGAAGGGGCTATAGGGCAGTGGAGGTCATCGTGGGTCACTGCAGTTTGCAGTAATATGTTTTCAGTGTAGTCCAAATTCTCAGCTGGAGACTCTTTCTTGAGATGCTGAAGGATTGTGTGGAAAGGAATTAGTCCCAGTAACCCTCAAACTTGTTTAGAGAGTCTCTTTCTATAAGAGATCTGTAGGATCAAGTTATATAATGATCTGGTTTAAACATCTCTGACTGGAAAAGCATGTGTGTGGAGAGGGAAGGAATCAATTCAGCAACAAAAGAAAAGGCTCTTTGTGTGAGAAATGACCGAGGAAAGTAAAACCTTCTGACAGGAGGCTTAAAATTGTCTGGGTAAGGGTCTGTTTTTCCTCTGCAAAATATCTACGGAAGTCTCTTCTCCCTGCTCCTACACTGACCCTAAAATGTCAGCAGCCTGCAAGCAGTCAGATGCCATATAGTTATTATCTTTGTTTCTTAAGAATTTCACTTTTTCTTCCCTGGATACTTAGCAGTCTTCAGGGTTCCCCTCCCTGGCCTCAGAGCTCTGTGGGCTCAGGAATAAAAATAAAATGAGGCAGGCATTAATCAGTCAGTGTCAAATGCCTGGAGAAGATGAATGATACGGCTGAGTCCTGGCATTTCCGTTTTGTCGCGTTGCCTGCATTGCTAATGCTGCTTTCGGCACCGGGTCACCTCAGCATCCTGTGTATTTGCCTGCAATAATATTATCATTGCAGCTGGGGAGAAGGCAGAGAATCCCACCTTCCCTCCTGCTCTGTGTGGGGTGGTGGGACATCACTGAAAAACAAAATGTGTTTCCACGTCTTTCTTAGGGCACGCCCAGGGGGCATTATAGTTCAGCCGAGAATTACTCAAGGTGAGGCTGCATAGCCTTAGTTCTGTTCATTGCCTGCATTATTCTCCCAGCAGGTGGCCAACGCCTCAGACAGCTGGGCAGTGAGAGATGTGCCAGCCTCACAGCACCGCCTGACACTCACCAGGCTGGATCCTGGAAGCCTCTACGAGGTGGAGATGGCTGCTCACAACTGCGCCGGCGAGGGACAGACGGCCATGGTGACCTTCCGGACTGGTAAAGGTCAAAATGGTCTTGGGGTATTTTGCTTTGAGGCAGTGGGGTGCCCTCATTCCTCTCTCGGTGTCTAAGTTGGACACCTGCAGAACCACAGAAAATAGGCCTGGGAGAGATGTCGGGAGGTCGCTTAATCCTTCCCCTGCCTGGAGAAAGGATCTGCCTTTGGGATTTATTCCTGACAGGTGTTTCTCTAAGCTGTTTTTAAGAGAAAATCCAAGCCTTCCCTGCGGGCAGTCTGCTTAGTGCCAAGCTGTCTGTACCACCAAAAGGATGCTCCAAAAGTCTCAGCTCAGTCCTCCTGTCCCCATGCTGCTTTTCCTGTCCCCAGAAAGTATGGGAGATGGCATTCCCTTCATAGGAACATTCCCTGTGGAGAGAGCTGCTCACATACCTTCTCAGGCTCTGCATTGAGCTGATTACCTCCTGCTCAGGCAGAAATCTAGTGACAGGATTTTCAGAAAACTAATAAAAAGTTTAAGAAAATTAAATATTAGTGGGGGCAAAAATAAATCAACAGTATAACAAATCTGCCTCTGTTGCTTTAGTTCCTCTCTGCAAATTGAGCACTTTGAGACCTCAGGGCTGTTTGAGTCCAAAGACTATTTACATCAGCATTGCGACTAAGAATATTTTCTTTATTCATCACAGCAAAAATTAACTCTCACCCACACCACCGTGTCCCTGATGCCATCTCTCCATCCTACACAGGCCGGCGCCCAAAACCAGAGATTGTTGCCAGCAAAGAACAGCAAATCCAGAGGGACGACCCAGGCACGAGCACTCAGAGCAGCAACCAGTCTGACAACAGCCGGCTGTCCCGTAAGGCTCTGGGCAAGGCCCTTCCTGTTTTCATCTCCTACCCGTCTGTCCCTTTTCTGTCCCCAGTGTCAATCTCCCCCTGCTCGCTGCTCCCACATCAGTGAGGCCTCTCACTCTATTTCCAGACTCGCACCCACACTTCTCATTGCTGTCTCTTCTGTGATGGGTGCACACACCTTACTTGAGCTGTATCTTGAGTGAGATACAAACAGCAGTAAAAGACATTTGGAGAGCACAAACTGAAAGGAGTGAGGATCTGGGAGTCCCAGCTCTAATGAAGAGCACTTGGGACTTAGAGAGCATGTGGTTGGGTGTGATGCAGGCTATCCTTCACCCAAATGCCTCTGAGCTACAGCATCCTCCAGACATGTTAAAAGTGTCTTGACGTCCACCCGTGCCCCTTGCAGCTCCAGAGGCACCAGATCGTCCAACCATCTCCATGGCATCAGAGACATCTGTGTATGTGACCTGGATCCCCCGTGGGAATGGTGGATTTCCTATCCAGTCTTTCCGTGTGGAATATAAGAAACAGAAGAAGTCAGGAGACTGGGTCCTGGCCACCAGTGACATTCCTCCCTCTCGCCTCTCTGTGGAAATCCCAGACCTCGAAAAAGGTAGGCAGGTGTTCTCCTCTCTGCTTCCTGGGGTCTGTAGGAAAGCCGTGCAGTCCCTGTAGGATGGTGAACCATCTGTCACGTCACACTCAGCCCTGGCATGTGTAAGCAGAACAAAGCCTCCCCAGCTCCGGCCTTAGGTGTATGGGGAAATGCTGCAAATGCTTCTCCAATTTCTCCAGCTGCAGAGACCAGCATAGATTTGACCTCCCTCAGGGAGGCTTGTGCATGCTTTTCTGTATTACGGGACATAGTTACTAGAGGCATTAGTGTCTTGTTTTTGCAATTTAATAGGTAGGACAGAACTTTTCTTTCTGTAGCCACAGGCAAGACAGATGGGCTTGCAATTCCCACTGAACTTCACATGAGAAAAAAAGGCATCGTTGTGTGGGACAGCTTTAAAAAGCAAAATACCTACCCATACTTAAAGAGCAGAAAAAGGATGTCCCAGTTAAAATGGCTTAGGCTTAGAACTTTTATCTGAGATTTATGTAGCTAATTTCAATGCAATAGAGGAAGGATGCTATCCCGTATCTGCTTTAGGGTAAGGGCAAATTTCAGGCATCTCTGAATCCAGCCATCTACCCCACCTCCCATAACTGCTACATGACTTCTAGACTAACAAGACAGGAACTGGGAGAGACAAATAAAAGCAGACTCTGTCTATCACATGGCTGAAATGTGTTTGTACTTCAACCAAAACATCTCTGTAGTTTTTTTCACTTTCTGGAAAAGACAAAGTCCCCTCTCCACAGCCAGGCCTGTGCTGACAACAGAACTCTTGAAATACATCAGTGCCGTCTTAGTGAAACTTCTTTTATTCCCCATTTCTTCCCAAGGGTTTTCCTATAAGTTTCGTGTCCGAGCACTGAACATCCTGGGAGAAAGTGAGCCCAGTGCTGCATCTCGGCCATACGTGGTATCTGGGCACAACAACCGAGTCTACGAGCGCCCTGTGGCTGGACCATACATCACCTTCACAGATGCCATTAATGAGACCACCATCATGCTGAAATGGATGGTAAGCTTTGTGGGGAAGGAAGAAGGATCTCTGCAGGAAGCAAATGTGTAAGTGCTACTTGCCCAGCTCACACATCTTCAAGGCTACCACACCGGAGCTTGTCAGTAGCACAAATGGATTGGAGATCCTATAGTTGTCACAGGCTTTGAGGGCTGGGCTTATGCCGTGCAGAAGTGCAGGAAGTCAGAGCCTAGGAAACCTTTTAATCTGAATCCAACATTGTAAACGGGAGGCATTTCAGTGGATAACCTCAGGTTCTTGATCGTTTTGTCCAACAAGCATGGTTCAACAATGCGTGGGGTGGCTGTTTGCTTTCCTGGCCAAATTCCTGGAATCTATTAGCACCTCTGTCTGCCCCAGTAGTTTCCAGCAGACGTGTCCTTCACTCTCACTTGCTAAACAGCAGTTCTAAGTGCTGGTAATCATGTACAGCAGTCCAGCCCTGAGGACTTTTAGGAGTGGGCAGGATATTTTGGCTCACAAGCCCAGATCCAAGTGTTTCCAACAGCTTAGAGCTTATTCAGAGGGATGTGTCACACTCTTCTCTCCCAGCATCTGATTCAAAATTGCTCCAGGGCAGGATGGGCAATGATGTTATTCTAAACACAATAGCTGATAAAATACTAGATGAAAGCTTGCAAGAGCACATGGAGCTGGCGCAGTGCAGCCCCAGATGAGGGAGGAGCAGAGCTGTCTTCAGAAATATGAGACTTCTACAGTCACTGGTTCATAGCAAGATAGATGCAGTTTGTCTGGATGCTGTGAGTCTGTTGAAGTCAAGGTGATGGTGTGTTTGTCCTTGCCCAGCTGAGTAATTTCCTGAGGAAAAGGAGGGCCAGAGTAGGGCCATGAAGATGATCAGAGGGCTTGAGCAGGGGGGACCTTCCAGTACCTGAAAAGGGCCTACAGAAAAGCTGGGGAGGGATGCTTTATAAGGGCATGTAGCAACAGGATGAGGAGAAATGGCTTTAAACTGGAAGAGGATAGATTTAGAGTAGATATTAGGAAGAAATTCTTTACTGTGAGGATGGTGAGACACTAGAACTGATTGCCCAGAGAAGGTGTGGATGCCCCCTCCTAGGAGGCATTCAAGGCCAGGCTGGATGGGGCTTTGAGCAACCTGATCTAGAGAGAGGCATCCCTGCCTATAGCAGGGGAGTTGGAACTAGATGATCTTAAAGGTCTCTTCCAACCTAAACCATCTGATGCTTCAGAGAAGAAAAATCATAGAAGCAGAGTACAGAAGGGTAGGGTGGACGGGACCAAATTAATGGCCTGCCTGCTATGTGACAGAAGCAAGATGTCAGAGTGTAAAACATCAGTGATCTCTGGGAAGGAATTTACTTACTGTGAAAACCAGTGGCAAGACAAGGAAAAGATCCTCTACTGGGACTTCCTCCTGTTCCATCCCATTAATCCTGATTGCTCCTCACCCAGAATAGTATGGATCTGACAACACAGACACCTCTGCTAATTTCTGCTCTTCCTCTGCAGTATATCCCAGCCAGCAACAATAACACTCCCATCCATGGCTTTTACATCTACTACCGCCCCACAGACAGTGACAATGACAGCGACTACAAGAAGGATGTGGTGGAAGGTAGGAGATATTTGGACACTGGTCCTAACTGCTGGTTCCTCCTGTAAGAGAATGTGCTCAGAAGGAGCCCTGTGTACCAAAGGCACAAGGCTACTGCTGGATTTTTTTTTTTCCACCTAGCACTGCTGCAGAGGTGGGCTGTCTGCACACAGGAAGCTAATGGCACCCTGTGTGTGTGTTCTCTCCTCAGGAGATAGATACTGGCACTCCATCAGCCACCTGCAGCCAGAGACCTCATATGACATCAAGATGCAGTGCTTCAATGAGGGTGGTGAAAGCGAGTTCAGCAACGTGATGATCTGTGAAACCAAAGGTGAGCAGCTTTGCAGGGCACATGTGGGAGCCCAGCACTCTGTCCCTGCTGCCTGCTGCTGTCCAGAGCACAGAGGGCAGGAGTCATCTCTGCCTGACAGCAAGTCATCTAAGCTCTGGCACGGGACAGAAGAGGGCAGGTAGGCTTGGTTATGCTGTTGCTCCGTATGTGCATACACCCACACCAGTACTCATATTTCTTAAGCGTGCTGCTCTTCCTCCTGCCATGGCTGTATCTCACTCTCTGTCTCTTCACAGCTCGAAAATCTCTTGGTCTGCCGGGTCGTCTTCCACCCTCAACAGTGGCCCCTCAGCAGCATCCCCCACTTAGCGGTGGGCACAGTGGCCTGGGGACAGGAGCCATGGTGGCCCGTTCCAGCGACCTACCATACTTGATCGTAGGCGTCGTGCTGGGCTCTATTGTACTCCTCATCGTGGCCTTCATCCCCTTTTGCCTTTGGAGAGCCTGGTCCAAACAGAGTAAGGGTCCTTTCTTAAGGGCTGATTTACAAGATGTAACCTTGTGGGTTAGGTATGATCCTGGGTGTAATTGGATCAAACATCCAAACTGTGAACCCTGCACATTCTGGGAAGCAGGGAAAGAGTGGCAGAGGTTCCAAATGTCCAATGCAACCCTCCCATCAAGATAAAAGGCCAACATTCATCCTTTATCTTGTTTACCTTGTTAAGAAGGAACCCTGGGACTTAGAAGAGATGGAAAGGGGCACTGCCTTCCCTTTTGTATCATTTGTTTCTGAGGGTGCTTAGTGTGCCAAAACACCTGCCTGATATGACAGCCTAACACTATCATTTTCAGTAGTTCACTTCAGGAAGCTCAGCTTTACCTCTGCTTTTGGCCTCAGACTGTCTTGTTCTTCCTTCTGCAGAGCAAACCATCGACATGGGCTTCCCAGGAGCTGGACTGCTGGTATCATCCTGCCAGTACACAATGGTGCCCCTGAGGGGCATTTCTGCTCCTCGTGCCAACGGACATCCCTATGTTAATGGGCAGCCCTATGCCAGTGGGGCGCATCTGAACGGCATCTGCCCCTCTGCAGGAGTGGACTATGTGAGCACAAAGACTCAAGATTACAGTCCAGATGACATGCAGCAGGTATGTCCACACCCACATTTAACAGCTGATTTGACATGAGCCATGGCCATGGTTGCAGTGGGAGGACTTCTTCAGACATGCTTGACACTTTTTGCAGCACATAGGAGTGCCAAAACTGGCTCCTTTTTGAAGCTTCCCTGTTGCAGTGAAGTTACGTGAGACCTGCGATGAGCAGGAAGGTGTCCCAATGACTTGTGATGAGGTGGTATCCTGGGGCAGTAGCTCTCAGGCAGGAGGAGGCAGTGAGCAAAGGCTAGTCCTAATGGAAACAGTTTGTGTTTCTCCTGAGCAAAGCACCCAGGGACTGGCAATATTGAGTATTCTGTATGTACACAGTAAAATAAATGCAGTGCCACAACAGAGAGTATAAATCGGTTATCATGACCCAGTGATACAGCAATAAGTAATCTGAGTTTTTCAGTGTTTAGTTCTACTCTGTAACAAAAGAAACAGCTTCAGCTCTGTTGTAAGAATTTCACCATTCTGGCTTGTGGTTCAGGTTCTGCTAGGAATCAGCATCAACCTTACTGCTGCTTTATGTCATTGCTCTGCTAAGATTCGTTCTCTCATTCCAGTCACATGAGGAGACCAATGCCTTGCTGCAGGCAAGAGTGCTGCAAAATGGGAATGCCCAGCGAGACTACCAGCCCACCAGGTTGGTCCTGGCTTACCAAGGGGAAAGATGAAACAGTTGATCCTGTCGGGCCCATTGAAATACTTGCTTAGAATGGCTTGTGCAAACATGCCCTTGTCTGTTCCAGTTCACTTGGGAAACAAACCTATGCTCCAGCATTTAGCCTTTTTGGTTTAAACTCTTATCACACACCTCATTCCTCTAACGGTTTGAAAGAGAGGTGATTTCACTTTAGAGATGGCTCTCCCGTTTCCTCCTTGTGCTCCTAAGCGTAGACTGGAAAGTACAATGAGAGAAACTAACGTCTGTGGCTGGATGCTGATAAACAGATGTCCAGAATCTGGTGAGCTGCAGACACTTAGTGTCTCTTGTTCAGATGCCATGTCATTATTCCCGTGCTCCCCAGGAGGCATAACTTCTCCAAGCTTCTGTGGCACTCACAAGGTTTTGAATCACAGATAACGGTTCGCATCACCTCATTCCCACTCCACAAGTATATCCATATTTCTCCTCATTTAGGAATGGTTTGTCATTTTATTAGTGCAGCTGGCTGAGATGTTGCAGGAAGCGTACCTTTCAAGGAGGAAATAATGTGAATAGTGCTGAACTTCTTTCTTTGTCTGTCTGCCTCCTTAGATTGCGGAATTCAAGACCAGAAGACAGCTCTTTCCTGTACAGCCTCCCAGATGATTCCACTCACCAACTTCTCCAGCCACAAGATGACTGTCCACACCTTCAAGAGCACTTCATTGGCCTGCATCATCCAGCAATGGGCAGTAAAGTGGGAGGTCCTAGTTTGGATCCTCGACGAGATCCACTGTTCCACCATGGTCAGTGGTCTGGAAAATTCAGTGCTTGCTTCATCTCACTGTTTTGGGCTGATCTTGAAGGAAAACTTCACTGTAGAGGAGGCTTGATGGCTTTGTTCATGCTGAGTTCTGTGGTGCAAGGACTGTCTCTTAGAATAGCATGGGAAGGCCACAGTAGCAGTTGGGATTGTAAATTGCCTGGGCCACTTTTAAACAACAGGTTTTTCATTTCTCCATAAGCATGGCATATATGCTGCTGTAAGGATGCATACCCATCTGCAGTTGCGGAGAATAATCACTTAGTCCTTCTTCACCTTACACCTTCCAGGCTGGTCAAACACCAAGGTCCCTGAAAAATCATGTGAATCCATCCCGCTAGGATATGATCTATTGATCCATCCCTCCTGTAGTGTGGATCAAACACATTGCATTTGAGCATAGGAGTAAACTCCCCTATAGCCAGGACTTTCAGAATGCAGTTCTTGGTCTTTGATCAGACTATCTATCCTCATAAAGTGGACTGTTGACTAGAAAGCTATCATAGTATCTCTCATTTCTGTACACATTTTAATTCTCTCTCACTCTTTTGCCTTTCAGGAAGCCCTTTCTGCCTAGGCCTAGTGCCAGTGGAAGAGGTAGAAAGACTAGACTGCTGCCAGTCCAGAGGAGACCTCCAACCCCAGGTTCCAGTGCTCACATCTTTGAGTCAGGACCTACCAGGACATCTGAACAGCAGCTCACTATCGCTGAGGCCTTTAGAGACTCACTCTCCTATCAGTTAGGGACTAAGCTGCCTTTTGCAAAAGACTTATTCTAAAGAGAAAAAAAGAATGGGTATTTATTTTTGTATAACACCTCTATTTATATATTTATGCACTTGTATATAGATGTATATGTGCCTTTTATAATGCTATGGAGACAGAAGGCATCTTCAGCAAGGCAACAGGAGGGCCGGAGAAACAAGGCCGCAGCTACCTGTGGCACTGGGCTGTTCATCAGAGCACAAGATTGAAACAGCAGCACAAGGGATATTGCAAGACATGGGTCCGAATGAAGCTGTCGCCACCAAGATCAATCAGCCTCCTGCGGTGAGGGCTTCTCCTTGCCCACAGGAAGGCATGTCCCAGGAACGCACTCCTGTGAGTGGACTGGAGTTATGCACTCTGCCTAATCAACGTAAACAAACTTTCACATAGACGCCATCTGCAGCTGCATATCTGTAAAGACAAACCCATGCTTTAACAACTAAAATAAAGGCTTACGTGTTTTCTGTGGCTGGTTGTATGCTAAAACTTTCCACAGAATGAATCTACGTTCTTTTTCCTTGTGGAAACATGGCAAAAAGGACTCCTGAGGGAAGGTGACACTTTTCTGCAGTTATAGTTTTCCTCTAATCTATGTGAAACTTTTCAATGCTGAACTTAGGAGAAGAGGGCTGGCTGCTATCTATGCCAACTAACTGATATAAAACCTCTCATGGGGAGCAGAGCCAGGGAAATTTTTCATTTATGTCTAAGGATAGCTACATGAGATTTGGGAAGATCACCCAAATATCTGTCCCCAAACATGTGGTTTTCTCACTTCAAAAGCTTTCAGCATCCAGGCCTGTGTATCATTTTGCTTTCTTTTTTCCCCTGAGAAAACAGAACGCTCAGCACCTTCACAGTGACTCGCTGAAAAGGCAGGCAGCACAAATACCATTTGTTTACTTGTACCGGGGCTAACAGCAGCAGTTCTTGTGCCTGGCTGGGACACAACTGGATCCTGGCTGAAGGTGCACCAGATGGGAGCAATGACCAGGGAGTGAGAGGGCAGAAGAAGCAAGAGCAGCTGCAGGTTGTTTGAGCTTTTTAATTAAAAAAGAGCAGCCAACCCCAAAGCTCTTTGTGCTGTCGGAAACTTTGCAATGGAAGAACATTGCATCAAAACCCCTCCACTTGGAGGTTAAAGAAACTTCACAGTAAGACAAAGTAAGCACTATCTATGATCAATCACTGTCAACATCCCAGATGCAAGAGGAAAAAATTAGAAAGATTAAAATCAGAAAACAAAGACACATGCCAGTCAGTGAAATTACAGGCTGACTTCACATTTGCTATAGTTTTCTTGTTCCAAAGAAATGGGGCATCCTGCACTGGAGTGCAGTTTCCCACCTCCACGGAGCAGGGTCAAGACTCTGACTGGCGCCATACCCTTCTAGCATTGTAGGCCCTGAGGAAAAAGGTCTCCTTCTTTCCCCAAACACAGTGCTTCCCATCTCTTTTTACAATATTCCTAACTTAGATAGGAGACGACTGCCATTGCAGTGGGAATGTTCAACAGGTAACAAGAAGCACCCTTAAGACAGACCTCCTGTACCAACTACTAAGAACCCAGATGCTATAGATACAATTGGCCACGTGAAACATTGTCATTTCCAGCCTTCAAAGGCCATTTTGTACTGAGAGCTGATAACAGGCGTGTGCACATACATACATACAAAGAGCATCTCTTCTGTGCAAAGCTCTGCAATGGACTGACAGCAACAGCATTTACTGGTTACAATTGCACTTTTAATTCCCTACCCACCACTACAGCCATACTTGGATAAAGGAAACAAATTTAATCCTTTACAATGAAACCCATGTATAACCAAAACTATAAATTTCACACTTGCAATATTACTACTGCCATAGTTCAATGTCTGCTTTTAAGGGACACTTGAACTACTAGTTACCTTTCATGGTTTAAGAACAGGGAATGTTTTATCTGGTGCCTCCAAGTCCTGTGGTGATGAAGGTTGTAGAAACTGATTGTTCCTGGTTAAGAGACTGAGTTGTTCAATTAAATGCCCATCTTTTCTGCTTAGAAGATTGATTTCTTCTCTTAGGATGGCTTCATTGTGGGCCAAACATTTCAGCTGTGACTCCATCCTGGCCTTCTCTTTCATCTCAGCAGTTCGGGGGCCCTGAAATTCTACTCCCTGTAAGGAGAGAAAAAAATTGCACCTATAAAAAAAATGCAAGAATTAACAGTGGAATTTATTGCATTTGGGAAAGTGAAGCATTCCAAGAAGTGGGACAGCGACTGCTCCATTCCTCAGTCAGAACTACTTGGAAGACAGAGTAACAGGCCTTTATCTTTGGCTCAGTCTGTTACCAATGGCTGCCTTATTCCCTAATAAGGAGAAAGAAAACAACTCATTTGTCTGTTTCCATGTACCAAAGGAATAATTTTGACTTTCTGCAAAACATTTTCTAATTAGAAATAAGATGACTTTGCTTCAGTATTAGAAAGCAGCTCAGAAATTAACAGAGAAGTTAAAGTGTGGCCTACTTGAGGATCAGTTCATCCATGTTCCTCTCTGGAGAAGACCTGGAGCAGCCATTCAGCCTTTGCTCCTAGGCAATATCAGCCTGAATGATTGACTGCACAGCAGGATTTTTGACCAGGGAGATGGTGAGGGCTGGATGAACCCCTTTCAGCTTTCAAACAGTCCCAAACCTGCATGTAGTACAGTAGCTAAGAAATTTACCAGATCATCCTTCAGTGAATCCAGCTTAGTTTCAAGCTGCTGCTTTTCAAGGCAGAACTGGTTCAGCTGCTGCACCTTTATGGTGTTTTCTTTTGTCAGCATCATTAGCTTCTGTTGTAAGTCTGAGATTCTTTTCTAGAAAGAAATAAAAAGTTCAACTGGGATGAGTGAGGATAAGAAGGGTGAAATGGGGAACGAGGGCTGGGCTGAATATGCATCATAGAAGAGAGGGAAACAACAAATTGATCCTGCATACAAGTGATCCTATGATATACCTTTCATGCAATCTGTTTTGTTGTTGGGTTGTTGTTTTTTTTTCTTTTTTCTTTTTTCTTTTTGTTCTTTTCTTAGTATTGAAAATGACTAAGCATTTTGGTAAAGCAGTTAGGCAAAAGTATGGAAAGTGAAGACGGCACATAGCAATCCATTTGTGTGTAAGGTATCAAAGATGACAAACAAAGGAGGCTAAGGCTATGAGTTTCCAATTTAAAATGCAGCTCTCATACCCAAATTGAGGAGGAATACAGGGGTTCTTTGCATAGCTACAAACACAAGACAATCAGGAGAGCAAAGAACTGCAGATCTGAACATTCTCCTTTCATGAGGTATTATGCTGTGCAAACATGCATAGGAGTGGACAGCACAGTTCCTTACAAAACAAACCTACTTTTTGGAGTTCATTACGCAAACCGTGCAACGTATCCAGATGTATGCTGTGTTGAAGGGTACCAGACTAACTTTTCTAAGGAGCAGAGCATTTCCCATAGCAAAGAGTAAGCCCAAAACATATTGACAACTGACATTAACAGGAAGAAGTAGAAATCACAAAACCTATTAGGAGGGGGAGGGGTGAAATATTAGTCAAACAAATTAAAATTAGCCATGATACTCACTCATAGAGATATTTTCTGGCTCTTCTGGGATACTCTTGCTTTCTAATTTTTCTATCTACACATTTTTAAAGCTTCAGAAAAGAACAGCATTCTGTTAAGGATAGCTTGGGACTGTTGCCTGCCTGCACTATAGCAGCTGAGCCTTAGGTATCCCAGGAAGACATGTACTTTTCATACTGCACAGTCTAGTGTCCCAGGTATCAGCCAGGGGTGCACTGTACTCAAATAATTCATCAACAAATATGATGGGAGCAGGCAAGTAGATACTGCCAGCTGAAATCTGAAGGATGGCACTCTGGGAGAACCTCACATAGGGACTGAAACAGAAAAATGCGCTGGAGGCCAGTTTAAAAATAAAGATGTCATCAACTGCCTCCATAAGAAAATAGGATGTGAAGCAGTAGCAGAGCAAAGGTAGGAGTCATGATGGGACATGGAAGTTTGACATTTTGGTCTGTTGGTGACAGGTGAAAAAAACAAACAAAAATGAATATGCCGACAAAACTTTAGTGTAGATATTCAGCCCCAGGAAAATGAAGACTTAATAGAACACACATACACCCTCCTCCCATTCTTGTACCTTACCATACACTCTTTGATTTCCTGGGACTGCTCATACTCTTTCTCTATTATTTGCAATTCCAGCTCTTCCAAGCGTATGTTAACAGAGCGTGCTTGAACTGCTTCAAAATCAACCACACGGCCAAACTTCAGCATCATCAGCTGACTGCATTTCTCTTCCAGATCTAAAAGGAGAGGCATAGCACAAGTGGCAGAACTGCTTTTCATGGGTTAATAAGGATTTGTTCCCCCAACTTTTTGCTTGAGCTTTGTCATATATGATCCATAATAAATAATTCACATGAATTCCTATAGGGCTCACAACTGAATACTGCCATTTGTTCTTGCCTGTGACCACACCTGGGCTATCACTAAGCCACATTCAGCCAATCCCAATGAGCCATCCCCACACCAAAGCCTCAGCAGGCTGGCAGAGGAGGTTCAAAGGTTGTAGACACCTCGACATGTCTGGGTCTGGTTCTTGGGAATGTAAATGTTTTGAGTAGAGAGTTTTTTTAATTCTTCTTATGTTACACGAGGAAGAAAATGCTTTTAAAACTTACATATCACAGCCTAGTGATTCTACAGTGCTGGAGAACTACCAGTACTTCACCCAAACAGTCCACTTGATACACTTTTTCTGCAGCAACCAGCTGTGACATTTGGGTGAGCATAAAGACAGATCTGCTGACTTAGTCACAGCCAGTGAGAAATGAGAAACCTGCGCTGTATGAAGTCTGTTACTCACGTTGAATAGTTGTCTCCATCTCCTTTTTCTCGCGGACAAGCTGCTTATATTGCTTCTGGGCTTTCTTATAGATCTTTCTCTGCAATATCTTTTCATGATGTAAATCCGCAATTCTCTTCTGCAGATACTCCAGGGACTGGTTGGTAAATACCAGAGCTTGGGAAAAGTCCCTGGGTATCTCCCCATTAAAGAAGTACTCCACCTGCCAGAAACAGTCATAAGCAAGGCTGACTTGACTTGTTTAGGGTGCTGTTGACAGTGTGAGAGTTTGAAAACTAATGAATGAGGAAATAGCATGGGCATAATTTTCATGTTTGGGGCCAGGGAATTACCACCACACAGCAGAGCTCAAAGACTACTTAGAGCTATGAGGGCTCCCTATGTATGAAGCTGTTTACTTTTCTATAATGCTGAGAACAAAAATGGAGTGGGGGACTCCTGTTGAGAGTCTGGGAGTCTTCTGTCTTTCTTAGGAACATTTTAATGAGGGTGGATAAAACAAAGATAGAGATGCTGAGCTTGCCTCAGAAGCGTACAAGCCACAACAGGCAGAGGCCTATCTCTCTGAGGTCAAGATTCAACCCGGAGGAAATTACAGCATTGTCTGGAGTTTTCCCCTTCATTTTCTGTTTATCATCCCTGGGATAACAGCTGCATAGATGAATGCACTGCATGCAATCCAGCATTTTTGAATTGGGCAAAACTCCCATTACTTTCAATAGTTGTTTTTTTGTTTGCTTGTTTCTATTGTGTTGGTTGTTATTTTTGTTGTTGTTTTTGTTTTTCTCAAGAGATTATTAGTAGGCATAGACCTGAAGGAATATTCCATTCCAAACCTGTATAACACTTGAAGGCTACACACATTTCATCAGTGTACTGACACTACCTGTCCTTATATGAGCGAAAACAAACCCAGAGGAAACATGAAGTTCAGTTAATGGCACTGTCATTCCAAGGAGACAATAGTGGATCAGGAAATCAAAGGCCTCAAAAGCCAGTGACACCACTGTTTAGATATATATAGGCCATTTGTGCCTGCCAAAGGTAAAACTGATAAACACACAAAATCTTGAATTACCTGATGGAGTTTCAAAGGCACAACTACATATAAGTCATTCAGCTTCTGCTGCTTTTTCCACTGAAAGATGTCCAGTTCCTTCTCTGCTGTGTTCAGACTGGATTCTATTGATTTTGCCTGCAGAAAGATAAATCGTGGACAGAGAAAAATCCTATAGTATTCAAATATGCAGACAGCAGGGTTCTATGTTAGAGTCTTTGACCTGAAGGAAAAGAAGCATGGAAAAAAATGTTCTTTTTTTGTACAGATCATGGTAGATGAGTTTCATAGGTTAACATGAGGCTCATCTATGTATTCAAACAGAATTCTGTGATGAATACTTTACACAGGTACATTCATAAATATCTTCTTACTTGTGAAGCTACTTATGTATTAAGAGACAGCTGCTTTGTTTAATGTACATACAAAACGCTTCTAGATCAACAGTGTCTGCAAGATATTTTTTATTGTTTTATGCCTGGAAATGTGATTCTGCATGAGAAACAATTCAGAATCAAATGTCAGACCCCAGGGTGAATATGTGGCAGCTGGCACGTAGGAAAGCCTTTAAAAGCAAAACAAAAAAGCGTTGTAAGTTAAGCTTATTTGATGGGACATTTTTGAGACACAATAAAAGCAAGCCTTGCATAATGGCATTTTGGCAGAACTCTTTCTCTACCCCAGAAAGCCCTTTAAATTAAGATATTTTTGATTTAATATAAATCAAATGTCTTGACGAATGCAGGACCTCAAAAAAGCTGAAAGGAAAACTCGCACCAAGTGAGTTTATTCAATAATTACTATGACAAAGAGCAGAAGAAAATAACTAAAAGCAAAAGAAACAGATAGAAATGGAGCATTTTTACGCATTTATTCTAGCAAGCATTTGAGTTAAGATGACCCTTTATATTCTCCATGCCCATCACACGTACGCAGGGGGGGCCAGGCTACACCAGGTGTGCCACCTGAATCACAGAGTCTGGCTTCTGTTAGGTGAGGGATCTAAAACTTAGGTCCAGTCTCCTAGCAGCCAAGGTCAGACCAACTTGATTTGCCTTCTTCAGGAGGACAGGCGACCCATAGTGAACTGCCTCCTGCCTGTGTGCTAGCATGGAGATATCTCCCCAAACAGAGGCCTCTTAAAAGGTTCAGACTGTGTTTTTATGTCTTAGCCAAAATCAATAGCACATTTTCATTGTACTGGAGCCAGCTGATGCTTGCCGAGAACAAAACACTACAATACCTTTTCAAATAAGACATCATATTCCTTTCTGAGTTTAACTGCAACTTTCTTCTCCCTTATTAAAGCTTCCTTAATGTCTAACCGCTTTTCCCGGAGCTGGATGGTGTTTTGGAAGAGTGCCTTATCACAGTCTGAGAAGGAAAGGATCAGAAGATAGCTTAGTTTTGTTATAACTGCACAATTCAAGCTTGAGTTAGTAGCTTCCCTGACCATGCAGGTTGCCCAGCATTCTTTAAAATGCCCTTGGCTCCTTAGGGCTTTCTCAAACAAAAGCCCTGTGGACCAAGTTCCTCTGTGAAGGGGCCAATGTCTTAGATGGGATCTTTATTCTTTATATTCAGTCAAGACATTTTGTTTCCAGAAGTAAAACTTAACACATCAAAGCTAGCATTAAAGCAAAAGTTAGCTTTTGTAATGCAGTTAGTCCCACTAATTAACATGTTAGAGTACAATCTTCAGTTATATGAACACGTAGATATTTATCTATAGCACCTTTAACTATAAATGATGGACTTTCTGTGGTGATCTTCTTGTGGGGATCTAGCTCTACTTGCAAAGAAAGCTGTGGTTCATAGAACCTGCAAAGTTCTAACTGGTGCAGTGGTATCTGTCATACCAATCAATTCAGCACTGTCAACACAAAACACTAATCAGTTCCTATTTAAAAAGTCCAATAAAGGCTAAGAATTTAGCCTTAAAGACTTAAAGACACGAATATGAAGAGGCTAATGCAACGTGTCATTTCCCCATTAAATGAGTAATTTGGATTTTTTCAATAAAAAGTAAAAATGCTATATTTCCAATAATGCATTGAAAAGAGATGGGCAAGGAGTTAATAAAAATTATATTTTAAAAAAAATAAAATCTGGTAACTTGCTGGTAAATTTGAACTGAAAATAAAGCAGTATTGTTAAGTGGTCACTAATATGTCACTCAAAGATCTTAAAAAATAAAAAAAGAGATTGCTTTCCTTTGCTGTATGAATGAATGAGTCAAGAGAATTTTGCAAAGTAATGCTATTACTTTTTCAAATAGAGAGAAGCCTAGCAACAGGCAATTCCAATATAAATCCACAAGGTGGTAACAAAGAGCTTAATTCAACACTGCAGTAGGGTTCCCACATAACTTCCCTGAACAGGGATCCAGCTATGCTTGGCAGCAGGTTTCCAGAGAGCAACTACAGCCTCATTCCAGCTCTACTCCTATGAGGAGCCTCTTCTCCCCAGAAAACAGTAGTGAAATGGCAACTGGTTCTTTACACAAAATAATTAATTCTTAGCACTTAACTAAGATTTATTTTTCCAAACTTTTTAATTATGGTACCCTATACCATCAACGTTTTCCTTATCTTCACCGAGATTTCCTGGGGAGAAATGCTGCAGCCAGGACTGCACACATTCTGGCCCTTTTTGGCATTAATGTGAAGAGAATAATGAAAAAATTCCTTTTTAAAAACACAGCACTGCTCTAAAGCTGAACAAGTAGTCAACCCAAGGAAATGATGGCTTAGCTACTCTCTGGGCAAACAGAGATGTCAAAGATTTCATCTTCAGATCCAGAATCTTCTTCATCACTCTCCGAGCTGGACTCTTCATCACTCTCCTCTTCATTCTCATCTTTTTCGTCTGGAAGAAAATGACAGTATTGCAGACTTGTAGGATAGCCCGCAAGTCCACTAGCTGTGCATTATGCAAATGTGCTAGTGAACACATCCTCAGTAATCCACACAAGATCACCTTAGTAATACACAGATTCAGGCATCTTTCATCTATGGCATTGATTTGATAATTTTACAGAAATAAAAAAAAAAAGTGTGGGAGAGAGATCACCTTGTAGTGCCAAATGCACTAACATAGGCATATTCTGGGGACCTTCTTCTATGATTTTTCCTCTCTGTATGTATTAAGTATTTGGAATTTAAACCTTGTAGGCTTAGAATTCTACTATAGAGATTAAACAACCAAGCAAAATACACAGAAGCACAAAACTGCCACAAAAACATGACCATTGTCTGTGCTTTTTGGTAACCGTGTCCCAGGTGAAAGCAAAAGCCAAGGTATTCTAGCTCAGTTAGACTGCTTAGGCCTTTACAGATTAAAACCTGAGATAAATTAAATCCTTTCATAATTTTTTTATTCGTATGACTAATAGATTATTGCAGATTAGGTCTATGATCTCTCATTAATCAATATGCAGATTAAAGAAGAATGTCATGAATGTGGCAGATTAATCATTTTTCCTTAGCTCCAATTGGTTCAGCATAGGAAGTAGCTATTTAAAGCTTTGCCTCTTCTTCATACTAATTATCAATCCTCAGTATTGACATATAGCAAGTACATTCTAGGAGCTGTGATCAGACCAAATGTAGTCATGTTAGAGACTGAATTACCATTGTCATCATTCAGGATGGCTCCCACAGAACACAGGTTGGTACAAAAACAGAACTTGGATAGGTCTAATCTATTTGGTGTTTTGAGCTGTGTTTAGCATTGCATGTACCCAGGGCTCCAGATAGATGGAGGCACATTTATTTTACTGCACGTTAGTATATGTAAACAATCCAAAAGACAAGAACAGTTATCTCTAACCTGTTTCTCTTACTACTTTTTTTTTCATGGAGCTGAATTTTTTCCTCAGAACCTTGGTCAGAAAGTGGGCAAATTCATTGTTTTCTCCAAGGGATGCCTGGAAGCTGGCATAAAGAGCTTTCTCACATTCCTGAAGTTTTACAATCTCAGACTTTTTATCCTCCATCTGTGCAAGGCAGCTGTTCAGTTTTGACTAAACAACAAAAAACCTTCTTTAGTCAAAAGGCACAAACTTTTAATTTTAATGTAGATAGGACATATCAGTGAAGACCTGGAGATGCTACACTTGACTATCACTCTTTGAACCCATGCACCAGTCAAGCAAAATTTAGAAGAATCTTCTTAATGAATATGACTTGTCACTGATTCCACATCATGAAGACCGTAAAAAGATTAATGATTCAAAGTTTAAAACTACCATCATGGTTGATGATTGAGAGTTTCTTGTTTTCCAAAATTTAGCACTAGATGCTGGATCAGTGCAAAAAGGAAGCAAAGAAAAGTATTTTACATCTTCCTTTTGGCTTAGGCCACTCATTATCAGTACTGTTAATTGCAAAGACACATAATCTACATACTTGCATGGCCTCCTGCTCACTGTGGAGGGTGTTAACACACCCCTGGAGAATGTTCTCATTTTTCTCAGCATTCTTCAGGATAAGCAGCTCTTCAAACCAAGTGATGTAGCTCAAGTCAGCATATTTCATCTGCACATCTAGCTGCAGTTTCTTGTGACGCAGAAAGCGAAGTTCAGCATCAAAGTTGGTTACCAGTGCATTGATCTGGAGCATAAGAGAGGCAAATGAGTAACAGGGAAGGTGTTAGGATTGGAGCTAAACATATAAAGCTAGAGAAAGGAACGGAAGGGAAAATTTCTCTCTGTCAAGTCAGCTTGCTCATGCTATGCCTTATGCACATAGATGTGCCTTTTAAGGAAGGTTTCCTGTGACCCTTGCAGGTTTAAAACCATTTTTGAGACCAGAGGGTCAACACTACTCATGTTAGTGAAGAGCTGAGAACTTCATCACAGAATCACAGAATCACAGAATGGCCAGGGTTGGAAGGGACCACAAGGATCATAAATCTCCAACCCCCC
>JAOWBP010000001.1:69658378-69679641 GCA_028571105.1 Tragopan temminckii | reverse complement strand
ACATATCCATTCTCACAAAGGATGAGAAGCATGCTCGCCACCTACACAAAAACACAAAAAATACAAGTATGGGGCAGGTGTATAAATGGAATTAAGAGAAATGGGAAAAAGTCAGTAAAGTAGATGAACCTTCTCAAAATCAAACTCCAGTCAGGAGACATTAGCTCTTAATTGTGTTGTTATTTGATTGGATACTCTTATATGGACACCAGAAACCAGTGAACTTCTCTTATATGACGGCAGCTCTGAAGGCAATACCTCCTATCTTATTATGTTGGCCCATGATGTCAGAGGTGGCTGTTGGTGGTATGGCAGAAGAGGTGGAACCTTCCCACCAATATTCCCTTACATTTCATTGCTGTGGGGTCTGACATGGAAGTGTGGATAAAGCAAAGGTGTGAAACTGAATTCCTATATGAGGAAAAAATGGCACCCATTGGCATTCATTGACACTTGCTGAACATTTATGGAGACCAAACAGTGGATGTGAGTACAGCGGGGCAATGAGTAGTGCATTTTAGCACTGGTGACAGCAACATGAAAGACAAGCCATGTTCTGGATGGCCGTGCACAGCTGTCACATTATGAAATGAAGAGCATTTTTGATTAGCTCATCTGTGAGAATCAGAGGAGTACAATCAGGGAACTGCGTACAGAGCTGAAGATCAGCTTCAGTACATTGGAAACAGTAGTAGCAACATCACAGAGTTTGAGCCAGATGGGTCCCACAAGTGCTCACACTGCAACAGACAGAAAATTATATGCAAGCTTGTCAGGACCTACTGAACCAATGTGAGGCTGAAGGTGACAATTTCCTACACTGCATGATTACCAGTGATGACATGTGGTGTCACCACTATGAGCTGGAGTCATAACGGCAGTCCATGGAATGGTGATGTGAATTCCCCATCAAAGAAAAATCCAAGTCCTCAGCCAATAAAGTGATGTGCACTCTCTTTCGGGATAGCAAAGGGGTCATCCTCCCGGATTTCCTGGAACCCAGACAAACCATGAACTCTGACCACTTCACTGTGATGCTGACTAAACTGAAGGCTTGAATTTGCAGAGTCAGACTAGAGAAGAAGACATTATTTCTCTGGCAACACATTAACACCAGGCCTCATACCAATTTGAAAGCCATGGAGCACATTTGCCAGCCTTAGTTGGACTGTCCTACCACACCCACCATATAGTCTGGATTTGGCGCCTTCTGACTTTCATCTGTTTGGGTCAATGACAGATGGACTGCATAGGCAACATTTTCCTAGCAACAATGCTGTCATAGAGGCTACGAAACACTGGGTTGCTTCTGCTAGTGTAGATTTTTCCTCTTGTTCATCACTGGTGAAAACGCATGGCTAACGACAGTGATCATGTTGAAAAAGAGTGTTTTATAGCTGAGAATTTGGTCTATCAAATAGCGTTACTGTGCTCTTTGTATCTGTTACACTTTCCATAGAAATAAATAGGAGATGGTATTTTGTAGTGACCTCCACACATGTATCCCAGAAAAAGCTAAGGAACTGAAGAAGTCCTTGCCTTATACAAAATGGCTAGTATACTGAACACCATCGAGCTAGGAAGAATCATAATATATTGGGAGTCTGGTAAATTTAAAGATAAATCTGGCCCAGAAGTTAGGAGCTAAGTTTTTGTTTTGATAAATGCTTGAAAATTTGTAGGCTTCTATGATTTTAAATCCCTTAATACCATCAAGACTGGCCTGGGAATCTTGCCAAATGCTATTTAGCTTAAGTTTGTTTGCTTTTTTTAATTGTTGGTACATGCTGATTCCCATAAAATGCCAGGTCAGAAAGAATAGACAAGGTGAGGGTAATAATTATTTAGTGTTTTGAGAATTTATAATGCAAGTCTGTACGTAGTTTCAATTTTCATAAACTATCTGGAGAACAGAGAGATTACCATCTGACCCAACACTAACAATGTGCCAGGGGATATATTAGAATTGCTATGGAAACCTTAATGAGGAATCATATCTTCTAGAAAATCTCATCCTTAAAAACACATTTATTAAATGTGTAGTATTTAATTACCAAGGTGCTTATTTAAAGAGAAAAAAAAACCAAAAACACTCTGATGCTTTAATTATGTTTAATAAGCATTCACATCTAGCAGTGGAGACCTATTACTTGTAGTAAAAATTACTCAGAGGAATGTGACACATCAAAAACATGATGGGTACTTTTCCAGTAGTAAGAAGCATCTTGTCCTCAAGCAAAGGACCCAAAATGTAACTGTTTGACCAAAACCTGTCAGTTCTGCTGTAAGATAAAGTTCATGCTAGCAAGAGCTCTTTTCCCAGAGCAGTTTTTATCTGCTCCCAAAAAACAATTAATAATAGTTGAAGTTTGCCAGTATAAAGCATTATAATGCATCCTGGTGGCCACTTTGTCAGTATTAAATGTAGTGAACTACCTCCCTTCTAAATAACAATACTGGACCAGCAAAAATTTCACGTTACCATAAGCACATCAAATTTCTAAAGTACTGTCAAGAATCTATTTATTTTTGTCACTGAATGACAATGAGTACCTAGCATAAGTTCAGAGAAACACACAAAAATTTTCTTAATGTGCTCTGAAAGTTTTGTCTACAACTGCAAATGATTGTATTAATGTGGGCAAAAGGCACAGGCTTGCTAGTTCAAGGCAGGTACTCAAAATACTGCACAAAATTCTGTGGCTTATCTATGTTTCTGCTCTTAATTATGCGAAGTCCAATATTTATCCAAAGTGGCTGAACTACAGGTACAGCTACACAAAATCTATCTTTCATTCTGAAGGTGTGTAGAGAATGGAGCTAGATTGATGGACCTTCACTGGTTTTCATTCTAACACAGCAGAGAAAGAAAAAAACAAGCATGCATTACTCACATGAGAAGGTGGAGACCACTGTAATGCCTGCACAGGCCCAGGGACATGGATGAATCCTATTGGCTTGTACTCATCTTCAACAGCAAAAAAGAAGACTGTTTTGTCTTTACTCTGAAGGAAAAAAAAAAGGAAAAAAAAGATCATCACTGTATGAAAGCTGACAAAACACCTGAACAATTCTAAGTACTGTGTGAAACACATCTTTCAGATGTTCTTTGGCTAGATGAAGGGATTTGCAAGTGCCTTGGAACTTAGAATTGGATTTTCATGATTACAGTGAGGGGAAATAATAATCCTGCCCAACTTCCCCTAGGCTGCTAAGTAGAGCTGTAGGCCTCAGTTGCCCTTATGAGACTCTCCTGGCATCTCAATTTAGACACCTTTTGCTCACTGCTCCAGGAACTCACCTAAAGGTTAGGCCCAGGTCTTCTGCCCTAGCCCGAGTTATGTCAGAAGTATACCTGTTCACAGCCTTGTATTCTGATGTTCCCAAACTGTTGTCTGGATTTCCTGTTTGATCTCTGCTGTGGCTTGTTACCTGTTTCCAGTTTTCTGACTGGAAATCACTTCAAAGGCTAGCAGACACACTGACAAACTGATCAATTGATCTTGTTGTAATGCAAAACAGTGTTGGGTATCTACTGGTGTTCTGCCAAGCTGGTGTATAAATGGACTTGCTTTTACTAGATGCAAGATATTACTAAACTAATTCAAAAATAAGCCAAATGCATCTTCAAAAGGGATTACAGAATTCACACTAAACAACCCAGCAATTCAAAAAACAAATTGTATGTATTGCATGATTGCTTTCCTACAGGAAACAAAGCGTGTGCAAACAGATTCTTCTCTTCCCCTGGCACTACTGAGAAGTACAAGAAGCAATCAACAGCAATAACAGAAGTATAACTGCATTGTCAGTGACCAAAATTTGCCTTAACTCTTTAAATAATCTTGGAAGTTGTTGCTTAATAAAAATAAACAAAGGAAGTGATACATACCCCTGTGGCAAAGACATCTCCATTTCGTTCATATGCCAAGGCTGTAACTGCAGTAGTATGAGGTTTAAAAGCTTGTTTCAGATTTATCTCTGCATTTCTTATATTGAGCCGTCCTGCAAGAGTGGGAAGTCCTTTGGGATCATAAACTTCAATTATGCGGACAACACCATCTTCAAACCCCACAGCAATTAGACTTCCTAGAGGATTTACCTTTGAGTGGAAGAAGAAAAAAATCACAGTTATGTCAGGGACTTTAGAATAATAATCTGTATGTCACGTGTTCTGCTGTTAACTTGTAACTCATCTTACATATGTGACAAGGGAAATTTTGTTTATTCTTTGTAATAAGCCACCATAAAGGGAAGGGTAGGACTGAATAAAGGTGGTGGTGAAGGGTGGAAGTGTGGTTAGATTGGTTCATTGGTTTGGGTTTTTTGTCTGTTGTTTTCATTTTACTTATTGATGACATGCTTTGAGACTGGAAACATTGGTGAAGATGTAGTTACAACTTAAGAGGAAAAGGTGATTCCTACAGATAGGCATCCATATCAGTATCTTCTTAAGGAGAAGATTTGAAATTCAAAAAATAATTATTATACTATTCTGAATATAATATTTGGCATTGAATGTGGGTATAATATTTGAAGAGATGTGGGCATAAGCTTGTGTCTGGTTGACCATGTAAAGTATAACTGTCAACGGGGACCTGAGATACCTCCTTGAGACAGAAATATGAGGTTATGGAGACTTTTGCCTTGAGGGTAATCCAAACTGATAAAAACGTAGACAGACTTAAACTGTGAGAGAGAAGAGTTAGCAGAAACAGTCTTGTGTTTTAGCTGGATCTATCTGGACTCATAGATGTAGCTGATAATTGCCATATACAGTAGCATCTTGAAGTGATTTACAAGCTGAGTCAAATTCGGATATGTTGCAGATTGCATCATCACATATATAATGTACAGGCTGTAACAATGTGTACATTAATGTATGCTAGAAATGAGACTAAAATGAAAATTGCTGTGTGAAGAGACAAGGGTAAACGGATAAGATTGGTGAGCAGCTGGTAAAAGCACAGTGCTATATATGAAACTGTTATGGAGGTTATTGTACGAAGCCAGGTGTAACTGCTTTCAAGTTATCTTAAGAGATGATCCTATGTTGTCATATCTTAAAAGTCATCTCTGTAATAAGCAGGTGTATGGCAACTTTGCTCACTAGATGATCAAAAGTAGTCAGTCACTCTTGGTCTTCAGATTTGTGGCCCTGCACTTCACTTCCTCCAGTAAATCTGTATCTTTACTCTACTGGGGAGCCCAGCACTGGACACAGTACTCCAGATGTGGTCTCACAAGCGCTGAGTAAAGAGGAAGGATCACCTCCCTGACCAGCTAACAACAGTCTTCCTAATGCAGCCAAGGATGCCGCTGGCCTTCTCTGCCATGAGGGTACATTGCTTTCTAATGATCTGCTTGGCATCTATCAGGATCCCAAGATCCTTCTCCATGAATCTGCTTTTCAGCTGGTGGGCTCCCAGGAAGTACTAATGCCTCTGCTATTCCTACCCAGATACAGAACTTTGTATTTTTCCTTTGTCAAACTCCATGAGATTCCCCTCAGCCCAGTTCTCCAGCACATCCAGGTTCCTCTGAATGACGGCACAACCATCTGGCCTATCAGCTGCTCCTCTCAGTATTTATCATCTGCAAACTTACAAAGGTGCACTCTGTCCCAGTATTCAGATAATTAATGAGGAGTATTGGTCCATGTAATGACCACTGAAGTACACAACTAGAATCTTCTCTCTAACTGGAAGCTGTGCTACTGATCTATTGATCACTGCCCCCTGAAGCCCAGCCATTCAGGCAGTTTAATATCTATGTCACTTACCTTACTTCCATTTTGGCAGCATGTCTATGAGAATGTAAAGGGATAGAGATGCTCTAAAGTATGTGGAATTATGTGTTTTCTTAGATTAATAGTGCAGATATTCAAATACGTTCAAGAACCTTAATCTATATGCAAGTATTTAATGAGAGTTTAAGAGAAGGTAGGGAGACTAAATATCCCTGCTTTTTCAGTCTGTGTTTAGTATCAACTTTTGTAAAACTGATCTGATATCGTTCTGTAATGCTGTACAAGTTATTGTGGTGACATAGTGAATGTTTCAGTCATCACCTAATAGAATTTCTGCAAGCCTGTGTGACTGGAATTACAGTTACAAGTGCACTGTCCCAGTGCTGCTGTCCTTGCCTTCGAAATTCAGCCAAAGCACTCCATGAATCTGCTTGTAGTGAAACCACCAGACTTGCTATGTTTAAGAACATAATTAGATACTATTTTAATTAAAATTAGTAAATATGTCTAAAAGTGATAGACTCCACAGTCTACAAATGATCATTTCTGATAACAATTTTTTTATGATTAATCTCCAAATGTTTGTAGATTTTCTGGGCTGTCATTTTGACACGTGTTAACTAATTTATGTTAATTGCTGATTACTCTGCTTGGATTCAACAGAAGTTGTTAGTCTATAAACTAACATTACTTCCCAGAACGCACACAGAGATCTGATTTTAAAATTTCACGAAGTTGGATACCTGACAACTCACAGTAAAATCAATCTCAGCACTGTATACATACATACTGCTACACAAGCTTATACATACATACTAATACAGTAAATTCCAGCATGAACTAAACAGCAACTTCTTTAATATTTTGCATCGTGAGGATTTTTCTTGATGCTTGCAGACTTGTAGGTCCTTTATGAATTTTTGTTAACGTGCAAATAAAAACTTACAACATGAGGTGCCCATGACAATGCTGTTCCTCCTTGTTTAAACTGAATCTCACTCTGTTGACTGTTGCTGATGAAATCATAGATACGCACTGACCCTGCATGTAAAGGAAACAATAGGAATTTATTTCTTACAATGTCACTTCCAGTTTAAGATTAATGGAGAAATTTCTATTTGGATGAAAAGCTGTATGTATTTTTCTCTTTCAGTATCAAACATACACTTAGAAAGACATAACTGATGGTTATGAAGTAGCATGGTGCATGGTGCTCATCAACAAAACATAAGCTTACTTCACTCTTTTAAATCACCCCCATGAGTTGTCAGGGCTGAGGGGTGTAATAAAAAGTCCCATGCTAACCACCATGTGTAATTTTTGAGTAATCACAGAACCGCAGACTACTCTAAGGGAAATCTGTCCTGTCAACACAAGAAAAGATGATACACTACTACTTGGAACTGCCTAGGGAGGAAAATATTTAAGTGGATGGAAATGGAGGGTTTTCTGAAGAAAATCCAATTTCACCAGAGGTAGATTAGTAGACACACATTGATTTGTATTAAATTCCATTCCAGTTGGTAAATATCCTAAGTGTAATTTGCTCAACTGTTACAAGTTTGTCTTCAGGCTAGAAGTGCTTGTATATTGTATAACACAGACAAATGACAAGGTACAGCTGACAATAATTGAGTTAAAGATCTTGTAGCATTTTCTAAACATCATAAATGACACTGTTAATGTTCTGTCTTGTGGTTCTTCTTTTAAATTATGGTAAGGCTAACAGTAAGAGGCATAAATAGCAACATTTATATAACTTAAATTAATATCTATAATTAACGTTATCTGCTGTTGAGAGTGAGATAGCTATTGCTTTTTCTAAGAAAGCCTCAAATATTAATATTCACAATGACTTACACAATGTAGAAATGTAAGTAATTCCTTACAAAAGACCCCAACACTTATCAGTCTGGAGGCTTGATTACAAATGCTGTTATTCAAACCAAATGTCTCATCTTTCCAGCTGTTCCTTCAGAACAAACAATTTATAAAGCTTACCATTAAAAACTTTTCCCATTAAAAACTTTTCCCATTAAAATCCCAGACTTTTAAGATGAGGCAATCCCAAAGCATTACTTCAAAACTTTAATGACTTGTCCTAACTGTAAAAGAACTAATCCCAGGAATAACAGTTGTCTGTAAAGTGGTTTTTGAAGAGCAAATACACAATTTGTTCAAAACAAAATAGTTCCAAACCAATCATTGCTCTGAAAAGAACAAGGATTACAGTGGTATAAGAACAAAGGAATAGTGTACTTACGGTCAAGAGCAGTGGTGGCCACAAGGTATGTCATGGGAGAGACACTCATGGCCTCAATCCTTCTAGAGTGGAAGGTGCAGAGGCACTCTGGATCACGGGTCTGCCATGTGAAATAGAAAAACAGAAGTTTTGCTATGTGCTGGAGCTGCACTTAGAAGTTATTACTAGCCATAGCTACAGTCAACATGGAAAATCTAGGCAAAATTTGAACAAAATTTGCCAGGCATGAGTTGCCTGTAGGCAACTCTTTTTTTTTTTTTTTTTAAACTCAAATGTTCATGAAAAGATCACGAGCAAACCAGTACAGGAACATTAAGTTGATTTAGAATGCCACCATTCTCAGTGTGAAAATAAAGGGAACTATAGCATACCTACTTTCATTAAGCAGTTTCAAGCCTAGAATTAACATTTTTAGCAAAAAGTTGTTGCTCTAAAGGCAGAGAAAATACTGTCAAGCCTTGGGCTTGTAATACCTGGGAAATTTTTTCATCATCCTTATTCTTTACCTTATTTTTTATAGCACGTTTTAATAATCCTTTCTAATCATGAAATTCTTGAAACATTATTTAGCTGTTTCCCTAAAATTTATTTCAATCAAAGGGAATATTCTCATTAACTTTAATGTGTTCTGGAGCAAAAATTACATGCTTTCATTTTACCTCTGTCATCTATTCCTTCAGCAAAAACACCTCCAGCAGTGATAATAGAAGTCAGCTGGATAAAATATACGAAGTGCATATGTTCTTGTTTTTCCTAGTTGTTTATGTCATTTGGAGGTGACAGTAGCGATTGTTTCAAATACACCAACTAAGTAGAATATATAAGGAATCCTTGAACTCATTTCCTGCACACATGCAACTTTTATTTCCAGTTTAAGATAATTTGAATTTAGCGGCCAACACTTCAGGAAGCAAAAATCAGTAATGACTTCTGATTATAATGACTGTGCAGGATTATCAATAATATTATGGAAAAAAAAAACATTCGGAAAAAGATCTGTTTCAACGCAAAAATTTTCAGCTCTGCAACTTCACCAACCACAAATTTCATTGTAGATGCATCTCACATAGTTAAAACAAAAGGAAAAATAAATAAAGAAAATGAAGAAATCAAAAAAGAAAATAAACTTACTATGTTTGAAAAAGTCAAATCTAGCTTCCAGATCTTTCCATTGGCATCCTGAAGAAACAAAACCAAAACATGTAACCTGAATATTTTCAAACCTCAATGTGGAAATAAAACTGCCCACAGTAACTCCTTTAAAAATTCCTTAGTGATTATCACTGTGAAAATGAAATGACTGAAGTGGTGATGTTGGTTTCACCCATCAGTCCAGGACAACAGAACTTGAATAATAAATTTTGATGCTCTCCTACTCTTAGGCAGCTCTGGCTCTGCAAACCATAGACTCACATGTTACTACACAGTAAATATAAATCCAAAAGATTGAATTCTACAGAAAAGAGATGCACCAACCTGTAAGGTGTTACTGCTATGCATTAACATTGCCTCTCTCATTCATTTTCTTCACAGGGCTGTATGTACTCTGAGTGTATCTTACCTGAGCATACCAAAAGGGCTGTCCACAGTCATGAATTTTACACATGAAACTTAGACTGACATTTTTGCCAACACGAAGTTCATTCATAGGCTCCATCTCCAATAACCCTGTCTCATCCACTGAATCAGCAGGATCTACTGCCTCAAAGTTCCAAACCTTCAAAGAATTGAAAACAAAAAAAAGAGACCTGGCTTTTATTAGGTCAGATTATGTTTTCACATACTATTAATAGGGAAATTCAAAATCTTGACAAACCAAGAGAGGATAGATTCTACAGGTAAAGTATGACACACAGCACAAGTCTCGCTTTTCTGAATATAACCTGGAATACTGACAATTAGCAAATACCATGTCGTACAATTGAGTGCAATGCAAAGTATATGTAAAAGTTTCCTGTCCAATTCTGATACAACAATAGCTTAAATTCAGCCCTGGCACTGTTAGCACTATGCATAGCAACCTCAGAGTTATAGAAAGTAAGTGATATCTGACTGCTCTGAGCATTGCTCATACTGAGGCAACATGGAGGACAAATGGGAAAAGTAACACACCCGTGGTTCTGCTCTGTGGTATGACAACAAAATGTCAATTGGCACCCTTAGAACCAAGTTAATTTTCCAAATGAGACAAGCTCAATTTATGAAATATTAAAAAAACAATACAAAACAAAAACCGGGGTATTAGAAACCTTCTGCTGTCTACAACAGCTTCCTGTTAGTTATCTGGGTCTTTCACAAATGAAGACACACCTTGTCTCCCCTTAAAAAGCAGGTACACAACACTGCAAAATCCTTGATAATTGACAGATGAGATCAAAAACTGGTATGAATAAGTAAACCATTTTTACTTTAATTTATAGAATTGTGTTAACTTCACGACACCCAATACTTTTTATTCTGACTGTTCCTCTATTTCAGTGCATGTATCTCTGAGATTTAATTAATTTTTATATAAATAACGTAAGCATTAAAACAACCAGAAAATTAATTTCAATGTTGCCATTGTTTATCCTTTAAAACAACATTTACCAGAATGAAACAGAATGTGTATAAACACAGCCTGATTCAAACACATACACTGTGGAGACTTGTCCTTATTCTCATCTAAAAATTAATTCTCAGAAAGCAACTGCAATGCAAAGATGTCTCCATAAATAAGCTCTGGTAGAGAAAATACATGACATCTATCTGCTGATTACAAATTTGTACACCTAAAAGCAGAGCAAAAAAACCTCACCCGAATGAAGCCATCTTTTCCAACAGTGACAAGTTCTCCTTCATCCAGAACTATCTGGCTGATATGGCCATTGTGACAAGGCTTGTGTCCAGCTCGACAGAGCTCTACTTTGATGAGGCCCCCTTCCCAAAGCAGCAAGTTGCCCCACTCAGCTCCTGAGATAACCTTCAGTGCAAATGGAGAGAAGCACACAAGCAATTGTACTTAGCAATGTTTCTGCATCGTTAAGAATCTGCTTAACTTCGTGGCTTTCTACTACAAAAGTATTAAATAGATAGCAATGCACAGGTATTTTCAAGAGAAGTTGTAAAGGAAGACAAGATTCAACTTTTAAGGAATATGACATAATTTAGCTGCACTGAAATGACTGAAGATTGTGGCTAACATACTTTTCATTTCTTTACGTGGACATATTTACCATGCTATAAGAGGAGTCTCAGTTCTAAACCAATAGAAATCTTTTGTTCGGGAAGTATAATATTAAACGTGCTTTTCAATTATTACAAAGCAAGCAATTTTCCTTGGCAAATTACTGTCAATATTAGCTTTTTAGAGCAGTGCACTAGGGGTCTAACTCCGATCACTCAGAAGTAAATAGTAACTCTCCAACTTACTCAATAAACTTTTCACCAAAACACAAGAAGGAACATAAAATCAATTAAACTTCCTGCGACTTACCTTCCCATCAGGCAGCTCCACATACCCTATAATGTCACTCACTGCTGTTTTTCCAAACCTACCCAAAGCTCCTTGTAACTTGAGACCAGTGAATGTGTGAGCCATCTTCCAGAACCTGAGTAAAGAAAGCACATCCCTCTCTCATACAAGATTTCCCAGACACACTCTTCAGTCTCTCTCAGACATTGTAATTATCTTACCAGGGATTCCATTTTGTTCATTTCTTATTATTTTTCACAGGAGACCTTGGATATTTTTGTTTGTTTTAATGAGATAAAGCTTTGTAAACATACAAACTTTCCCATATATTACCTCTAAGAAAAACCCAGGATAATTTAACATGGGTTGAATGAAGGTTACGCTATTATTTAAAACAAATAACTGTTAAATTAACAGCTATATCTTTCCAGATACAACCCATACACATACTTCTAGTTGTCTATTTTACTCTTGCTATCTCTAGTGTATGATGTTCAACTCCGTAAATCCAAGGACTAAGTTCTTCTCTAATTTTCATACAAATAACCCCATGGACTTGCATGTGACTGTAAAATCTCAGTGAGCAAAAAGTTTTACCCTAGACCTTCACAGCTATTCCTAGTCAATCATTATATTTTTTTGCAGTATAAAATATTGTTTTAAATTATTGTTTTACAGAAAAATTAACATACACTGCAATTAGGGATGGTACACAGTGTATGCAGGAAACATTACATTTAAGTTAAGTGCTGGAAATTGTTAAGAGTCGTGTATATCTGTGTTATAAAGCTATGTCAGAGCTTATTCATAGTATCTTAGCTCAAAAGAAAGTTTATAAAAGAGATTTTTTGTCAGACTTCCATAAATAATGTATTCTAAATCACTTTCACCCTGAGTCTAAATAAGCAATTTCTTATTTCAGACCCATCTTGCAACCGAATTATAGAGCACATCTCAGATTTTGATCTGATTCCTCTGTAAAATTCAAAGACATTTTAGATGTGTTGTAATTTTAGAAGTATCTATTACGATAGCATCCAAGCCATATCTTAAGTCCCTGCTGTGCTAACACTGAACTCTGGATAAACACATATCAGAATGTCAGTCTCTGTTCCAAAGAGTTTAAAGCTCTCACTTATTTTTTTATTGTAAAAAAGGAACTGTGAACTTAGCACAGAAGGGAGTGTATGGAACCACAGCTTTTGTATCAGTGGTACCAGTGACTTTCTAACCCATGACTTGGCAACCAGCTCTACTGTCTACCCAAACAGCAGCTGAGCTCAATAAATCACTGGTAGAAAGCTGAGGAGGCATGAATGCTGTGTTAACACCTACAAGACAGGTATGTATACATATTTTTTATTAGTTATCCACAGTGTTTGTTGGGATTACAAGAATGAAGCCAGTAGTACACATATTGAATGCCAAGCATCATCCCTTTTTGACAACAAAGGTGTTTAAAAGACTTTGCTGACTAGCTGAAAGACTTTTTTGGCTTTGTAATTGCAGTGACAAGGTAAAATAGTATTCCCCACTCATGTGTGTTTGCTAATGATACGTTCCTGCTAGTCATCATCTAGGTACTATGCCTTTAGAGCTGATACATATTAAACATAATTGGTAAATCTACCTGATGTGTCCTACTCCAGCTGTAGTTAGCTGTTCTTCATTATCAGGAGAAAATGTGACTCTGTAAACATCCTGTGAAAAAGCTTTTGACCTTAACACAATCTTTTCTTGTTTCCAGTCCCAGATAGTCAACATGTAGTCAGGGCTGCTTCCAATACTGGCCAGCAGAGTGCCAGTATGGTTGAAATCACCAAAAACATAGCCTTTTTTTGTTCCACCTGGAGAAACATACCAATCCACACATGCATGAAAAAAAGGAAGAAACAATAGGAAAAACTGTTTAAGGGGAGCTCACATTCACATAAGTTGGCTATTTCTACTAAATAAAAGCTTTCTCCAATCTCGTAATGAAAAAGCTGGAAACTGGTGTTTTCTATTCTGGCGTGGAATACCAAAAACTTTTAATTCGTTATAAAGTTAAAGTGAGCTGCTACTCCATCTACTGGGATCTACGAACACCGCCCGTTTATGTAAAATTAAAATAGTACTTTTTACACTACCTCGTAGTATTCTGTAAGGCCTCAGTGAAGGATAATCGTAGATGATGAGGTTTGGTTTCTCTCCTTTTTCTCCCACTGCAAAGTACTGCTTAGTAGGGTGTGCCTTGAAAAGCAAAAGTCCAGTTTCATTGTGTAATGACACCTCTGTCTCCATTCTACTAGTGAAGTTATTGTATTTGCTCACTCATTAGTCAAAAGATACTGCTGTAAATACTAAGTTGCATTTTTCCGTAAGCTTTTCCTGAACAACCGCCAGTCTATTGCTCAATACCTGAATGAAGCCATTATACGCACACAGTGGTAAAACTACTAGGCACACAAAATAGGATTATCACACATATATACTTCAAAACCATGAGAAACTGTATAATAAACTCCTTTATCATGCATTCTTTTCCTACTTCACTCAACTTACTAGCTGATCTTTCCACATGCACCATTTGGGTCAGCATTCATCTAACAGAAAGATGTAGAAAAGCCATCCTGAATTACATTTTTCTGAAGATAGATAGATGCACCATGATTCTCCATGAAAGGCTGCTTATATCAACAGATCAGACTGAGACTGGTATACTGAAAGCTTTGCTCATATTGAGTTCAACTGAGAGATGGCAGAGCTATTCACATGGTAAGGTGCCGCAAAACCATATAAAGCATTTGAGATTCCAAGCTTTTCACAGGAGTTTGCTAGAGTGAAACCAGATACTTTTTCTCTTCATTTATCTAGGTTGCTAATTTTCTAAATTTTAACCACTGACAAAACACTATATCAGTATTAGCTGTGAATGGGAGAGAAAAAAAAAAAAAGAGGGTTGAAATGAGTACTAATATTTAAATAAGAATGTAATAGATACTGCAATGAATCTCAGCCAGCACTTATCAGTCCTTTAAGTTATGTGGGCCTGAGACAAATATGCAGATATTTGTGCTCTGTTGATTATACTGACAGACTGAGTTAGCCTGTACTGCATGGTGCACTACACTCCTTTAATCAGTACCATACTTTCTTACACATGCAGCTGTGGAAATCTCCCATCAGGCAACAAAGTGACCATTTTGCTTTATAAGAAGGACTAACATCCTAAAAGAAAAAGGGCATACCGCAATAAACCCAATTCCACCTCCACCGCTGCTCCTGAGGTAACTTTGAGATTTAGTTTTCAGGTCCAGAATCACCACTTGGTTGCCTGCTACATATAGTAGACTTTGGCTATCCATCACCATCAGGTTTACACTTCTGATGCAGTCATATCCAAAAGAATATCTGAGAACAATTCATTAAGGAAAAAATTTGATGCAGGCTTTCAAGAATAGTTTACTAAATGGATATAGATGCTTAAACCAAAATTGACACAAGAATACTGAATCCAGTGACTAAAAGTCTGTTAGTAGGCAAGTTTTGTTCAATGCACAGGAAGGTAAACAATATCGAGTTTCTATAACTGAGGGGAAGGCAAAGGGAAGACCTTCTAAATTTCATGCTCCACCTTTTCACTTCCATTTCTGGGTACACTTCTTGTCTCTGCAGAATCCTTTGGGGCAGCTAGAAATTCACATTTTAACAGTTTGGTGATCTTTTTTCAGAAATAATATAAGAAATGTGCATCTGATTACTAAGAACTCTTCTACTGGCAAGCATTCAAACTAAAGAAATATTCAGGTTCACTTCTTAAATGTCTGGAGGCAGACGTAGAGAACAGAAAATCCAGTCTTCAACAGCAACTTGACTGTGTTTGCAAAGAAAAAAAAAAAAAAAAGGAAAGTAAAAATTATGCCTAATAAGAAATGTTTGTAAAGTCGAGGCAGTGTTTAAGATTAAATTCATCCAGGACCATTACTGGATTCTTATCCATACCTCAACCAAGGGTATCCCACTAATGCCATACTGGATATTCCTAACTAGAGAAGTACAATTTTATCAATATACATTAAGAAATACCTAGCCTTAAATTTGCACAGCCTCAACAGAAAGGATACTTAAGAGTAAGAAGGTTAATTGGTATCCCTGAGTCTTTAGTGACAAATGGTCGTGAATATATATCTTCATAACTATAGAAGAAAGTTTCTGAGATTTTCTTTTCTTCCTTCTCAAGGCTTTTTTCTTCTTCTGGGGATACTTCAGTATTATCTTGTTCTTCCAAATCATCTGCTGCATGTCAGAAGTGGGAATGTAAAGAATATTTATATTTAGGATAAATCTTATGTTTTTTGCTGATATTTGTACTTAACTGAAGAAGAGAGGCATTCATGCATTGTCTCCTTTGACAGAGTAATAGGCGCTCCATAGCTGAACACAGGGATATGCTGTGTTAGTAACAACTTGTCCTGGAACAATCCCGCCCTCCTGCTTTTAAAAACTCTACTGTGAATACTCAAAATTGAAGAATTTAGAGGAGGAAAAAATGAGAATATTTTAAAAACATTGGTTTTAAAACTCTAAGCTGAAGTAGTTCAGCTTTGGTGCTTAGGTCTCAGCTTTAGAAACAAAATAGTATTTGAAATATCTCTTTTCAGCAGCTACTGAATACACATCATCATACAAAACTACTAGTAAAAGCAAGTGCTCTTTGCTCTTTCACACACAGCTGATCACCTTAAGACACTGTCTCAGAAAATGCATACTGCTAATGTGTTACTAAGTGAAGTTCTTTACTGGATTGCAATGCAAAATATCGTCAACTTGAATTCCAGCTAGTCAGAAGCACTTCTTAAAACTGAATTTCAAGTTAGATACCTCAAACTCAATCTCCATTACCTATTTTGCAAGTTTTTTACCCTATATTAATTTTTTTTTCTCTCCCTCAACCAACTAAGGGGTCAGACACCAGCAAGGAATAAGAGTGAAAAGAAGTGCACAAAGTAAGCCAACAGAAAACATTCAGTGAAACTCTGTAACTGTAGCATGATGGCACTGGTGTGAGATGCTGTTCATAACAACAACAGACAAAAAATGAAAACTAGAAAGCTGTGGGATTTTTAAGTTAATGCCAACATCCCCCCAAAGGATAGCAGTACCCACCAATGCTCTCTGTATCTGTTTCCACGTGCTCCACATCTTCCTCCTCTTCCCCTCCGGCTGGTGATTCCTTTGGAAAACTACTTTTGCTTTCTTCTGTAAAGGACAATTGGGATCTCTTAGGTATTAATTAATTCGAGTAATTTATTTATACACATCAGGTTAAATATAGATCTGTAGTATAGTTCCAGTGTAGCAAAACAAACAAAAAAAGCCTGTCAAACAGTGGACTTCTTGCTGTTTAGCATTAAGCGTAGGGAGAAGTTTGCTTTCAAATAAGAATATTTCAAAGCAAATTGATTGCAGTAATGGCTATGGAAACAGATCTCAGCAGCAAGAATTGTCAGGGGAGAGACTTTGCAGGCTGCGGGATGACAAGATCTACTGACATAGCAGTCAGCCCAGAACATTTCTGGAAGAAGTCATCTTTGACCAGGATCAAAACAAAATTTGACAACACTAAGAAAAGTAACCAAAGATGAACTCATACTAGAAAGGAAGGTGTGAGCAGCGTGAGAAGCCAGGAGCTGCTGTAGGTTTACTATTGGAATTACTGTAACAGCAGAAAGTACTTACGGACACTGCTGTGATCTGCCTGTGTACCTTCTGCTGCCTTCTCATCTGCTCCCTCCTGTTCATTTGGAGATGACATGTCCTCTTTACCTGAAAGCAGTGAAGAGAAACTGAGTATTATTGCCTTTAGCAACAAACTATTTAATTTAGACTAAATTTAGACTATTTTCATTTCCTCCACAATGTTAAGATTCCCAAACATAATATTTGATCTGCCTGTACACTACAAGTACGGAAAATCCAAGAATATGTCCTACTTTAGGAATTAATTGGTTCAGTTTTCAGACTTCTGAACTTTGTGTACATTGCTACAGAAGACTGTCATCTAATTACTGTGCAACAGGGGAAGCAGAAGAGAGATTTGCATGTTTTGGGCTTCTCTTTAGTGTACTGGGGTGAGTTTTGTTTTTGAGAGAAAACTTTTCTGGTAGATTTCACAAAAAGCAAAATGGACATGGGAGCAATTATGTACAAATACTACAGAATTCAGGAAATTAATTAGTTGAATATAAAGAAATCTAAATATTCAGCATAACAAATACAGCCAGTATGAAAATGAATTGGTTTGTATTTGTAAGCTGGACTTCAAAAGCAAGAATAAATCCCTAAAGACACATTTCTTCTTTCTGACATTGGGTCATATTATGTTGGAGAAAAAAATATTTTGTGTCACCTTGGTCTTTTCAGGTGAGTTCCTGAAAAGGTTCCTTTTCAGGAAAGGCAGAGTGTTCAAACATAATGCCACACCCCAGAAAGACAGTGAAATCAAAGAAATATTGTGGACATGCCATTAATGCCATTATACAGTCAACTTACCCTACTTCATCTGAAGGTTCTGAGGTTTTGTCAGAGTCTGAATTTTCTGCATAATTTCTTTTAAGAATTAAAATGAGCATTTACCCCTCAGAGGTGCTCAAAAATAGACATGCAGAAAATGCTAAATTCAGAAAAGAAATCAAAACAATTACAATATATCTCAATATATTGAAATGAAATCTATGAGTTTTTAGTAAGATGACAGAACTGATACTACTGAAGAAAGTTTCACACTAGTTGCATAAATATACAGTGGAGTCTTCAGAGACCTGAACTCCAATTCCAAACCCAGTAATGACGTATACAATTTGTATCAACCATTTCACCTCTGGCTGTCTCAGTTATCTCTTGTGAAAAATGAGATAATAATACTTACCCATCTTAGCAAAGTGTTTTGATATCCATAGAGAAAAGTGCTATAACATTTCAAATTATTGTAACTAATTACCAATCATTTATCTTCTAAAAATTAAGTCTATCATAGTTTTCATAATAACTCCTCTCTGGAAAATGCTTTAGGCTGAAAGAGGGTCTGAACTTTTGTGCTTCCATCATTATCTGGGTTCTAGTCACAGAAAGCTGCTGTAATGTTCACTGTACATGTTACTACGATGGCATTCAAAGACTGTGCCAAAAATAATATAATTTTAAGACTCTAAGGAGGTTCAGGAGAAGGATGTCTACTTTTATTGCAGTTTTAAGGATTGACTGATTCAAGAAAACTTTCATGCAAGTTCACTGTGACAAAATGCCTCTGAGTTCTTATTTTCTTTTCCTGTGCACTGCATTTATGAACCTTTACACTTTTTTTTTTTTTTTTTCTGGAAAGAGGAAAAATGTGGGATGACAGTGCCATCTCAGTGAATTTGTTTGTCATGTCAAATAAATGCTCACTTGATTTGATTTTCTTTGTATTTTGAATACAAGATACAATTGTCTGAGGTGTGTGTGAAGCTTCATAAATGCAGTGCTTGCCTTCACAAAGCCCATGACTGATGCTTCAACAGCATAAAAAGCATTGAATTAAATAATGATTAAAATGTGGCCAACAGTTCTCTTTTAGAAACCAAACATATCTAGTAGTTATTATTTTGCAATTTCTTTTACAAAAGTTTTGGCCACCAGTGAGTATTGAACAAAACTCAAAACGTACTTTTGGTAACTTGTTCTTTTCTTCATGAGAGACTGTCTTGTGTTGTTCCTTTCCTTGTCTTTAGCCCACATGAAAAAAACTCAGCTGATCCCAGGACTTTGCTTTCCTTTATTAATTCCAATCCTGATTTCTTTTAGCACAGCATTTATGGGCTACTCACTGCTATTTCTGGCCTGGAGGTAATATGGGCTTGAACTAAGGACTGAAACTTCTTGCTTTTAAGAGAGGTGTCTGCCGTGAGGAATCAGGCACTAACCATCTGTCCCAGGTTGCTTTCTCAAGTCTAGCTCTGCTTTGAAAGTGTCAGATTTCTCACCGTTTGCCAAGCTGTGCTTGTTTAATTCAACTTCAGTTGCTGTTCTCTTGGTAGTTTTTTTCTGGCTCTTCCCTCTCTTTATGAAAAACAGCACACCATTCAATAACTAAGGACTCCTTTTAGCTTTCAGACCACATCACAGTATGCCAGCAATTTACTGGGCCGCCGGTAGTCACAACACGTGCAAACAACAGAGTTCTGCAAAACTAAACTTCACTCAAAATGAACTTAAAATATGTAAGTGCTCATACACACAGTGAAAAATATACAACTGTAAATCAGGCATAGCTGGCATAGTGCTGTCTGTGTGTCATTATCAGTCTGCATTACCACAAAATTAGTATTAAAAATCAGCTCTAGGCAATCAACACAAAATCCCTAGGAAATAATTTTTCATAGGAGAGAATATTGCTGTCTCGTAAAACAGAGGACTTAGGAGAGAGGAGACTAGCACAAATTATCAATTCTTGCAGCAATTAAGGTCATGCATATAAAATATTTACTAGCCAGAGCCTGAGACAGCAAGGCTGTAGTTACAAAGCAGGACCTAGACATATCAACACCGTCGTAGCCCCATTACGTCTTTTGTTCTCCAGCAGAGAGATAGAAGTGGACAGCAGAGCCCTGCGCAGACCTGACTATTGCTGCATTGCACGCAAAATATTTTCCAATAAAACAGAAGGAATAAAACCTAACTCTAATTTCAAACTAAAACAGCCCTTTGTACGACCCAGGCATCCCAGCTCTGTCTCATGCAAGTGAGACTGTTAAGTCTATCAAAGCCTGCCGTGCAGATGGAGGTGAGTAATCAGGTTTCGGTTAAGCAAGATACGAAACAAGCCGTATCACCGCAGTTACTTATTAACACACAGCGTAAAGGAAAGCCATAAAGATGAACTACAGAGCGCGTATGCAATAAAAACAATGGCTTTTTCACACGCAGTACAGCAAAACCAACATGTCCCACGTTTCAGAGATAAGGGACTGCCCGCCTCAGCCGCAGAACGTTTGTTCTGTTTTACTTCCCCTGAGCTAAGCATTTAAGCACGCAGAGGCGATGACAACGCTCCTCTCCGAGGCCGCCTCTCACCAGGGCAGCAGGATGCGGCCACCGGCAGGCAGGGGGGGCGCTGCGGCAGGCAGGCTGCGAGCTGAGGGGCAGGGAGCGGATCCCGAAGGAGGCCTGCAGGGCCTCGGGGAGGCTGCTACGGAGGGGCCACCGGGGAGCTAGTAGTCTGTGTGAGGGGTGATGGAACCGGTCCTACTCCAGAGCCGCGCCCGGAGCCCACTGCTTACCTGGGGCCGCATCCAGCGCGACGTTACCGGTCTCCAAGCAACCGCTCCGCGGCGCGCTGAGCAGTCTGGGAGCGGTGGTTCGGAGGGTTGGGGAGCCTTTACGGCTCCTAACGGCTGGGGTGGAGGCGGCGGCGATTCCGCCATGAATCAGACGGGCGGGAGGGTTGTGTTTGGGTTGTCTTTTCCAACACTAACTACGGAGCCCGCTCAAAAATGCATATTTATGTCTTCGCCCACCGCGGACCCGAACTGCTGGAGTTCAAGGAGCGTTTGGACACCGCTGTCAGACACAGGGTTTGGATTTTGGGTGATCCACTGTGGAGGCAGGAGCTGGGCTCGGTGATCCCCGTGGGTCCTTTCCAACTTGGGGTATTCTGTGGTTCTGTCCAGTAGAAACCGGAGTCGTGACTGTTGGAACTATCCTTGAGAAGAGAAGACTGAGAGGAGACCTGATCCAGGTCTATAAGTATCTAAGGTGTGGGGGGCAGAGTGGCGAGG
>JAOWBP010000001.1:69620716-69658278 GCA_028571105.1 Tragopan temminckii | reverse complement strand
TTGGCAGGGGGGTTGGACTCGATGATCTCTGAGGTCCCTTCCAACCGCTACAATTCTGTGATTCTGTGATTCTGTGAAATATCCAAATAATTTTCTAGGACGGTATCTCTGATAAAGCAGATTTTATTCGCAGTTGCAGTGGCGGGCCTCCTGCAAGCGGGAGCGCCCCCAGAAAACAGCGTTACATCCTTTATTCCCTATTGCCCGACGCTTATCTCTTTCTCCCCTAGTTCCTCATTGGCTGAGTACTTTAGGTTCACAATCCTCTCGACGCGTCACTAAACATGCAAACACTGGACAAACGTAAATCTTTGCTGCCTAAGCGTAAATCTGTAATTAGTTAATTAACTTATTCCACACTTGACCACTGTTTTGTGGATATCTGCTTGTCCTCCCTTCCACAAAGATAAGCACAGGGAGAAGGACAGAGGGGAGTATCTTGATGCCTGCCTGTCACATCCCAACCTTCTCATGGAGTGAGACAGTCTGGCCTTGTGTAGAGGCCCTAGCTTCTTTGATGTTTGCTAAATCTGTTTTTCTTTTGCCGGTAGTTTCTTATCCTAAGAGAACAACTCTATGTTTTCTAATCCCTAACACTATACTCGCATTGTTTGGAACGTTTAATGACTATTACAGTTTTGCAAGAATTAATCACAGAATTCAGTAATTATGTTTCTAAAACATGCCGCTAACATATACAGTATTTTTACTTCTTAGATCAGCTATTTCTAAGGATAAGTTACAGAACACAAACACATTATGTTCTACTTCTTCAAAGCAATTGCCCTTTTTAATATCAAATGCAGAAACAACATTCCATTCCCGCGTGACGCAGGGCTGCCGCTGTCAGGGAGGGCTCCTGCTCTACAAGGCAAGGGGCCAGAGCCCCTACCCTCACATAAGGCTCCCTCTGCGTACATGGGGAATGAAGCTGAGCCCCGTCTTCCAGCCTGCAGGCGGCTGCCCTGGCACCCGAGCGTAGGCAGGCAGGGCGGCTGCCAGCCACCCACAACCTGTGCGTGTTTACATGTCTACCAATAAACATTCATCTTGGAGCAGCTTTCTGAAGTTGGGAGGCGACGTCCTCCCCGCTTGCAGCAGGGCAAGAGCGCCGCAGGGCAGGAAGGCGTACCTGCCCAAGGCAGAGGCCTCCGCCACTGGCTCGAGAGATGAGAGGGAGCGAGGGGAGGGGACTGCCGCGGGCGGCGGCGCCCGGCTCTGGGACAGGTGCCACGGGAAGGGGAGGGCCTGTGGGCGCGGCGGGGTGGCCTGTCGCGACGGCCCCGGGCGGGAGGAGGAGGCCGCGCCATGGCCCGGTGCGGGCGCTGCGGGCGGACTCCGCCGCTGGCCTGGCTACTGCTGGCCTGCCTGCCGGCCGGTGAGTGAAACCGCGCGGCGGAGCGGGGCCGGTCCCCGCCCCTTGACACCTGTACGGAGCGGGGGCCAGGAGGAGCCCTCGGGGTGAGGGCGAGGGAGCGCCCGGGATAAGGGGCGCCGGGCCGGGCGAGCGACTGCCGTGGCTCGCCTTGTTTCCCCCTGGGGCAGGTTTTGGGGCGCCTGCCCCGGCCCGGCGCCTCGCCCCGGCTATCCCGAGGCAGCGTCAGGAGGGCCGATCCGCGCGTGGCTTCGTTACCCCGAAAGTGAGGCCCGTGTCTGGCCGAGGAGGAAGTGGCCCCCTGCTTCCTGGCCGCCTCCCGTGTCGCCTGTGTACTGCCAGGTTGGTTTGGGCCTGAGCACGGGAAGACACGCAGCGGTCCCATTCTGGCTTGTCCACAAGTGCCCCAGCCACGTTAGGATCTGATGTGACTGCACCACTTCGGTACCTCTACGTTGCGCTCCTACATGGAAACCAGAGCTGCCCTCCGTGTCCAGAGGTGGCCTTTCTTCCAAGCTTTGCAGGTCGCTTGATGGCTTCCGATCTCCTGTAGGAAACAAATTGATCGTTTTGCTTCTTGAGTCAATGGTATATTTGCTGATGGTGTAGCTTTAAGCACCAAAGAGGGAACTGGTAAATGAAGTGAAAATTACAGAGGTATGCCGGTTGATTGTCTAGCTTGACAGCAGCATTTCTGTTTGATGTACTAGCTAATAATTGGCTTCACCGGTTCTAAAGGTCAGTATCTTTTTCAAAGAAGGTCATAGATATGAGTTAACAGTAGCTCGCTAGGTTGGTAGTCCCAGATTTGTTCTTTCCAAGCAGGAAAAGGAGAGCATCATGCAGGAGAGGAGTGTCATTCAACCCTAGGAACCTATCTTAATTTCACGGTTGTCTTGTGTGGTGTTGGCTGGGAGGCTGTATGAAACACCAGATGTGTGGAGACATCTGACTGTCCTCAGATTCATTCATTCAGTGGGAAAAATGGTTTTTTAACCTCATTAAAAAGTAAGGAACTTGTTGTTCAACTCTAATTCTTGTGTAGAACAGAGCTAATGAGAAAAGGTCTCTGTCAAAAACAACTTCGGTTTCTGTAACTGAAAAGCACACTGTTATGTTGAATATTCTTGTCTGAGAGATGCTGCTATGGACAACACAGAGAAAAGCTGTGCCCATGAAGGTCAGAATTCTTATGGGAAAGATCTGTTTGGTTGCCAATGAGATCAAGGTTTTGCCAGCCTTGAAGGTTTGGATTTTGGTTTGATTTCTTATGATTTCACGCAGAAAGATCCTGTGTATGAGCTGTTGCACAATGAAAGCTGAAACAAAATGTATCAGTGTACCATGAAGTAAAAGTCACTGCAGCTACTTGTCACTAGTCTGGACTCTGTCTAACTACAGCACCGTAAAAAGCAGCCTTCATTTTGCTAGAATTTTGCACCATTGCTACTATTTCTGTGTACTTTATTTTTCAAAAAGGTCTTGGACTCAGAGTTTACCATGATTAGCAAAAGAGTTTGCTCTTCTCTGCTTTGAGTTGGCTGGCCACATGTCTTTTTTCAAGCCAAAAACCAAGCAAGTACTACATTAACAGTATCCAGCTGCAAAAATACGTGTTGAGGCAATGCTGCACCTCTGCAGCTATATGGAGGAAACTGGATGAACTTATGTTTGTCGGGAGCATACTCCATGCAGCCTAAGAGGGCACTGAAAGAATGATGCTTGCAGATGTGATCCAGATGTTATATATCCCCTTATTCTTGGTTGTCATCCAGAATATGAGATTACAGGGAAAGACTTGGAATACAAGTGCTAGTTCATGATCCTTTTGGTAATTTCAGACATTCCCTTTTCCTTCTCTCCTTCCCTGTTTCCCATGCTCCCAGTCTGGAAGCACCTAGCACAGCACCATAAGCCTTTTCTGTTTCCTGGGATATGTTCCAGACAGGGCATCCTACGCTCACTCCACACTATTTGTATTGCCTTATCAAAGGCAACTGGTGATAACTTTTCTGTTGTTAATGACAAGTACGGATTAATGTATTATCGAAGTTTAAACAAGATAGAGATGTCTCTAAGTGTGGCTAAAATAAAGCATAGCTTATGAGAAACTTCATAAAACTTCACTGGATGTATGCAGCTGTTTGGATAGACAGTGTTGTGGAAGTTGTTACGGATGAGTTCTAAACATACACAGTAACAGCTTTATTAAAAAGAGGGTCTATAAATGCAGATCCTGTGTGAGGCCAAGGGAGGTGTGCTTCAGTTGCTGGCCTGATCCAGAGTGAGGATTATGCTGTAATGTCTGCCACTGCTGCTTGACTGCCTCCTGTGTTCTCTTTTGCAGGTTGCCTCTCCCTGCTGGTGACAGTGCAGGATACTGAGCGTTACACTACCTTATTTGCCAGTATTACCCTCAAGTGTGACTACAGCACTTCAGCGCAGCTGCAGGACGTAGTGGTGACCTGGCGCTTCAAATCCTTCTGCAAGGACCCCATCTTTGATTATTACTCAGTCTGTGAGTATCAGGCTTGTCTCCTAAGGGACTGTTCTTCAAATGTAAAGGAACAGGGAGGCAGACTTACTGGGGAATATAGGTTTTTCCTGACCACAGAGTAGGTCAGGCAGTGGTGTTTTTCCAGGACCCAAGAAAACAAGATTGGGCCTGTGATTTCCTTTGCAACATCAAGACTTTATGGTACTGTATCATAGAAATCCCATCCAAAACAGTTTGTCCTCTTTGTCATCAGATCAGAAGGCAGACAGATCTAACCATGTTTTACGTGTGTCAGACTTGGCAGCCCCATATTTGAAAACAAGGGTCTTCCAACTTGTAGACTTATTGATTACATGGGAGGCACTAGTTTTAAAGCTGGAGACCAGTGACTGTTACATATTTTAGGCAGAAACGTGCTCTTTGGAGTGCAGGAAGGCTTCTAAGCAGTAGTATTTAATACTAGTGGCAACACTTCATATGCAGATATTCTGGTGCTTGTTGCCTTGTTTCAGGAGTGTTTAAAATGGTGTGTTTAAACTGGCCAGCCTTAGCTTAATTGCATAATTAAGAATGAAGACCCTAGACTTGTTTGGTGTCTTGGTGCCTAAATTCCATCTCTGATCTCTGGATGGGTTGGATAAGCATGTGATCTATGACCAAGTCTGCAAACAGGTGGGTCTGATGCTCTGCTGTTCCCAGAGTAATGTGGTTCAAACTCATAGTTCCCAACAAGGATAGAAAGCACGAAGGTCATGGTGTTTGCTTAGGTGGATCTGCTCTTCATGACCCATTGTAAACACAGCCATGTTTTTGACAAGGTTTGTCCTGTCTTCTCTTCATTGCAAGTCCTTTGCAGACAGTGCTGAGTGTCTGTATCAGTAGTCTCCACAAATCTCAGTTCCCAGATGCCTGGCAACTCAATCTTTGGTTATACTGTGAATTTCTTGTAAGAGTATTAGACAGAAATTGCCTCTAGTCTTCCATTAGTGTTATTGGGTATCTATATAATATAGCCCTGTTCAGGAATTGGATGGGTTTTCCTGTCTTTAGGAGCCCCACAACATATAACGGGATCAAGAAGGGAGAGGGAGGCAGTCCCACAGTGGTTTTTATGTCTGGAGATATTTTTTGTTGTTAAATAAACACAATTTTGCTTTTGTTCCAGTAATTCTTGGAGTTGTGTGACTCTTTTCCTTGCAGTTTGTCTTTGTACTCAGTCCTGCCCTCCCACTTACCTTTCTTAGATTCTTTGTGCTGTTCTTTCAGTTGTGAGCACAGGAGCTCCTCTACAGCACTCAAAATCTCTGTCATTCTTGTGGCCCTTCCTCTTTTTTGCTTTTAAGCACTCCAAAGCAACTTATCCTTTCTCTTCTGAAGCCGTGCTTTGTCTTACTGAACAAAAGCAAGTGCACATGTGCATTCAGGAGTTCTCTGCTGCTTAGAAGGGGATAGAAATTGGCCCTTTGAAATAATTTTTTGCATCTTATTTGATGATGTGTGCTTATAGCGTACCAAGCCAGTTTAGCTCTTGGCCAGGACCCGTCTGATGACTGCAATGACGTCCAACGAAAGGTGCGCATTGTCATCCAGAAATATGGGCAGAATGAGCCTGTGCTGGGTGTTGACTACCGGCAACGAAAGATCACCATCCAGAACCGTAAGTGACTTGGCCTCACAGGCAGGCAGTGAACTATCCAGTATGTGGGCCTACTAAGCAAAGAAAAGCATAAATATGGGTAATGTTATCTGTGGCTTATGTATTCTGTGATGTGGCAATGGAAACCTAGGCAGGTCTAGCAGTGGGCCCAGGAGAACATCATGATCTTCAACAAATCCAAATGCAAGGTCTTGCACCCCCCGCTATCCATACAAACTAGGAGATGAAAGAATTGATCACAGTCCTGCCGAAAAAGACCTGGAGGTACTGGTGGATGGACAGTGAACGAGCAGTGTGCTCTCACAGCTCAGAAAGCCAACTGTATCCTGGGATGCATCAAAAGCAGTGTGGCCAGCAGGTGGAGGGAAGTGATCCTGCCCCTCTGCACTGCTCTGGTGAGACCTCACCTGGAGTACTGCATCCAGATGTCAAGTCCTCAGTACAGTACAGGAGAGACATAGACCTGCTGGAGGAGGGCCACAAAAATGATTCAAGGAATGGAGCACCTCCCCTGTGAGGACAGGCTGAGAGAGCTGGGGCTGTTCAGCTGTGGGAAGTCTCTCCCCGGAAACCTGAGAGTAACCTTTCAGTATGTAAAGGGGTATTATTAGAAAGAAAGGGGTAGGCTCCTTAGCAGGATCTGCTGTGACAGGCCAAGGGAAATTATTTCAAACTAAAAGAGGGGAGATTTAGGTTGGGTATAAGGAAAGAGTTTTCTTCATAAAGGATAGTGAAGCACTGGCACAGGTTGCCCAGAGGTGGTGGATGCCCCATGCCTGGAGACATTCAAGGTCAGGCTGGGCAGGGCTCTTAGCAACCTGATCTAGTTGTAGGTGTCCCTGTTCATTGCAGGGGAATTGGACTAGATGACTTTTGGGTGTCCCTTCCAACTCAAGTGACTCTGTGTGTAATTTTGTGAAAAAGGATTGTGAAGGGCCAGGTCCCCTGTCCCCTACCTGGCCTAAGAGTGTTGGAGGCACTACAAGTTAAGGCTGAGTTGAGGATACCCAAGCATTTTGCTGAAGAGTAAAGATCAGCTGAGGAGTTCATGAGCCAAAAAACAGCTATTTCCTTCAAGAAACACTGCATAGTTTTATAGGTGCGTTATATGCTCTGTGCTGTCCTTGGAGCAATAGCTGTTGCTGCTGCAAGAGGGTTAGTTACTGGGATGTCTGGCCTAATGATTACAAGAGTATGTGTTCCAAAACCAGTGCTGGCAGCTGGCAGCATGCTTTTTAACATACATGACCCAGCAACACTCCGGTGTTTTACTGCACCAGTTACAGAACTAGTCCCACTTCTAAGTAATGTTGCCTTTCAGCAACACAAAGAGAAATAGGACTGGCAGTTAATGCTATTCACAGAATTTGTCAGTGATCCTAAAGAGGATTGTCTGAATGTGATGGCTACCCTTGGGAAGAGGGGATATGCAGTACTTGATATTGCCTGCAGGCAAGGGGCCTTCTTAGAGTAGGGTCTGAAAGGAGTATCAGTTTCAAATATTCTGCTCACCTCTCAGTCCTTCTCCCACAGGGGCAGACCTTGTTATCAGTGAAGTCATGTGGTGGGACCATGGCGTATACTACTGCACTGTGGAAGCACCAGGAGATACCTCAGGGGATCCAGACAAAGAAGTTAAGCTAATTGTTTTACGTAAGTTCCTGTTGCCTGGGCGGCAGATATCTCCTCCTGTTCTTTTCCTCCCCACTCCCAAGATTTCTCCAGTTCTGAAAAGGTGCTTGGTAAGTTACTGTAACCAGGTATGCCAGAATCCTCTTTCTCTCTCCATTTCTCCCATAGACTGGCTCACAGTACTCCTCATCATCCTCGGTGGCCTCCTCCTCCTCCTGCTGATTGGAATATGTTGGTGCCAGTGCTGCCCCCAGCATTGCTGCTGCCACATCCGGTGTGTCTGCTGCCCAACCCGGTGCTGCTGTAATGAAAAAGGTGAGATGCAAGGAAATATGTGTCCATTCATTATTTTTGTCAAGACAAAACCTGATGCAGCTTTCTGAGGTCCACTTTCTCCCTTCAAGTTCAGTGTCCGTGTAGACTGCAACATTTCTTTAAGTGACCACCTTACTTGAGATTAGAGAAGGGCATGTGGATCCCATTTTGCATCCATGTGTCCTACTTTCAAAAATTTGTCCCTACTGACACCTCACTACCAATTTCTCACATGTCATCATCCAGGGCACAGTCACTGGCTTTGTGTGAGTAGCTCAAGACTTTTTTAACCTGTCTTGTGGTTCTTAGGCCTGTGCACATGAGAGAAGCAAGCAAGCTAATGCCTTGTCCTTACAGTGATGTTACTGTAAGGCCTAACTTTCAAGTATGTTGCTCTGAAAGGTACTTGTATAAAATTTGGATTTCTGTACCATCTTATTATTTTTAGAGCTGCCCTTGTCACAAGAAAAAGGTTTTCTCTCTTTGGGCTTGTTTTTGAGCGAGGGAGGAAGTGAGAAAGAAAGGAAAAAGGCCTATCATAGTGGTCAACACTACAAATGCTTTCTGAAGATTTGAGTCTCAAGAGAAACTTTGTTGTAAGCAATTTTTTTGCAATAATAAAGATTCTGTAGCCAGTGTTCTGTTAATAGGGCCAGCCAGGCATAGCATTTAAATTTTGACTGCTATGGTTGTTTAATCTCTGTGTTCCTGTAACTGTAACTTAGGAATGACACAAAGTAGAATACCCCCTCCCACACACACACTTTATACAATTTGATAGGAACAAAGTGCAGGAAATACATTTTCCTATCACTGAAATCACTGGATTCTTCTGCAAATGCTGCAAGGAGAGAACTTGTGAACAGGAGCTGTGTTTCTTTTTAATCACAGAAGCATTATTTGGATTACCTTAGGTGTTAGTAAGCTCGCTAACAGCTGAAAGAGGCTACTGTGAGATTTTTAGCTTTATGCTTAATCTGCTTATCCTTTGCAAAGAGCAAACAGACCATCTCGTTTGCTAAAGCCAAAACCAAGCAAAACGGTTTCCTGGAATTTTTTGGTTGTGTGGTGCCGAGGATACAGTGGAGCTGAGGATACAATGAAAATTTGGCAGAGAGCTTGCTTTCCATGAGAGAAAGGCAATGGAGATGAAAGATTTGCATCTCCAGACTTCCTAGTTCTCATCGAGGAAAGGATTTTGAAAATGCTTGAACTTTTTAAGGGGAATTAGTGTGCTGTAGGTGGCAATGGCACTTTCCAGAGTGCTGCTTTTGTCTTTCCTGCCTTCTGCTGAGGATAAATAGGAGAAATTCTTGTGGGGTTCCCAGAACCTCTGCCTGCTCACAAGAGAAGGTACAGAAGGGTTCAGCCTCCTTGGCTGGCTGCTGGAATCTGTGAATATAATTTCCATCTCAGCTGCCTGCCCTCTTGATCCACTTTGCCAGGAATCCTTGAGAGATTGCTCCCCTGCTCTGGTGCGCCTTCACTTCATCCTGCTTCCAATGGAGCTTTTAGCCTCCAGGAAATGAACTGGGGACTTACAAAACAGAAGGCTGAAGCAATAAACATCTTAAAAAGCAGTGCTAAGGAATAACAGTTCCACGTAATTGAAGAGAAGACAAAAGTCATCAATTAAATTGTAGAATTACAGCATGAGTTGAATGTGGGTGATTTTTTCCCACTTACTGGCCACTAGAGGGTAGCCTAGATCTGTTGAATGGGTTTAGGGTATGCTGAGGCGAGGTAACTCAGTGTTTTAAGTCAGGTCATCAGCGAACATGATTTTGAATCTTGTAATAGAAGTGAATTGTTTGGGTAATTCAGAATTGGTGTTACAGAAATATTAAGCATGCCCCACGGGGCAAGCCAATTACATTTCCCCTGGAAAACTGCAAAAAGCCTACTAGTACAGATATTGTGGTAAATACATGTATGACCTCCTTCTGTTCCTATTAGTTCCTTTTCTCCTGCATGCTTCTTCCATTAATGAATTGGAAAAAAAGATGAGGGTAGTAAAGAAAGCCCAGGAATAATTCTGCATTTGTCAGAGATTTCAGAGAATCATAGGCTTAGGGTAGTTGGTGCTAGTGGCTGCCTTCATGCATTAAAGAGAGGAGCCCATAGTGCTGTAAGTGTGCCTTTCACTGCTGAGCCTTTCACTGCTCAGGTAGGACTGCATTCAGAATTCAGAGATGTGCAGTCCACAGGTGCAAGAACATTCTGAAGGTGATAACCAGAGGAATGGGAGAGGAACAGATAGGGCCTTTATTTTTATCTCTTTGTTTTCTTCTTTCACTCTTCCTTCCAAATTTAAAAGCTAAACTGGTGGAAAATTCCTTGGAAAGAAAATAATGAAGCAAGTTTTACATTAAATGCTTGAAAGCTGCTACCTCAGGCCGCAACACTTTGAAGAAAAATCAGTGTATTAGGATTAAAACTCCTGAAGTCTCCAGCTTTGTAGTTCCCTATGTTTGGAGCCAGGCTGGAGAAAGAGTCAGTGGAGAACAAAGTGGAGTTGCGTGAGCTGTGGAGAAAGCGAAGAATGTGCTCAGAGGGAATGTCAGTCCCTGTTCTGCTACAGGTGGTGCTCTGAGTAAATTCAGTGAAACAGTTAAAGGAGTACATACATGCAATCTGTTTAATAAATGGAGTGCTACATGAAACCGAAGAGTTGAGACCCTGAGAGTACTCAGTCTAAATGCTGCTTGCTACAGATTAACTCAGGGGACAGAATTAATTGGAGCTTAGCTGTAGCCAGGTTTCTTAAAGAAGGAAGGCTTGTGCAGCCAGCCTGTGTATCCCCAGTCTCTTCCCCTTCAGTAACTTTTAATTTCATCAGCCAACTTCAGACATTTATTAGAGAGGTAAGTGTCTCAAAGGCAATTACATGCTTAACTGTCTGCTGAAATGTATGGGCAAGAATGTTCTGTTAGTGCCTTATGGGAGAGACTACAGTAAAAGACTGCCTCTTTTGAGATTCTGGATAAGCCATGTAAGAGAATTTTTGCAAAAGCCCCAGCTGCAGAAGTGTTTCACCCAAAGGTGAAAGACGAACCATGCAGTCAGGCTTTGTAATGTCTGGGACTTGCAGAATTTGCTTGTAAGCTTTGATTGTCTCTGGTAGAAAGTGTAAGGCTTTTTTTAAGATGTTTTAGCTCTCCCAAAAAAAAAAGAACCAGCACTGAGTGATGGTTTTGAAGGCAGAGCTGGTGTTGCTGTCGTTGTAGGGAGGAGGTGCAAGTGCTGAAAAAAATAAAGTTGGATTGAAGCCTGACTCCACTGGTAGCAGACTGGAGTTAGTGATGGTAAAATGGTGACAAAGTGGAAATTTCCACTGAGTTTCCTCTTCTGGGGCACCGGACATTGCTGTTGAGAACAGGACATTTTGTTTGTTCACCAGTTTGACCACATTGTCCAAAGGGATTTAATTTTTGCAGTCATGCAGAGATAAATTGGAGAGAGACAACAAGAGCAGCAGAAAGACTAGACAGGAAGAAGGTGGACAATGCATCTCTGAGTGCCTTGTTTGTAGAACAGAGAAGAAACTGCTTTTGTGTGTGGTGTGGAACGTAAGATCTATATAAAGCCTACATGAGAGGAGCTAAAAAGGTCTTGTTTGACTGTAGGGAAAGGACTAATGGTGAACTGAAAGTTTTAAGAAAGAAAACAATGTGGTATGGCTTGCTGTATGAAACATTATTTCCCACTTTGCCACATCTGTATTCATAGTGACGCGGCAGACAGAAGTCTTGCATTAGGTTATGTGCTGTATACTTAATCCTGGTGCTGTTTGCTCCTGGTTCCTGGAAATGTACGAGGCAATAACCCTTTTCTTCAGTTTTAGGTACATTTTGGAAGCTGTACAACTTTTTTGTTAAAATTTCCTGCGCTCTATTTGTAATCTTGGAGAGAGCTTCTCATTCTGTGATCACATTCAAAGGCTAGAGTCTATCAAGCAAAAGGGTATGTGTTTTGCAAGCTGTACTCTAGGCAAAGCTACTCAAAGCTTTCTTCTTTTACAGTACTGGAACGGCATCGATTCATGAAGCGAGCTCAGGCATTTGCACCGTGGATGTTACCTAACATGTTCTATGGAGGTGCTGATAGGAACTCACAACTTTCCTCTTATCAGCTGAACCCTCTACTGCAACAAGGTGAGACTACGGTCATCATTTCAGAGGGAGATAGGAAAGAGAAGCAGGTAACTTCTCAGGGAGCTTCAGCAGTGAATCTTTATCCTCTCTACTACAAAGTGAGAAAGATGTTCGTACCATGACAGCTCTGCTTCATCTGCAACGGACTTTAGACTTGCCTGTGTAGATGAATACAGCATATCCATCTTAAGTGTCTCTCTAGGCTCAGTGCTGGGTGAAGTAGTTGAATGGTAACTAAGGTGTATCTTGTGCTACACCACATTGACTGCAGGGTAAATATACCCAGCTTATCTCGCTTCATGGGGTGGAAGAGGGTACTGTGTCTTTGTTCTGCTGTGCTGGTCACGGTCAACTCCTTATATCCAAAATTGACATGAGAAGTGAGGGTGCAATTTGTTTGAGTTCTTATCAGATGTCTGGTCTTCATACAATTGAGGGCAAACTGCCTTCTGTGCAACAGATCTAGCCTACATGCAGCAAAGAATAAATCTGGAAGAATTTGCTAGGTATTCTGCCTCAAAATTACTTATATTAGTTGTATATATTTTTGAGTTTAATTGAATAGGGAAGATAGGGTGTCTGAAGTCATAGAGACATAAGCAATAGAATAAATTATTACCAGTGATATTATTTAACCACCCCCAAGAACAATAGCAGAATTCAGCATGACTTCTCATACAGGATTTTCTTCATATGAAATTAGCTTTTCATCACTGTACTGCAGTCACAGGTTTACAGTCTTAACCACTGTTTGAGGAGTTTGTAAGCATCTTAAATGTTAGATTCCAGGTGTCTGAGTAGATACTTTGTTAACTCTTCAGTTAATTCTGCAGTTGATTATTTTTCCTAATCAGGGCATCAGTTCACTTTATAAAGATCTGTGACTGAGCTGTCATCAGTTAAGATGGAATGCACTTCTCAAAGAAATACATGGACACGCTGTCAGAATGCAATGGACAATTAAGTTCCTTAGACTGTCGCTTAGCCTTATTCATGTCACATATTTGAACTTTTAGAGATGCTGAGTGGAAGGGAACTCTAAGGTTGTCTAGTACTCCCTCTTGCTCAAAGCAGGACTATCACTACCTTCAGTTAGTGTGGCTTTGTCCAGTTGAGATGTGGAAACCTGCAAGGATGAAGATTCCATGACTTCTCTGGGTAACTGTTCAAGAACTGCACCAGCTTCATAGGGGAGAAACTTTACCATTTTCTACTTATATCTGTACATATATATACATGTGTGTTTATGTGCATTTGCATTAAAAAAAAACTTCTTTTGCAGTGTTGATTCATATTACTTCCAGTTCAGTAAGATATTAGAGTAAAAAAACAAGAGAATTATCAATGTGTAGGAAAATTTACGTTCCTCTCTCCAAATACTCATTCCCTGGTGTGCTGGATGACTTAATTTCTTACCTATATGCTGGTCAGAACACAGATCGTGGCTGCAACATACTTGTTTCTGTACTTTGCATCTTACCTTCTGTGGTTGTGGTGCTTGAAACTTGCACAGCTCTTTCAGTGAGGAAGAGAAGTGAGACTCAGAGGAGATTTAGCTAAGGCCATTAGCATAGAGAGGCTCACTCTTTTGTTTTTCCTTACCGCATTCTCCTGTTATTTAATCTTCAGATGTGTCTCTGCAGAACAGTCTTCCACTGGTGCAGCCACAAGCTCGACTTTCCCCTAACAAGGGTGTTTTGGACTATCTGGAATCTGAAATCCAAAACCTTAACCCGTCACAGCCCCGGCCACCCTCCAACCAGCGGCAGGCAGTGCAGCCCAGCTTACTGTCCTCCCTGGGCAGCGACATCATGCAGCGTGGCGCAAATGGTCTTCCTCCTCTCACTGGTCACGTTTCTTCCTCCCATGGGAGCAGCAACTCCTCACATCCACAGAGATCTACCCGCAGCCCCAGAACATGGGACTCCATAGCAGAGAACAGGAGGGAAGATCAGAGGTGGCCCTTGCCTTCCAGTGAAGATTCTCGTTCCAGCTACAGTCGGGAACCCCGGGACAGGCAGCGAGAGGACCATCCTCCAAGGCAGAGGACAGGCAGCTACGATCACAGGCCCCAACACTCCAGGCGGGGTGTGTCACCCACCCGCCAGGCTGAGAGGGGAAAAAGCAGCAGCAGCAGCTGCAGTTTCTATTCAGAGGAGGCCAAGGAGCACTCCAGCCACCATCGTGGCCGGAGACAGCAGCCTGCAGTGAGGCGAGAGTACCAGCAGCACACCAGGAACAGCAATACCTCAAGGCACCGGCGGCACAGCTACTCTCCCCCATCTCGACGGGGATCATGGAGCTCCTCAGAAGAGCAGATCCGTCTCCCAGCGACAAACCGCAGGCGGCACAACCGGTCTCGGGAATGGCCAGAAGATAAACCTCCCAGTTATCGCTCACTAGAAATCATCCCAGATCGGGACAGCAAGCACAGAGAGGGTGCAGGGCCACGCTCGGTGAGTCGGCTGCCTTTTTTCTTCCAGTCACAGGGCAGAGATGGGTTCTGGGGGTGACAGTGAATGTCAGTTACTTTTTGCGGCCTGCTGTCTGTCTTTCCTTGTTCCTGAATCTTTTATTTTCTCCTGCAGGACAGAGGAAGTTCCTATAGTGCAAGAAGCATTGTCATTTAATGCCAGTACTGAAAGAACGAAGATTCACACTGGACTTTTTTTTAGCTTTTTTTACCATATAGTTGAGTTGACTACTTTTGATTGAACCAGCAAAAGAAAAACAAACAGAAGATGAAACTTTTGAAGAAGATATGTCTAGTGGACATGAAAGCGCTATATAACCCATATTTGTTCCTACTTTGATTTGGAAACTTAGGTTTGTGATGGGCTGAAAACATGCTATTGGATACAGCAATTTTTTTTAATAAACAGTGTATTCCCAGAGATATCAGTTGCCTTTGTTAGGTACCCTGACACTACAAGGAGGGCAGTATGTAGAATGCTGATTGTTTGCACACCAGTTACTGGAGAAGGGCTCAGATAATCACAGAGATGTAAAGCCACAGGACAATAGAGTAATTTAGGTTGAAAGACACCTCTGGAGCTCATCTGACCCAGTCACCTAAGAAGTAGGTGTAGAGAGGCATAGCATTTCCTTTCTGAGGCCCTCTATTGTACTTCAGAATTATTTGATGCTTGCTGCTTCTGCTTGGCTGCTCAGGGTAGTGTGAGCAGTTGCTCCCCTTTCTCCCTGATCCCAAACAGCAGAATTTCAGTGTTAGAAGGATTTAGAAACCTCATTAAGGGCTCACTGGAATCTGCAAATTGCCAGCTTATCTGATCTATACTGACTGAAAACCGTGCTCTACATTAGACCTTAGTACCTAAAAAGATGCTTGTTCTAGCAACGGACTTGAATTTATTTGTAAATGTAATGAGCTAGATTTACCAAAGCTTGGTCATCCCTACAGGAACTGAGCATGTTATGACTGCTATCTCTCGTATTGTAGACCAGAACTTCCTTCAGCTCTAGGAAGCATAACTTTGATGGATGTATGTTTCCTGGGCCATATATTCATTTTATGTTCTCCCTTTGCTCTCTCTAACATGTATTATATACATGGGGTGGGATAAAGGGCTCTGAAGAGGCCTAACAATTTTTACTATTGTCCTCTTGGTCTTTACCCTGACACAAATCAATTCTGAATACGTGGTGTATCTGATCTTATCTAGATGGCGGGGTTTTCTCATCCCTTCCCTTGCAACTTGAATGCAGAATTTCTAGAATTCCTTAAGACTACCTGAAAAGGAGAAAAGCTTGCCATTTTTCCTTGATGTGATTCATCCATCCACTGTGATCATTTAAAATGTACTGGAAAACTTGATGTTCTCTGGGTGCTATAGTTACATGCTGGATGCATGCACAGGAAACAGGCTTGCCAAAGACATTCTTGGATTCAAGAAACTCAATTGTTGACAGGGAGCTTTAGGAGCATCTTGTGAATTATTTTGTAACTCTGAGACACTAGAGTCTGGCCAGTGTCAGTTACTGTACTGTCCAGCTTATTTCCCAGCCAGTGCCATAGCTGAAATCCCAAGATGGTAGCATGAAAAATAACTTGCCTTCCTTTCATGTTCCAATACAGTCCAGTAAGTTTCCCCAAGAGTAGGAACTCAGACAGCAAGAAAACTGTGTGCAACACCAGCAGCAGTTGTAACATGAGCATGTCATCCAGAGGGACCTTGATAAACTGGAAAGATGGGACGTTGTGAACGTAATGAGGTTCAACAAAAGCAAAGTGCAAGATTTTGCACTTCGGTTGAGATAATCCCAGATACATATACAAACTGGGGGAAGAAATCCTTGAGAGTAGTCCTGCTGAGAAGAACTTAAGGGTCCTGGTTGATGAAAAACTTAACATCAGCAGTGTGCATTTGCAGCCCAGAAAGACAGTGGTATCCTGGGCTGGTGATTGTCCTCTTCTACTCTACACTCATGAGGCCCCAGCTTGTGTACTGCATCCGAGACTGGGGCCCTCAGCACAGGAAAGATGAGGAGCTTTTGGAAGGGTCCGGTGGAGGGCCATGAAGATGATCTCCTGTGAAGATAGGCTGAAGGAACTGGGCTTGTTCAGCCTGGAAAGGAGAAGGCTGTGGGGAGACTTAATTGTGGCCTTCCAGTATTTAAAAGGAGTTCATAAACGTGAGGGAAATCAACTTCTTACACAGGTAAACAGTGATAGGACAAGGGGAATGATTTTAAACTAAAGGAGGATAGATTTAGATTAGATGTCAAGGGGGAAGTTTTTTACTGAGAGAGTGGTGAGGTGCTGGAGCACATTGCCCAGAGAGGATGCCCCATCTCTGGAGGTGTTTAAGAGCAGGCTGGATGGGACTCTGGGCAACCTAATCTGGTATTTGATGTAGCAGCTAGCAATCCTGTCTGTGGCAGGGGAGTTGGAACTTGATGATCCTCGAGGTCCCTTCCAATCCAAGCCATTCTATGATTCAACAATTCATGCTAACTGCAGAGGTTGCACTTTTTGATCTAAATCACACGGAAGAGCTCTCCATCTTCATTCATTACAGTGGTTCCCATAATTGAGTCAGAATGACTACCGTAGATTGTGCGAATTTGTGCATGTTGTGCTGTGTGAAGTCTGAAGAGTTTTTTCTTTATCACGTTTGCGCTCCTCTTCGATAACTTTGTTCATATTTTTAGAAGCATTAAACATAACACTTCAGGGAAACCTGATTATATCTCAGTCTTAATTCTGTGACTTAAAATTGCAGACAGAAGTAGATTAGGTTATCCAGCAGGGAAACAGTACCAGTTTTGGTAAGATCTGGTCCACAAACCACTGTGGTTCATAAAGCACTGATTAGTGGTCTGTGAAATAATTAAAAAGGAAATTTATATACATGGTTTGCAACTGCAAGCAGACAGAAAAGTAGGAAGGAAATAGACTACTCTTTGAATGCATATTTCTATTTTTAATTGGTTAAAAGTGAAAGCCTTTGCAATGACACTGCTCAATACTATGTAGACTTTACTTACAGTGAGATTACAAGGCCTTTGACTTTTTAAAAGAGAGAGATTAAATTTGGCAGCTGAATCACAGAATCACAGAATCACAGAATCACAGAATGGCCCGGGTTGGAAGGGACCACAAGGATCATGCCACATGCAGGGCCACCAACCTCCCCATTTAATACTAGACTGAAATACTACACAATGAAAGAACAGTAGAAAATAGTTGAGCTTCATTCTTTCTAGGTTGTAATTTACTCATTTTTAATTTTTTAGTCATTCCAAAGGGCTGATGTTTGCGTGTCACCCATTTGTGATGAAAGAAATAAATATGATTTCATTTGTGAGTTATTTTAGACTTTTGTTTCTTCCTGCTATGCAGGTGAGGGAATATACCTTGCACCTAAGAATGAATTTTGTATATGTAAGTGCCTAGATAGCCACTGGAGTTATCCATGTTAAAATAAAGAATAGGTGGCTATGCCACATGGAACAGATGAGTAGATCCATGCTGCTCATGTCAGCTGCTTTCCACCTCAAACCAAAGATTCATAAGAAAGATAAAAGAACTATGTATTTTTTTTTTATTTGATTAAAAAAGGATTGCGATACCTGGCTTCCTTGCTTATTTGCAGAGCACTCTGCCATTCCAGGAATGAAGGGCAAGGACTGCTTCTTGTGCAATCATTGATTTGGGCTTGGCAATTGCCTGTTTGGCAGTAGAAAGCACTGAAAGGCCCTGTTGCTACCTATGGGATTGTGTTCATGACAGCACTGGGTAAAGTTAGACAAACTTAGCAGGGATAAAAGTTACCATAACGTAGAGCTCTTCAGAGGTACGTATTACTACGTAGGGCAGCTAAATTCCCTTTGTTTTACTACCTCAGGCAGCACATCACTTTAAAACACACCCTTAATATGGCCAGAGACTGCCATTTGTTGACCTGACTTAGAAGAGAGATGACACTTGAGGTTGTATTAAATTCACCCCCACAAGTAATGACTGCCTACTGCTATTTCTGTTAACTCGAATGCCTATAATGTGTCTTGTACTGGTCTTCTGAACGTTACTTAAGCTTTAAAAGCAGGCAGTAAATCTGTAGAGTCTCCTTAATGACTGTAGAATGTATAATTAAAATAAGAGAGAACTTCAAACTCTGGTTGTTCCTGTCTGTTCTTCCTAGACCATAAATTGTTTTTTAGTGTTTACACGAGAAGTGGAACTGAAAATTCTCTGTTCTGACTTCTAGAAGTAACCTTGTTAGACATCAGTAATAACTTTCAGCTGTCTTTTTTTGCTTCCATGGGGATTTTTTTGGATCAATGTTCATGTTTCAGGCAGCTTTTTCTTTGTTTTTCGAAGAAAGAAGATACTTTTAATAAATACTTCACCAAGAGAATGGAAAAATTGTGTGGGAGGCCATGGACAGTCCTCTTTAATAATGTGACCCCAGTTGTATCACTGCTGCAATCACTGATTTGGCTGCCGTATCTGTAAAAGGGTAACACTTACTGTTTGGTTTACAATACACAAAGCTCCATGAAGAAAAGTCTTTTAGAAGAATGTGTTGGGCTGATAAAGAAACTAGTTGAGCTTTTTGGAGTGTCCATCTATTAGTTGAAAGTCGTGTCAGTGACTTAGTAGGTGACTAATACTACTTTACGTCACTGACATAAGATAGTTTTGTTGGATCTCACATTGTAGATTTAATGTATGCCTCATGCCCACACCTTTTCCTCAGCTAATGCCATTTGATGCTCCATGTTGCAAATTTTCTGCCTCCTGTTCAATGGCCAGATACTGATGGTTGGCCTGACTGAAGACCCAATGGGCGCGCAGAGATTGAGCAATGGGAAAAGCACATCCCACAGCACGGCACAACAGGTGCTTTCTGACTGGGTGCAGTTCCCTGGGCGGTCTGGGGAGAAGTTATGCTTCCCCTCTGCAGATTTTGACATCTGGCTGAGATCTACACCCATCTTGTCAGCCTGTGCAAAAAGGCTTGGCAATGGGGAAAAATGAACTGTGAGAGCACTACCTGTATGCATATACCTGTGTGCACCAGTTGGTTAATACATTTGTTGGAAACAGAGGGTGAAATATGAATGAGCATAATAGACACAAATAATTTGCAGCTGTCAAAGCAGCCAGCTTTCAACATGAGCCTTCCCACAGGAACAGTAGGAGCAAAAATCAGTCCAGCTCTAGCTACAGTTAATGTGGAATTTGCTCAGTTTATGAAAGGGTCCTCCATGACATGATTGCCTGAAAACGTAGGGGGCTCAGTGACCCAGAATCTGCCTTCCACGTCTCCTGTGCTCAGGTCAGACTGACCCTCCATTACCAAATCCCAACAACAGGTCCAGAGTCCTATACAGCTTCTTGTCCATCCCACTGAGCTGAATCTGCTTGCAAAAGAGCAAATGGGGAAACAAAACAGGACCTTTGACCCCTTACTATCTCTATATTAGTTCTACATAAATGCTGGTGTCTCAGATGAGCATCACCCTCAGCTTCAGCCTGGGAGAGAGAAAGCAGGACAGGTAAGAACTGCACTCTCTGCTCTGGGTGGTATGGACCTTGGGACATTGACAAGTGAGTGGAGGCGGCCTGCTCCACTTTTTACAAAGCGTGAACCCTCCTCATGCTCCCCAGCATGGAATATTGCTGAAATGGAAGAGGGGGGGAGTGGATTGATGTTGAGTGATGGAAGCTCCATAGGACACTCATAGCAGGGTCAAACCCATGGTTAGGGAATTGCAGAGTTGCAGTGTTGGAATATATATGACATTTTCCCAGCTGCCCTGGCCCATAGCGGCTTCAGGCTCTAAAGAAGGTAAGATCCCCTCTTTACAGTCCTGGGAAGCAAATTTATGCCTTTTGTCTACAAAGGAAGAAACTGGCCCTAGGATTAGAATTCAAAGAATCAGCAAATTCTGAGTGAAGATGGAGTGGTAGTTTTGGGATGTAATCTGTGCACAAAAGGAAATAAAACTAGATATACACTGCCTTACTGTGGAATAAGAAGTGCTGGCTAGTGCCACTGCTTGGAACAGGATTTAGCAAAGTATTCATACAGAATAGGTGTGCAGCTCTTTTTGCCATTGCAATTCCTAGCACTAATGTTTCCATCATGTTGTTCTGACTGATGCAACTAGGTAGTTTAGCCTATAAATCAATTTTAACTTTTAACTTTCAAACACCTTTCTAAATGCACAGTATTTGAAAAGTTTATTTAGATGTAATGTCATCCCTTCAATGTACCAACTTTTCGAGAGTTCCTCTAATTCCAGATTTTTCAATAGACAGTATTAAGGAAGTTGGATGATGGTGAAGTTTGCACTTATTTACTTCTGATAACTTGTTCTGCCTGGGTTGCTCTCTGCTTCATTTATCACAGTGTGGAAGAGACAAGAGAACCTGGTTGGGTCTTTCCTCAACTAGAGCAAGACAAAGTACTCAGATCGCTGTGTCATTCAGATGATCATTGCATGTGATGCACTGACTAGCGTAAGATTCCTTACAGCCATTTACAAAAATTCAAGGAAAAAATAAACAACAAAAACAAAACTGCAGCATGACTTTTTCAGTTATACCCCTGTGTGGAAGAAGCCTTTTCTGACCACACTGTTCACTGTTTGCTCCTATGCTGAAGCAAGGAATTTTAACTCTCTTACAAAAGAAATAACTTTAAACATCACATATTTCTTGGAGCTCTGAAAGCTATCATTCACTGTAGATATTTGTGATTATATGAATAAAAGGACATGTTCATTTTTGTGCTATATTCTCCTCACTTCTTAAGAAGAACTTCACCATCATATTTCCTGTCTTTTTTTTGAATTATTCTGTATTGGCTAGGTTTTTCTCACAAACCTGATGTTTAGCAGACATGATATTTTTCTAAAAACAAACAAAATATTGTATGGTTATTCCAGCAGGTCTCTTGGTGTACAGGGCTGAACTGGTACCAACAAACCATGGTGCAATACAGGGCATTGGTGATAGCTCTGATTCTGCTTCTTAGCACCACTGTTCCTGGTAAGTCTGAACAGCTTTTGAGATGGGTTCTCATTGCCTCAGAGAAGTCTATCCCATCCACAAAGTAGGACTGATACCCAGTAGCACAGTTCAAAACCACGAGTACATGCTGCCTTCTAGAGTAAAAGTAGGTGCTTGGTTTGCAAATCATCCATACCTGGTACAAATACTCTGCCATGTCAGGTGACTCAGGTGCCCAGAAATTAGTAACGAAAATTAGCTGGATGCTAATGCTCTTTGAACCTGAGAATTTTGCATCTTTTCCCACTGTCCCTGGTGGAAGATATCAAAGGGACATGTGACTGGAGAAGCCTCATGTCTTTTTTCGTCTCCTCCCTCTCAGAAGTGCAGTCAAAGTCCATCTTTGAGAGAGACCGTCGTGACTGGCTGGTCATCCCTGATGCAGTTGCAGCTTACATCTACGAAGCTGTGAACAAGGTGTCCCCTAGAGCTGGTCAGTTCTTGGTGGATGTTTCCCAGACTACAGTAGTTTCTGGGACCAGGTACGGAAAAAACTTCTGTGCTAGTGTTGCATAGCTATGGGTGGAAAAGGAGAGGGAGGAGTGGGAGAAAGAACAGATTACTCAAGTATCTATACAAGGGGACCCAAGGGAGAGTGAATGCATGGGTAGGGATGGGGTGGGGGGCAATGACTGGTAGAGTATCAGCCCCCTGGAAGAGGCTGAGCAGATGCTGCGGTGTTGGCTGTGGGGATCTGAGTACTGAAGGTGCCAGCAAACACTGACGGCACTCAACTCAGATTATAAAATTCACTCTATCTGTAAATATGTATTCTCTAAAGAAAGGAAGTTTCCCCCCAAAGGGAAAATCATGACAACTCAAGAGATAAAGTTTTGCCTAACTTACAGCAAATACAGACTGCCTATTCCTGCCTTCTGAGGAAAGCACCTCTAGGACTGTGGAGGAACTCTGCACTCAGTGACAGGCAGTGTGAAAAAACAATAGCTTGATAACTACTGCAGATAGAGATCACTCTCACTCCCATATGTATATATCTCACCATGTATGCCATTGTCTCCTGCAGGAACTTCCTCATCAGAGAAACAACTAGACTCACTATACTGGCAGAACAGCTGATGGAAAAAATAAAGAACCTGTGGTACACAAAAGTGCTAGGCTACTAGTTGGAAGAAAAGTCAGTGTTCCCTTAAGTGAGTGGGTAGCATCCTGCAGTGTCCTCTTTCCCCTTGCCTCTACTACAGACCAAGATCAGTCAATAACAAAGAATCGATGCTCCTGTTAATGCAACTAGAGGGAACCCAGCATCAAAGACCAAAGGATGGATAACATCTGCTGAGGTTTCCCCTGGGAAAAAAAAAAAAAAAGAAAATAGAAAAAAAAAAAGGCTGCTGGGCACTGAGGAAGGCAATGAGATTGCAGAGTTCTGCTGTAGCCAAATCTTGAAAATTAATTCCTCCTGAATGACTTGGCCATTGACCCTCTAATAAAAAAATGTTGGTTGTTACACTTTCTTCGGTTTCCTACTTGAATTGACTGTTATAAAATCACATCCAACTCTGCACCCCATTCTGCTGAGAAAGTGGCTGTGATTCACAAGAAGCTGTTGCAGGCTGTGTGAGCAAATCCTGACAGTACAGGCACATTTAACTAAGCTCAGGTTCTTGGCAGATGGGGGGATGGGATGGGATGACAGCTTGAACATCTTTTGGGGTCACCACAGCATAGCAACCAGGGCAGCCATAACCTCACATTATGAAAGGCCATGAAATGTTGAGTCCCACTAATTGTTCTCCTTGGTTAGGTAAGAAGCAAGCAGGTGCACCTGTATCAAATATCTGAAGATTTTAGATCATTTGGGAAGTGCCAGTAAATGGAACTGTGCATCAGTTTGATCAGGACTTTGAAAGCATGTTTCATCACCCAAGCAGTGAGTCTACTGATCAGCCTTTCCAAAGGAGAAGGGAAGGAAAATCCCTCCTTAGCTTCAGGATGAAGGGTGATCAACTTAGGAGAGGGACATCTATGCTCAGATTGGTCTTCAAAGACTTGAAATGTCCTTGACAGCCTTTTGTAACTGTGCCTCATCTCAGATGTTCGCATTGGTAAAGAAATCTGTTCTATTTCATCATCAAAAGGCTAAGTAACAGTCAACAGCTGTATTTCCTCCAGTATCTCCATGCCATCCTCCTATTAGCACTAGTGGGAGAGCTGTCCTACTCTATACACACACTTCTAGCTTTGTATTTTAACCAAGACTCCACACTTTACAGTGGTGTTTGTCTAGCTCAAGAGACTACGCATTGCCACTGATGTGCTTCAGTACTTGTATTGCTTGGTGCCACATTATGGTGGGGGGAAAAGGTTCTCATTGAGCAGGAAGGCTTCCTCCAGCTTGAAGCACTGGATGCTGAAAACGTGTGTGTCCACTTTCTTCCTTAATGGTTAGAAAGACTTACTGCCAGCAGTACCAGATTCCCCAGTTACCTGATGCACCGCTCTGAATTTCCTCTCCCAAGTGCTATCCTCCTGAGAGAAGTTTGCCGTAACGTAAAGGTGAACATGTTCCAGCTGTTGTTCTTTTGGAGCAGTTTGATAGGCTGTGAATAACACACAACAGTGCTCCTTTGGAGAGATGGGACTCCCATGTATTAGGATTGGTTTGTTTGTTTGCTTTCTAATTACCAGTGGGATCAGCTATCAATGTAAATTTGCACTTAACAAGTTGTCTTGAGTAAAAAAGTTCATTTCATAAGTTCCGTGTCTCTGCAGGTGCTTGGTACCACGTACAGCTGTATGTGTACAGCACTGTGCAGAGCAGCAAACTCTTCCACCTTCTGTTGCTTCACTGCTCCTGCAAACCTCTGTTGCAGATTTCTCTGTTGCTGTGTGTTCTGCTTAGACTAGCTCTGCTAACCTGGTCACACATCAGTACACACATGCATAGGTATTGCATAAATGCACCTGGACTTTAATGAAGATTTAGAAAAGCACAAAAAGTTTGGGCTGATAAGCATGTTTACCACATGAAAAAGAATGAAACTTCAGCCCTTTCTGCAGAAGAAATGATTTCCTACCTGCTTGCTTTGCACATATCTGCTCACACTCTCTTCCTTCCCAAATGTAACCCTTGCAGGCAAAGTCCTGCCAATTTAAACCTACTGTATCAGAGAAGCATTTGGCATCCTGGGACTTTTTATCAGGACAGGGCTTGTTCTTACTGCTTAGGAACTCCAGAGCTATTTCCTTTTTATGGAGTGAAATTCACAAGTCGTATAAAAGAGCCTGAATACGTCCTTAGAGTTTGGTCTCCTGAAAATCGGCAATTCAAACTTTTCTTTATATGTGCTGCTAAAATAAGGTAGGGAGAAGTTTGGAAAGTAGAGGGAATTCATTGTGTTTTGAGTCCACCGAGTGGCTCTACCAATGCAACTCAGCAGCATTACTCTACTGCATCACGACATATCTGGAGTGAGCAACACCCGCTGTGAATTTCGTGCTAAAACTTAATAAAGATTTTGATGTTTGGTTAAACGCACTTAGATATAGCACTTCCATTTCTCTGCAATGTAATCTCCAGAAAATCTGAACCAGCCACATGCTGATTATCTGTCTGACCAGCTTTAGTATACGGGTAAAACTGAATCAGAACGTAGATCTCTGTTCTTGATTCTTTTGAATCTCACAGTCACAGATTTATCTGTGCATTTGTATGCTGCATAAACGCTTTGGCTGGCTAATCTCCTGCACAATCTACAATGTAGGGCAATCTACAAAACAAAAAGCCTGCCGCTGCCCCTTGTGACCCCAACACTGTAAGAATGAACCATCATTTGGAAATTCTTTAAGAGCAGAAATTGGCAGGTGACAGCTGCACCAGCATGCAAGCTTGGACCAGGCAGGCGAAAAAAAAAAATAAAAAAGTTGGATTCCAAAAGAGATCCTAGGGTAAACTCACAGGACTGGTAATGAGAGGTCTTGCATTTTACTTTGAGTTAAACAGTTTCACAACTGCTCCCACAGTTCAGGAGGAATAAATAGTTTAATCTTACTGTGTCTGTAACTTCTTTGTAAAATAGGGATGGAAATCACTTCCCAAATGATGTCTGTGAAAGTTTACTGTGGGCCCCAAGATTCTTGGAGAAGCGTTGTAGGGGAAGGGTTCGCTTCAGTGATACTCACTTTACAGAAACTTTCTTTGTGAGTAATCGCAGAATCATAGAATTGTTTGAGATGGTAGGACCATTAAAGTTCATTTAGTCTAACTCCCCTGCACTGAATAAGGACACCTTCAGCTAGACCAGGTTGCTCAGAGCCCTGTTCAGCCTGACCTTGAATGTCTCCAGGGATGGAGAGTCCATCACCTCTCTGGGCAGCCTGCTCCAGTGCCTCACTACCTCTGTTGTAAAAATCATCATCCATTTACTGCCAGCTTTGGGAAAGCTTGTGGTACAATCAGTTCAACTGAGTCCACTGAGATGAAATGTTGAGAAATGTCAATTTTTTGTTGCTTCTGAGATGAATGAATAACATCTCATGTGTTCCTGAAGTCAGCAAAAACACCCTTTCTCAAAAAAACATCCGCTATGCTGACTACTCCACACTGTTTCTATTGCTCAGCCTGTCAATGGCACAGAGCCGTTTGCCTTTTACATATCCTAGTTCCTTTTAACTGCTAAAGACTTGGAAAAGTTACACGTGAAGAAGGGCAGACTGATGTGGTGGGTGGCAACCCTGCCCACGGCAGAGGGTTGGGAGCGGATGGGCTTCAAGGTCCCTTCCGAGCTAAGCCATTCTATGATTCCGTGATTGTGTGCTGTGCTGGGTGCAGTGATGGCTGCGCTGGGAAGGCTGTGCAACGGCACCAGCCCTTTGGCAGCAAGAAATTAGGTCCCAGAGTGGTCTGGAAGTGCCCTTACAGATCACCCAACTACTCGACCGTGGGGTTGGACTGCAGGTGGTGCCCATCTCCTCCATGAGGCTGAGTGACCTGCACCCCGTGCAGCCTGGCCTCGAGCACGCCCCGGGATCGGGCATCCGTGGCTTCCTTGGGGATCTGTCCCAGCGCCTCCCCACCCTCACGGCGAGGCACTTCTCCCCTGCGAGCACGACGCTTTCTGATCGCAGGAAGCCGCCGCGACAACCGAGGGGGAAAAGATCCCGCACATCGCGTATAATTTACAGCTGGCAATCGCACCGTAAGCCTTCAGCCGCGCTCCCACTCGCTGATGGCGGGGCAGGGCTCCGGTGCCGTTGCGTGCCACGCGCCGGCCGGCGGGTGCCAGAGATCACTCAGCACCGCTCTCTCTTTCGCCCGCAGCCCGCGTTCCCCCGCCGCCGCGGCCGCCCTGACTCAAAGCGGCACCGCCGCCGCGTGTGCTTCGCACGCGAAGCCGCTGCCGCTCCTGGGCCTGCGCTCGGCCCCGGCGCGCTCATACCCTCGGCAGAGCTGGGCGGCGAAGGGAGCGGCCCGGCCGGCCAGGTAGGGCTGGGGCGGCGGGAAGGGCGGCCGTGCTTAATTGATATAGAGGGTGCCGGGTTTTGGAAAGCTGCGACGGGGACCGTCCGGGGTGCGCGTCCAGAAATCTTCGCTTGATGGATTGAATGGAGGGGAGACGTGGCCGGGGTGGTGCTGGGTGGGGTGGGCAGGGAGGCCGCTTCCGTGCCCCGCCGAACGTCGGTTTTTCGCCTTGCGCTCTCCTGCCTATGGGCGTGTGTGGTGGTAGGGCGGGAGAGCGTCCTGCTGGGCGGTAAGGGCTGCGCAGCGCCCTGTGGTCTGACGGGTGCCGTCCCACCCTACAGAATCCCGCTTTACACCTAGGTTTTGGGGGGACGAGGGGGCTAGGTGACTTAAAAAAAGCTTAGGTGCTGGCACAGAGAAGCTGTGGGTGCCCCATCCCTAGAGGCGTACGAGGCCAGGTTAGATGGGATGGGGCCCTGGGCAGCCTGAGCTGGTGGGTGGCAGCCCGGCCCATAGCAGGGGATTGCCTTTGAGGTCCTTTGCAACCCAACCATTCCGTGATTCTACAGTTATAAAAGCATTTCTGGTTTTGCTGTTTCAAACTCAGCAAATTACAGTGTCAGCAGCTGGGAGTGCAAACTAACCGCATTACAATCATAAAATCAGAAAATGAAGGGACTCACAAAGATCACCGAGTCCAACGGAATTGAAGGCAGCTCTGTTCAGACTAGCTTCATAACGCATCCTGGCGCCACACACACCATCACATCACCATGGCTGGCAACATCTCGCAGAAGCTGCTCCGGATGCGTCTCTGAAAATGATTCTGTAGAGAGCTTCTTGTCAACTCCGAGCAGCACCGACTGCAGCAGCATAAACACACAGTAGTGTAGCTGTGGTGTGTGTCAGCCAAGAGTTCGGATCTTTTATTTTCACCATTTCTTTTCTCCAGGTTTGCAGTAGCATCCTGGTTCAGATATTGCTTTTGAGGCTGCTTGAGACACTAAGGAGACTAAAGCACCTCAACCTTTAAAAACTAAGGTTATTTTTGCTCTAACTGCAACATTCTCCATGCTCTCAAGAGACCCAGTGAGTTGTGAACAGCAGTGTATACCAGTGGAGCATTGCTTGTTGGGCAGCAGTGTTGAAATCCCTGGTTGTCTTCGCCCCATGGTGTGTACAAAATGGCATGCAGGGGGAGGCTGGGCAGGGGAAGGCAACCAGCATGGTGCCATGACCTGCAGGATCCGGCTGTTTTCAGCTACAGAAAGCAGAATGCAAAGTTCTTGTTTTGTAAAATGAATTAAAAAGTGAAGTCTTCTTAACGTTTTGAGGTCACTCATATTCTTGGCTCGATGTTTCTTCTTTCTTTTTTTTCTTTCTTTGGTTAAACCGCTGTTGTAGTTGTGTTCACGACTTTAAGGTTTCCGTGCTCATAGCTTCTGAGCTGCATTGTTCAGTGCAGCTGTGGGAAGTCTCTTGTATTTCTCCTTTTTGGATGTCAAAAAAATTGCTGGAGCTATGTACGTATATCACTGTTTTAGCACTGCAAACAGCTCCTTTACTCTTTTTTTGGCAGGTAAAACTTGCAGTGATTTTAGATTGAAAAGGAGCCTTTAGTGTTCTTATAAAGTTGACCCAAAAGAAGTCATGTTATGTAAAAAACAACTCTGGTAGATACTGCTGGTAGGAGAGAGTGCTAGTTTCATTTTTTACCCATTCTCCGTTCAATACCTCAGAAAAACAAAAATGTACTACATAAAATCAACACTCACACATAATATCTGATACTGCAGTATGTACCGAAAAGCAGTTCTCCATCCAGAGTAGTCCTTCATCTGGTTCCAATCATTTTTCCAAAAACAATGTCACTTGGAAATACATTTTCTTCTCTTGTCCCTACTTATCAGGCTGTTCTGCGTTTGCTAGGCTGCAGTTTCAAAGTACTGTCCTGCTCTGCAAGGTGCATGGGATTTTTGGTTTATTGCTGTGGTGGGGTAAATGACAGAGCTGGCATAACACAGCAAGCTGGTGGGTTGGTGGTACAGGTGGTAGGGCCTCAGAGCCCACCAACTTGCTTTTTGAACAAAGATTTCTTTCCTGTTTGCAAAGAAAGCAACGTGTGGTTAGGGGGTAAACCGATGAGTTGAAGAGCAATGAAAGGAATCCTCCCAACAGATTTGTATGGGAGTTCATGATTTTCAATACGTTTAATGGAATTTCTGAGGAGAAATGATGGCCTATGCTTATATTTTTCGACAGATACGTGTCAAAGATAGTTGACGTGTATTTGCTGGTGATAGAAATGATTCCCTGAGGTCCCCTCTGGCTGCACTGGTAGTGCCACTTGCCTTAAAGCGTGAGTCAGAGTACTCAGTGGCCTCGTTAAAATACATGGAAGGCCATGTGTCATGTGTTGTCCTGTCAGCCGACAAGAGCCCTTCTCCACATCTGTCACCTCTGCTCCACCTGTGTCTCACACACTAAAACCCTAACCACTGTGGGGCAGGAGGCCATGCTTTGATTTCGATCTCGTAAAACTGTATGTAATGCCATACAAAGGCTGGATTCGGAGCAAGATGAATGGGTAGCTGCTTGCTGTTGCTGTTTTAATTTAATTATAAGATTGAAAATGTATGCTTTGGTCCTTGCTCTCTATGTGCAGTGTTTTGGAAATCCTGTTTTTATTGTAATCTTCCTTTTTCACTTCCCCTGGACCTTTTCACAAGACCTGATTTAGGGTACATGCTTTCCTATCAAGTCTTATGGCAAATACAGATTTTAGTGCTTGGTGTGTTTTTTTTAAGTTGCTTAGCTTCACTCTCCATCTCTGGCTTTCAAGTCTGGCTGAAGTGAGCACTGTCCTGGGACATCACAAGGAAGGAGACTCAGCCTTGAAACACATGAAGCAAACACACGGACCACAGGTGTTTCTCTGTGTAATGCACTGGCTTTGGTGCCGCCAGAGCTGTAGTAGCCACATGCCACATGGTAGCTTGGAAACCTGAGCTGATTTTGGGTGCCTACACTACACATACCTCAGCAGAGAGCTAAACTGTGCCTAAATGCCATGATGTTGCCCTACGTCTTACCCAAGTAGATGAAAGGCAATTTAAGGAAGGTGCCCCTCATGGTATCAGGAAGTCCGGCTGCACTGCTGGGAGCATCTACTGAGATGCTCTTATCTGTATGGATCTTTAGGACCGTGTAATTTTAGGAGCTTTGTGGGTCCTTGGACTGTGTGAAAATGAATCATTAGCATGAACTCTGAAAGAGGGCATGCTGATCCTGCTGAGATCACTGCTGGGTTTGTGTAGTCTGTGGAGTCAGGTTTTCAGTCTTATCACTCAGCCAAACCTCGGCTCTTCTGAAGTTAGCCATACAAAACTCCAGATGATTTCAGTGAAAAAGGGAGTTTCCGCACCAACTTTCATTGACATTTATTTAGGTGGCAGTGGAGGTAGGAACCTGTAAGCATCGTTAGTCAAGTTGCACAAGGTCTTAAAAATTAGAATAGTGGGAGGGTTCCATCGCCTTTCAGCAAGTATTTCTGAAGTAACTGCACAGATGTGAGTGTACCGCATCACCATCGCTTCACTCTGTCAAAGCTTGGGCCCTGGAAGCTGTTGGATTATAAGGGTTGTTGCAGCTTTATTCTTTACATTCCTCACGCTAAATCTTTTCCCTTTTCTGTGCAGGGGCTCTGCTCTGATATGTCCTCTTATATGCAGCTTAGTTTCTCATGGGCATCTTATAGCAAATTTCATTCCCGTTTCCCTTCCCTTTTTCCTTCCCTCCCCTCTCCTTTTCTTTTTGTTAATAATTTTTTTCTTTCTTTTTTTTTTTTTTTTTTTGTGGTGTAACTGTTTTGCCGTGTGTGAGGTGTGGGTAAGTGTTTCTGTGGTTCCCAGGGGAGGGGGGGGTGAGGAGTAGGTTACAGGGGAAATGGGTGGTGAGGGCTCAGGGTGTGTAGTCATGCAGGTGTTTAGGCAGCACATGGAGAAGTCAAGAGAGTGGTCATGTCAGGTGCATGCTGCTATATAAGTTAGATAATTACTGAGTATTTATTTATACATGTGCTTCCTCAGTGGAAAAGCTGCTCTTTGCATTTTAGCTCTTCTTTCTGGTCATTTTGCGTACCAATTTTAAAGCTAGACTGAAAATTTGGTTTGATTTTAAAACCGCTGTCCAAGTTTCATTCTCTGAGCAAAGTGCCACACAGTTTCACAGTCTGATTTGCTTTGCCTCAAACTGAGGGTAAAAGAAAGGGCATCCTTCAAGTGGCAGCTGTGGGTACTCAGTGCATACTGGAAATCATTGCTTTGCAGTGGATCTGAAGCTAGACATCCTCAAATGAAAGCCTCAGAAATCACTACCACTTTGTGGGAGGCGTTTTCTTTGAACACAGATTCCTGCCTTACCTACCCTGTGCCCTACGCCAGTACCCAAAGCAGCAAAATGCAGTCCCAAATTCTGGAGAATCATCGGTCTCTTCTGAGATCTGTTGTTGGAATGCCTCTTGTAAAACTCTGTGAGCTTTAGAAAATGTGACAAGTAAACAGTGGGGGAAGTAAGTTCACTAGCTAGACATAGTGGGAGCTTCTGACTAAGAATACAATCTCTTACTAATAAGGAAACTGTTTTGAAGTTTGAAAAGATGTATTTTGGTTATAATGCATTATTTAAGATGACTGATACTGGTAATGTTGCATGCTCTCAATCACAACATGTAGCCTCTATTTCCAAAGCTGCTGTAATCTGTTACAAAAATGCAGAAGCGGTAAATTGGGAATATAAAACCTGCCATTCCATTCATATTTAAAAATAAATGACAACTCAACCAGCCTGACTTTTGCTAAGGCTTTTCTACTGAGTAATGTGTGGAAGGCTGCCTTTCTTCTTGAAGGCTGTTGGTACCCACAATCCACTTTCTCATCTCCCATATTTCATGCTCTTTTACTTTATTATTATAAACTCCCATCCTAGACACCCAGATGTTTGGGGCCAGACTCCCTCTGGCTTTTTCTGAGCATAGATTACTCAGTTCCTTTAGAGGGCTCTCCTGAATTTTCTATCACTTGCAGCAGGACTCCAGCAGGATGCTGAAGATCCACATCTGGAAACTGCAGGTGCTTGGGTTGTTACTGAAACCTAGAATGCACTAATTGCAGGTTTAATGGTAAAATATTAAAATGTATTAGGTCATATGGGCTGTTTATGGTCTTATAGGGCAACTCCTGTAGGTGACATTAGGTAACAGTAATTACTATAAGTCCATAATACATCATCAGTGCATGTTTCCACTGATCATCGATTTAGGTAGCTCTTTCCTCATTCCTGTGAATGGTTTCTCTGATTGCATGCAGAATGCTGACATATTTGGTAACATGTCCATGTGGATCTATTTCCCCTTGTAAAACTGACTTTAAGCCATTTGTGGTTCTTCTTCCTGTTCTTCATTTGCCAGGCCTTTACCTAAAATAAGGTCCTTAACTGGGTGAAACCTTTTAAACATGGGAAGTGCTGAAATCATTTTTCAGTTAGAAATTTTGGAGCATGTAATGATTTGTGTTGACTGCTTGCAGATCTACTCATAAATCTCTGTTGACCGCATGATTGTAAATAATCATCCAAGGATAACAAATTAATATTCCAGCAATATGTAACTCCTGAAAATGAACGTAAGTGGCCCCATTCATGAGCTGGCATCTTTGTCCTATACACTTTACTAGCACTCATAAAAACTCCTTCTTTTCTCAGTGAGCTTACAGTTCCTGTGCGGTGATCAGCACATTTTTTTTTTTTTTGATGTATCAGTGTCTTTGTGCAGCTGTTCATGTTGGCACATCTGGTGCTGAGATGAAGGCTGCTTAAATTCCTTGCCCTTTTAAACAGACATTGATTCTGGGTACAATTTTCCTTTGTGTTAAGATACAACATTAATCGAATGCTGATTCATTGAAGCCAGAATGGAGACCAACAGGTCCATCTGACTAGGTCTAACTTATATCAAGAAGTAGAAGCACTTGAACTTTAATTGCGTACATCTCAGGAAAGAGCACTAACCTCTAGATTGTTTATGTTGTTTGTAGTTGTTTTCATGCAAAACCTCAATGGTCTTGATTTCATTCCAAGGCACTACAAAAATATCTCTGAAATCATGAAAAGCTTTGTGGGATGGGCAGATGTACATGTTCCCACACAGATCTGCAGACAGTTTTTCTAGTAATGCTTGCTACATTTTCATGACAATGAACGGAAAAGTTAGATAAAAACAGACAAAAAAAGCTCAACAAAATCTACATTTGGTAGATGTAATCATCTCAGATTTACTTTAAAAAGTCCAAATTGCTTAGCAAGGCAAGTGGCATGTTAGAATTGCATCACTTCCATAAAACACAGTGAAAGACTTTGCAGTCATCAGGCTCTTTTAACATGGATGAAACACGCAGTCTGTTATATTGCTTTGTTTAATTAGTTGCTTCCTTTATACTATTTTTCCTTTGTGTGAAACAATTGCTGTGGTGTTGAATCTGATTTTCTTCAAGCTTTGCAATATGTAGCAAGTTAATTTGTTTTTTTTTTTTTTTCCTGGGGCTAGTATGGAAACTTGAAGCAATGGAAGGAGATCCAAGTAGATTATCCAGGTCACTGTTCCAAGTTGATCTGGTATTTTGAAGCATTAGAAAGAAAAAAAAAAAGAAAGAAAAGAAAAAAAGAAAAAAGAAAAAAAAGAATGTAGCATTAACTTCAAATAACTGAAATTATTGCAGATGAATTATGTTCCAAAGAGATTGTTCTGCTGTGAGTGGGGATAGAGACTGAGGGAAATAATGATTCTGATTTACTGAGGAAACACTCTTTAAAAACAAGATGTGATTTTTTTTCAGTAATAAGGATTTCAAGTTATTTGAAATGCAACTCACAGATTTCTTTTCTTCCTTCCTTTCTTCCTTCCTTGCTTTCTTTCTTCCTTTCTTCCTTTCTTCCTTTCTTCCTTTCTTCCTTTCTTCCTTTCTTCCTTCCTTTCTTCCTTCCTTCCTTCCTTTCTTTCTTCCTTTCTTCCTTTCTTCCTTTCTTCCTTTCTTCCTTTCTTCCTTCCTTTCTTCCTTTCTTTCCTTTCTTTCCTTTCTTTCCTTTCCTTCCTTTCCTTCCTTTCCTTTCTTTCCTTTCTTTCTTACAATTACAAAAAAATAAGCCACTCATTACATACTAGTAAAGTAGAGGGAGTATAATGGATTGTTGGATTGAGAGGAACCAATTGAGACAGTAGTTTTAGCTTCAAACTTCTGCCTGGTAAAATGGGGAGGGGTACACTATATAGCATTGTGTGGAAGTACCAGCTTATTGTTAAAAAGTAGACCTGAAGATATATATATATTTGCTGAGCTTTTTTCTTTCTCATTGGCAGAGTTGAATGTGGTTTATCTTACAGGCCTGTAAGTATCATTAAAGATCTTTTACTTACTGCAGTTGAAGATTTGTTTCCACATATGTTATTTTATCACTTTGTGATAAGATGACTTCTGCCACTGAAGTCAAGACCTTTTGTGGGTTTTGTGAGAGCTCGTTCAAAAGCTTTATGGGCTAAATGCAAAAAAAGAGAAATAGAAATCTTGAAAAATCAGGAAATGCAGAAGGAAATTTTCTAACAGCTTTTTACTCCATCACGTAACACTATCTGGATGCTTTATTGTATTGTTTTATTACAATATGACAAGCAGTAATATATTAAGCTAAACATTTTACAAAAGGCGCAACAGAATACGAGATGTTGCAAAATACCCAAGGTGTCGGCACTGTTGGAAGTCTAATGCTTATTTTAACTGGGCACCTTAAAACGTTGCACTTTGGTTTCTTTCTTTTAAGCACACATTTCTATCATTAGCGTTTAGAAGCAGAAGTCTCGTACCAGTTTTCTAATGAGCTGCTTAACTCCTTATTTGTTCAGTTTGTAATTCTAAGAGGTATTGTAGCTGTTAAAAATAGGGAGCTTTCTCTGTTTCCCCATCCCATTTACTGTCAGACTTAACACCAGTTGGGCTAGCGGTATCTCCTCGACAGTATGCGAAATGTAAGATTTCTACCTTTCCCAGAGATTGCTGGATAGGAAGGAGACAATTTCACAGAGCTTTTATTATTATTAATTATTTATAGAGTTTAACTCTATCAATGAACTTAAAAAGTTTTACTTTTGAATTCCTTTTCTGTGAGTGTTCCTGAACCCAGGGTTTCTCAGCATTCTCTGTTTCAGTCAAACATTTGTGAAACTTTGGCTAATTTTGCTTTTCAGGCATGTTTGCATTTGACTTCGCTTGCGTCTTAGCATGAAGTGATTGCACCTAAGCAAAGCAAACGTAGACTTTGAATGACACACAGTGTTGTAGCATTAGACAAGCCAAGCAATCAGAAATCGTGTCACAACTCCCCAAACCATCTTAAAAAGTGTGAAGGTGTTCTCTTGATTTTCTTTTTTTTGGTTGTTTGCTGTTAAGAAAAGGGTTAAATGCAGTTTGTTTTGCTTGTCTTCTGGTTTTTCTGCTTTCAAGCAGAGTCTTTTTTTTTTTTTCTTTTTTCTTTTGGAAACCACAGGGGCTAGTAACTGACTTTAATTCCTTTGATTAAAACATCTTTAATCTCTTAATCGAGAAGCTGAAACTTCAAAAACAATGCACAAGACTCGAGTTACAAGAGCAAGTAACACAAATTCATTAAAACATTGCATTTCTAAATACAGAAAACCTCCCAAAAAAGGAGAATTCATCAGTTGGTTTTTTTTTACAGGACATTGCAGTATTTTTGTAAGCAAGCTAGGAACCAGAGAGAAGAAGGACTTCTGTTGCTTTGTCTTGCTCTGAGCAGAATGACAACCTATGCGTTTAAGTTCAAAGAATGCTTCGGGGTGGTTTTTGCTGATGGCCTGACTTTGGTCTCAGCTGGTAGCACTTGGGCTGCAGTTCCAGCACCAGCCTAGGTGGATGTCTCTCAGCATGGCAGTTTCAGGTCTGCGCTGCGCAGTGACACAGTGATCTCTGTGAACTGTAGCTCTGTGGTTAAAGTTTCCTATTCAATATACCTGTGTTTAAAGGGAAGTGCTGGCTGCACTACAGTTGCAGCTCTGCCTCTGCCGCTTATTTCTTTTTTGCCCCTTTTCTTGCTTTATTCTCTCCCTGTCACCTGTGGAAAGAGACGTCCCTTCCTCTGTGGTCCTGGCTCCCAGTCAGAGGGACACCGAGCGCTTCCTCTTCCTTGCAGTGTACTCCCCTGCAATGAAATTGGATAAGGAGTGGCTCAGGCGAGTGTCCAAGGTGTCGGAGACGGTGCTGCCGCTGCTGGCTTTCACCCACGGACACAGGCACCTGAGCATGGCTCTGCGGATGTAATTGTCAAAGCAGTAGTAAATGAAAGGGTTGGCACAGCTGTTGGCAAAGGCAAAGGGGCTGCTCACCGTCATGCCCACCTGGGCAACCATGTCAAGGAAACAGTCAGGCAGCTTCTGCAGTCCCAACAGGATGGCCATAAGCTTGAAGAGGTTGAAGGGCACCCAAGAGATTACAAAAGCAGCCACCACAATGAAGACGATCTTGATAGATTTTCTCAGTTTCTTATCATGTTTCCCAGATCTCTGGTAATGGACACAGAGTCTCTTTGTGATGGAGCAGTAGAAGGTCAGAATGCTCAACAACGGGAAGAAGAAGGCCAGGATTAAAATCATCAGTGAGGTGATCTGTTTGGATTCTGTCACGGCTTTGTCTGTGCAGTACATCTTGCCGTAGCGCTCTTTCAGTTCTCTGGACAAAAGGGTTGGCATCCCTAAGCAGCAGGATAACAACCAGACGCAGAAGCAAAGTCCACTGGAATAGGATCTGGTTCGGACCCTTCTAGCAATGGAGGGGTACATGATGGCAAGGTACCGGTCTGCACTCATACAAGTGAGGAGGAGGATGCTGCAGTACATGTTGACTGAGATGATGTAAGAACTAGCTTTACAGAGGAAAGATCCTACCCTCCATATCCCATCTGATGCCTCCTTGTCCACCCAGAATGGCAGTGTGATGAGGAAGATGAAGTCTGAAGCAGCGAGGTTGATGATGAAGATGTCAATCAGCCTCTGGACCCGTCGCTTGAAGACTAAGGCTACGATCAGGATGGAGTTGCCAAGAATGCCCACCAAGAACACGGCAGCATACAGGATAGGGAGGAAAGCAGTCATATGTTGTAGCTGCTCATACTGGCAGCTGTCCTCATAGTAGTAGTCATCATAGTTGAAAGTGACCGTAGTCACAGGCGAAAGCTGAATGAGATCCATTTCTGGCCCAGCTGTCCTCATCTTGAGGCTGGTGAAGGCTCTGAGTTCCCCTCTTCCCTTCCCCTCGTGGTCTTTTTTAAAAACATGCTAGTGTGTAAGGGGGGAGGAGTGGGGGAGGAGGAGAAAAGTGGTTTTGGGGTGTAATTCTTACCCTTTTAGCCAATCATGTAGGAAACAGACAAGCGATGAGCATCTCTGATTAGTCAAAACCCCATCTTCAGAACAAGGAGCTGCTGCTTTTTTTAACGTCAGGTCTGATTTTATCTGTATTTTATATTTGCTTGTAGAAGCAATCTGGGCTTGGGTTTTGCTTTTATTTTGGGGGAAGGAAAGTTGTTTTCAAGATTCTGAAATTTTAAATTTTTAGGACAGGATATTACTTGTTTGTAGGTTAGAGATTATACCAGCTCAGAAGAAATCAGGGAGTGGTAAATTTGGGCTCTAGTTTCTGTATCTTTCCTTGCAAGCTCAGCTTTTCTGAGGCTTGGAAGCATTTATATTTTCTTTATTTATTTATGATTGTTTTCTGTTGAGAGTAATTCTGTCATATGAATGTGCTTAGGCAAAAATATTTAAAACTGTGGTCTCCTGTACCTGTTCGGTGTCAGTCCCAGGCTCACACTGCCCTCCCAGTGCCCCTCCTGTCCCTCCGCCCTCCCG
>JAOWBP010000001.1:69578379-69605241 GCA_028571105.1 Tragopan temminckii | reverse complement strand
TGTCTGTGTTTTGATCTGCTCCGTTTCTTTTCTCTGGATGCTTCTTCCTTTATTTCCATCTGTATGCTGCCGTCCATTAGGTCAGCTTGGTCATAACGGCAGGGGAGGTGATGCTGCTTTTCTTCTCTGTGCTGGTGAGGCCCATCGTTGTACTGCATCCGGCTGTGGTTTGCTCAGTACGGGCGAGCTATAGACCTGTTGGTCAGTGTCCCGAGTAGGGCTGCAGAAATCATCTTTAGAATGGAGCACTGTTCTGTTATTTCCTGGCTAAGCCTTGTTGCATTGTGCATGCTGCATTTCTGATCTCCTGGCAACCTGTGGCTAAATGCTGTTTCAGCATTAAATCTTTTTGGGGTTATGACCCCTTTGTCCGGACTGTTGCTTTAGATTAGGCTGTGTCTACCAAACGCTGACAGTTTCTGGAGGACACGTGTCTCTTCTCTGTGCAAGCCCTATGTTCTATAGCATTTCTCCCTTCTGCCCTTCTCAGGTTTCTCTTTGTGGAGATGTCGCCATGATGTTTAGAACCCAGGGTGCTGTAGCAGTCAAGTCTTAGGTGCTGCACACCTGGCACTCACAGATCAATAGACACTCTTAAAATTTCTTCTAGGTCTCAGTTGTTACCTGGAAACAATAATAATGCTCTGTCTTCATCTAAATCTGACAGGGTTGTATTGTCAATCAATCTTGAGCAGACTTTTCATCCAAGGAACATATTAGACAGCAGTGTTTATTATGTTGCTATATTAACTCTATTGCCTATCTTCCCTGCACAAACTTTATGGCAGTCCTAGAAGTTATTCTTTTCCCTCTTAATAGGTATTATGGAGCTTGTTTCACTCTATAGCTGGCTTCAGCTTCTAACTGCCACTACACAAACTGTTGCCCTCTGTCTTTGAGTCTCTTCCATCATGCTCCTATACACCAATATTTTGGAGGGACGGAGTCGCTAACACACATTGCACTGAAGAAACCTCAGTGTTGCAGAGACCTCGCCTTGCCATTGGTGCCGACGCCCACAGAAGTGGCTGGGTATTCCATCTGATGAACAGCCTGCATGGGATAAAGGACAGCCTTGCTTCTACAAGAACATACATCTCAAAAATCATTAGGTAAATGTCATTTAAATATTGTGTAGTCCCTGTAATTTTTTTTCTTCCCTTTACCTGAAGGCTTTCTCTAATAATGGTTTTCAATAACAGGGAGCTCAAGAGCATGTAATAATTTCATCCCTGCACCCAAAAAGAAATGGATGGCCAGCTGCTTTGATGGTGCAAACCAATGGGATTTCTATTTTCTTCCTACAGAGCTATTTCACCTGAATAGCCCTCAGATTGTGTAGACTAATTAATCCAAGTAAGTCGACTGAGACTCATAGTGAATTTATTCTATTTGCGGTTTTGGAGAATGGTGACCTGTCTGTATAGCGCAGTTTGAGTTGATACCCTTGTGTGCTACCTTCTGTTACTAGCAAGGTTCCAGCCCACTAACATACAAAATACACATGAAGGAAGTGAAATAGGGGAGTTCATTTACTTTCCCTAAGCAACTATAAAAATATCCTAATGATCCCAATGTGCTTACCATGGCATAGTGAGACCGTGATTAGCACTTAATTTGGTACTCTTCGTTCATACATTAATTAACTTTGGCAACAGCAATCAATAATTGCACAGAAAAATAACAAATTCAACCCATCTGCAATGTGAAGTAATCACAAGGAAACAATACTTTAATTCTTCTTCAGACATGGCAAATGCATTTGGCTATCGGAGGAGTCTGTATTTCTTTATTTTGTGTTTATTGCTGATCTGGGGTAAAACAATAATATTTCCAGAGGTGGGGAGTATGAGGAAGTGAAGAACAGAATGAAACTGTGATCTGAATGTTATAGTGCGTTTTTGATCAGGTTTGTAATTCAGGAAGTCTTTGAAATAAAAACATTAAATGTACATTTCAAACCTAAATGACTCAGATATATTCAAGCCATAGAGTAGATGGTTTGAGCACTCAGACTGGCTTTGCAGATTGCTTACAGTGACGGACAGTCCATCAGAGTTAAGCAGCAGGTTACTGTCTCGGTGTTCATTTCCTGCCAGAGGCTCAGTGGAGCTCCCCTTTGGGTGTGCACAACTATTTTCACAAGTGAGTGTTGGCTACTACTTGTCCTGGTCCCTGATTTCCTTGTTTAGAAAGTCAACTTTGGTGTTGCAGACTGGAGGTAGAGTGCAAACCAAACAACGGACCACGTAGACAAGGAGCCCCTAAGATACCAGTACAAGATACGACATTCAATATATATTTTTCTCAGTCCTTTAAGCACTGTGTAGTTTCTAGTTCATCTCCTGGCTTAGGAACCCTGAGGATCCAGTAAGTAATCTGCCACACCACTCCTTTGGTCCCCACTGACGATGGCAACCTCTCAGGTGTCTGCCACTGGAACTCACTCTAATGGCTGCCTTGTTCAGTCTGCCCTCACATGATTCTTTAAAGCTTCTCACTTTATTTACACTTCCTGTTTTGATGATCTGCATCCGTAAAGCCCTAGGAGTAGGGACACAAAACCTCTAACATCCTCCTTCCTTATTTAACTGTGAGGTTAAATATTAGCCAGCAGCAGCTCAGCTAGAATTTCAAATTACCACTTCAGTCTAATTACTTGAGGGAATTCTCAAGGAAGGAAGGATAAGCTGCACGGCTACTCCTGGGCATTGTGAGACTGCACATGACCATGTGGTTGGGTGTTGTCCTCCATGGCTTTCCTCCCTTTCCTGGTGCAAGCATATGGCCCATGGCAGAGGTAGTGGTGGGCCTTCAGGTGAGATTTCAGGCTCACAGTCACTGCAGGGTTGTACTCACCCATTTGAGCTCTGAGTGAAGAGCAGTTGCATGACTGGTGAAGTCCATGCCCTGCATTTCTGTTGCTGTGCCTGTTTTGCCTAGCTCTGTTGTTTCATGTGCTCTGTGTCACAATAGGCACCCAGTATATAACCGTGTCCTGAAAACTTGCCCAGTAAAGATTGCAGCTGCAGCCAGACTGTGCTCAGAAAAAGGAAGCCCAAGTAAGCCACTTGCCACTGACCTTTGATTCAAGTGCCAATGTTTAGCAAGCAAGCAAACATTTAGAAGCACACCATTAAGCAGGGAGGCACAGCTTTACCGCAGTGAATGTCATCGAGGGGTGCCTCAGGGACAGGCTGACAGCTTTCTTTTTCTCTCCCTCTCCCAGTGGAGCAGCCTGTTGCAGCCACTGCCTCTGCAGTCAGGCTGCCTGCAGCAACTGGCATGAACTCAGTATATGCCAGCTAAGCCCTTGGGACCTGATCCTAACCACTGTCTGTGGTTGGGACCCACATACTGGGGAGTGTTCAGGAAATTAGTTGGTATTGGTCAGGTGCAGTAATAGGTGCAGCAATAGTGGGTATTTTTGCCTCAGGAGAAGCCCAGAATTAGCTGTGTTGGTCAGTTTATAATTAGATATTTGTATCTAACAGGATTATTTTTCTGTTAGGTGTTTATGGTTTTGTCTCTTTTAAATATGAAAAATAATCTTATATATATACACCCTGAAAGAATGATCTATAAAAAGGGAGAATCCTTGTCAGGTGGATGCTGCAGCAGAAAAGCCCAAGCCACAGGCAGGGCAGTGGTAAGCTTCCCTTTTCCAAAGCCACTCAGAGGTTAACCAGGGTCTGTAAGAAAACAGCTTAGTGAAGGAACACAGCTTAATGCTGGGGCTGCCTCGGGGGTGCCAGCCCCTCCTGAAGCCACTGGCATGCACACAGGGTCAGCCCTCGCCCTCAGTGGCACAGCAGGGAGCCCTTTGGGGAGGTCTGGAACTGGGCAGGGACTGAGGGAAATCGCAGGAGGGAGTGTTTCTCTCTTGCAGGCGGACACAGGCAGATGTATATGCATAAAAACCCTGGTAGAGGAGGGCTGTTGAACACACCCACACCTCCGTTTGCTTGGCAGCGCTGGGCTGCTGAACACCAGTACAGCATCGTACCGGTACCGAGGAGCTCTGCCAATGGGCTGGCAGCTGCTGCTGCTGCTTCTGCTGCAGGCAGGTGAGTGCTGTGTCCACACTCCATCCCTTCTCCCCCCTCCTCCCNNNAAAACCCCTACCCTGGGCAGCTTCTCCCCTTGCTGCCAACGTTCCCTACTTCTGCCGTAGCATTTGGCAGAGTAAAAAGCACTGCTGTTTTTTTTTTGTTTTTTTTTTTCCCTCCTCTTCAACTTTGTAGTGCATGCCTGTTTTGTTTCCCTGGTGGTTTCAGTAGCTGGTGATGCAAAAACACAGATGGCTTTCTTTTGAGGATAGTTTTCTGCTACAAAGTTGCTGGTGTTGGTGTTTCTTTGCAGGAGTGCCTTTTTTCTATACCAGTTTCTGCTGAGTGAGCTGTCTTCATAGAATCACAGAATGGTTGGGTTGGAAGGGACTTTAAAGCCCACCCAGTTTCAGCCCTATGCTGCAGGCAGGGCTGCCACCCACCAGATCAGGCTACCCAGGCCTCATCCAACCTGGCCTTCCTTTCATACAAAACTCAAAAAAGAAAAAAAAAAATCTTTAAGAAAAGCAATGAATGTCTGCTAACATAAAGACCTTACACACAACAGCAACGTGACAGTAAATTGTCTGAGGTTCTACCCATGCTATCCCTGTTGGGGTTCATGCTCTAAGCACACACAGTCAGAATTCACACAAAGGCCTCTATTTTAATTCTGCACAGAATTAGGTGCATGGCAATCCTTTGCAAAGCAAGTACATCTTGAATGGAAGTGAGGTTATTTACACATAGCTGTTAAAAAAAAAAAAAACAAAAAACAAAAAAAAAACAAAAAAAACCATTTTTCTTTACAGTATCTAATTGGTTACTGCATTTCAACTTCACTGGGAATGTGTATTATGGAGTGGAAGGCTATAGATTTGGGAAGGAATAGCTGCTGTCCCGCTTTAATCTCGTCTCCATAATGATAGGCATATTTTTTAATATGCAGTTATGCCTTAAAGAACCAAAAAGTGATTTGTAGGACAGTTTCTCATCCATTGTTTTTGATATGAACACATCATTGTATGTTTGCTGTACTTGTGGCTAACTTGTTTCTTTCTCACTCATTCTTTGCATATCTGTGATCACCTGTTTATACTTTCTTGTGCTTGGCAAACTAGAATTTCCACCCTTTGAGACTGTTATGTCTACTTTCTTGTCCTCAGTGGGCTATATCTGTAGCACTGTTTTATAATAAAAAACAAACAAACAGCATTGCCTTAATCTACAACAAAGGCTGCTTGTCTCAAAAGGAAATAGCAGGTTTAAGCTGTCAGACCCACCTCCTCTTGTCTCCTTGCAGGTATGCTCTCTGCTGATGTTCCCCATTCATTGTATAGCTAATGATAGACCATACTTTAATGGGGGATGTGGCTGAATTCAGGCTGCTGGGGAGACTTGGACTCTCTCATGGATTCCACACATTGGCTTAGCTGCCCAGCGTAGAAAACGCAGTTTTGGTTCTTGCTCCAGTTATTAGCTGAACACTTGGATAGTGAAATGTGCTTTCTTAGAAAGCTAGAGTACCTCACTGCCAGCTCAGAGCCCACCCAGATTCCAAAGGATAAGACAGAAACATCAGATGCTGCCTGAATATCTCAATTATGTCAGATTTTCAAGGAGCAAAGCCTGAGGCCTTTCTTCTGGACTCAACTCCCTCTGGGTCCTTTTCTCTGCTTTCACAACTAGCTCTGTGCTGTAATTACAGTTCCTTGATCCTCAGAGATATCCTCAAAAGAAGAATGGTCTTTCTTCTGGGTGAGGCAGTTACTTTACGCCAGCCTCTGTTTCCAGGCTGAGTCCAGTGGTCCCGCCTTAAAAGGTCAGGAAAGATGACTGAAAAATAAACCAAGCTCCTTCTCAGGCAGAAGGTTGAACACCTACAAAGACACATCTGTTTCTGTTGGAACATTTTTAGGTCTGCAGTCTAAAGCAAGTTGTAGAAGTGTGATTTTTGCCTGAAATCCAGAGCAGTTCAGCAGTTTTGGTGGGATTATCTGTGGCAGACCTGCAGCTTGCTGCTGACTGTGAAGCATCCACTGTTTGGACAGGGGAAACAGGTCACCACTTCAGTTTCAAACAACATGCGTTTAATGTGTTTTTTAGCACAAAAACTGAACACTCAAGTAGTGTTCAGGTGAGGGGAGCTGTTACTTTTTCAGGAATGTGCATTTAATCCCTGAGGAGTGCACTGGAAACATAAGGAGGCTGTGTGAAGGCCTGACACGGGGGCTTTGCTCCCTCCTGAGCTGGCTGCAGCCAGCTGCTGGGGTAAAATGATGACAGAAGCACTGGGGGCTGGGCTACAAGCCCACCATTAGCAGAGAGGAGCAAATGGATAGATTGACAGTAATGGGGGCAGACCCACATCGCCTTCGGAGGGGTTTGGATCAAGCCCAGGAAGTGAGCTGGAGTACAAGAGGGGAGAGGCCCAAGAGAGGGGATTAGATGGCTGGGTTTTAAAAGGAAAGTAACCGTTTTAATAATAGTATTGAGTGCCCGAGTGGTTTAGGGGATTAATTAGCCCGTGTTTGCACAGCACTATGAAGAGGTCAAGCTCAGGGTCAAAGCCCTGCTCTGTGGTGTGAGCTCCTTCAGGCCCCAAAATGCTGAGAGCCTCATCCTATGCTCAGGCCATCCAACAGCCAGGGGACAGTGAGGCCAATGCTGGGGAGCCAGACAGCACCTCCAGGGGGTTTGGTGCCAGCAGTAAGTAGCTCAGCCTTAATGGGGATGGTCTGTGGTGCATGTTGGTAGAGCCCAAAGCACACTTGGTAGTTCATTGTGAGCCCAGGAGGGTAATAGCTAATCACTGCTGCTTGTTGCCATTGTTATTGTGATAAGCATCAAAGCTCCTATCAAGCTTCAAAGTGATTTATGTGTTTGGAGTAGATACTCTTGGTTTCTGTAACAGTTTCTGCAACTGAGTCAGTGGTTCTTTTTTTTTAAAAAAAAAAAAAAAGTTTTAAATTAAACATTTGAGATCACAATATTATTTGAAAGACCTGTAACTCAAAAAAAAACCTCCAGACTGGCTTAGGTGGCTGTCTGAGCTTCAAGTAACAAAGAACTTCTTGTTTTTTTTCCTGTTTTTTTTTTTTCTCCTCAAATTCATGCAGCTAACTTAGTGTTACGATGTAAGTGGACTGTAGTAACAGAAGTGGATGTACATGTTGCCAGCACTTCAAAATGCTCACAAGAAGGCCATTATCCACACATCCTAGCTACCTTAGGCCCTCTGCCTTGGACAAAGTATGCCTTGCAGGCCTGAGGACTTGCAGCTGTTTCTGGATGAGAATTAGTAGTACTGTCAGCTCTGTATGATTTGGAAAACAAGTTAAAATATCATGAATAGTAGGAAAAGCATGAGTAATACAAGGTGTGTTGGGAAATACAAAACTATTTTTTTTTTTTTTTTTTTTTTTTTTCTGTGGAGTCTGGGTGCAGTCAGGCAGTATGCTGGCTCTCTGCTGCTTCACAATGCACCTGGGGTCCTGGCTCAGCCAATATGCTCTGCCAGGTTGGGAACTCTACAGTGCAGTAAACCCTAGTTGACTCTGCGTGGAGCTTGCATAACCCCAGCCAAGATGAACTTCTCAGACTCTATAATGTGCAAATCTGGGCATGTAGCTTCAAATTGCAAGGTAGTCCCAGATGCAACCTAGGTACAGTCACACACTGGTGCACCAGAGCAAGGAAGTTTAGCTTATCTGAGCTGCCTATGTGGAGTATGTTTGCGTATTAGTTCCTTTTGCAGGGTGAACATAATGGCTAGTTAGATTGTCAAGGCTCCATCTAAATAACTAGTCAAGGCCAAAAATCTCCCTGTAAAGGTTTTAAGAAAATCAGCATATTTTTAATCCTTGTGTGAAACCATGTCCTGTCTTTGCAGTTTGGAAAGGTGCTGTGGGAAAATCCCATTCACTACACACCCGAGGAATCATTGAATTGGCAGGAGCTATATCATGTGGCACAGGACGGTCTCCCTTGGCATATATTGGCTATGGATGTTACTGTGGACTGGGAGGACGAGGCTGGCCTAAAGATAAAACAGACTGGTAAGAAGAACCTCAACTGTGTGTCCAAAAGCAGTGTAGATCTCCATATTCTTCCCTATCTGTACTCCTGTGTCTTTAAGAACTCACTACTGAGGAAATTTAATATTTGTCAACTGTGAGCAAGGAGCTATGTACCATCTGGTACTTGAATGAGGGCTTTGCCACCTCCTGCATGAGAGCAGAGCTCCTGGGACCTTGTACTATGTGGGTGGAGGGCAAGGAAGAAACCAGGATCTGAGCTCATTAAATAGTACATCTTATTCATAGAAAGCAAGCCCTGCCTGAAGAGATAAGAGTGATTAAAAGGTTTGGATGATCATTTCACCTCATCCTGAAAATGGCAGTGATGGGAACATTACTGGTCACCCTCTGGAGGGATCTAGAATTTTGCAAGGAGTTAATCAAACCTGTTGTCTTCATCACCTGTCTGTTTATAGCAAATCAAGCAAGAAAAACAACAGTCTAGGACATGGTAGTACTTCCCCTTTTCCTTGCTTAATGCTGCACTTTTTATTTCCAAGAATAAAAATGAATTGATGAGATGCTGCAATGAAAGGCTGCTTGTACTTTGCAGTTACCATACATGTAAATCTTTAATGTGATGGACTTTTGCGTGCTCTGAGCCCTTTATGTGCAATCTGGTCTGGTTAAAACCTCAAAGGCAAAGCACACAATTCTATCTGCTTTTATCTGCAGTCAGCAACTCAGGTGTTATTCACACACTGGAGCAGCTTTTCTCATTAGTGAAGGCGATGCATTGCTCACTGGAAAGGAAATTGACTGAGCTTTCCAGGGTGCCCAGCTCCTGGAGACATTGCATTTAAAAAAAAAAAAAAAAAAAAAGATGCCTAGGCTAACGACCAGTTCCTCTGTGGGCATAAAGGAGCAAGGAGCCATTTAAGTTAATGCATTTCTCTTCATTAATGCAGGGGAAAGTTTCCCTCCCAAAGCCATTTTTTCACATCTTTGGTTTGTGGGTGCTATCTATGAAACAGTCAACAACTTAAGACTTGGAGAAAAATGAGTAGCTGGCAATGATGTGTCCTAGGTTTCAGGCCTAGAGATTACTGTTAATCTTTAATAGTATCTCTTGGTATGCTTGTAACCATCTACAGCTGTGATTGTAAACATGTTCATCATTTTTGTTAGCCTTTATAATCTCTTATCATCAAGACTCTTACAATCAACTCTTTAAAGTAAAACATGACTTCACTAATTTGAATACTTCATTTGCTGAAGGCCCAAATGGAGTCACGTAGAAGCTGTTTTCCACAGACACTCACTGATACCAGGTTTAGGTGACTCTGGGTGATGCAAGCGCTCAGTACTCCTGAAAAATAGAGAGCAACATCTGATCAGGTATTTGTTGGTGGATGTTTCTGCTGCTCTTTGATTTCCATGGGATGTGGATTTTGTCCTAATGGCAGAAAAAGGTAACTCTGCAAATGGAAATGCCTCTAAATACCAGAGAGTTAGGTATTTAGGAAGCTTGATGCTCTAAGAGCATTCATTATTGTTGCGTAGCAGTAATGCTTGGTGAAAACAAGAAAGACTTTATAGTTTGATTCTTAGCTAGGAAGAATCAGCAATGACACGCTACATTTAGTTAGAAATGTTTCCAGGCTGCATTCACCAGAGGAATCTTCTGATACTGCAAAAATCATTGTGGCTGAGTATCCCGTGCCAGTTACAGTGACCACATTATCTTCCATATTTGCAATTCTAGAGAAGAAAGATGTGTAGTGGCAAAGCTACGGGCCTTGAAGGACACATACAGTTGGAAATGACTCACCTCATCTTGTCTGTTTTAAGAGTGTCTGTAATAAACCTAGGAGTGATTTGCTTGTGAGTAATTCAGTCAGTCTGTCTAGATACGGCTAGAGTGCTTTTCAGCATCTCTCTTTCATGGAGGAAAAGAGGGTGCTGTTGAGTGGGTAATGGTTTTATAAGGTTTATTCCACTTTGATGCGGTGTTGCCAGTCTTTCCTTTTGTTCCATCGTCTCTTCACTTCAAGTCATGATGGTATTTCTTTTCCATAACGTTAATAGATTTGTTTCTCCTTCCCAGTTTTGTTCCTTGCATTACCACACCGCAACTGAAAGGAGTGCTACCATGATGTCTGCATTTCCCTGGGCTTGTGGCCTTATTTTTTTTTTTTCCTCCTAGAAACATGGTGCATAGGATTTAGTGCACAACATGGACATGGCACCACCCTTCTGCTTGAGATTTCCCAGAAGGAAGCATCCACATTCCCATTTATGCAAAGCAAATCATAGAAACCCCGAGGAAAGGTATTTAGGCAAAACCCATTTTGCTGAGCAGGACCCAAAAGTGCTCAGAATCTCCCTGAAAGCATCGGTGACATGAGGGGCAGGGTGGCATATGTGGCTTGTCTAAGTCCTGGCAAACTCACAGAGACTTCCTCTCTGTTTTTTGATTAAAGCACCAAGGGGATGGCTGAGCTGTTTTCATGACAAACACAATGTGACAAATTCTTACCTTAAAGGCAATTGTGCTCACTGCAGGGGTCAGATTGGGCCAGTAGAGTTGTCTGTAGCCACTAGGGCTGTCTGATCCCACCAGGTGATATATTAGTTGTTTGTTAACTAGGTGAACCCAGTTGTATTTGTCTTTTATAATTGTTGACCAGTGCTTTGCCATAATGTTGGCTGGCATTTTTTGCATTAGTCTGACTGAGCATTAGCAGGTTATAAAGAGTTCAACACCACATTCTGACCCAGATGCAGGAAAGGGCATTTCCAGATAGAACAGATGTCTGAAGATGGCGAAAGGATGATAGGTTTCTTCACTCTTCATACCTTGACAGTCTTTTCAAAGCGCCTAAAATATGAGTTAAAGTCTTCTCACTCTGTATTGGTATCACCCTCTGCAGGAGGAAACAGTGTTAATGGAAGCAGAATTGTGCCCCAGTTCCTGTGGCCCTGCAGAACTCATGTAACTGCCTTGACTTTCACTAAGAGAGCTAAGGAGCAGCTGGCTCTCCCTGCTAGCTGGCTCACCTCTTCTGCTCTCCTTTTGTTGTCTGTGTCTGATTTATGGATAATCTTCCACCTCCAACAAGATCTTGTCTCAAAGATCTGTCTCTCACAGATTTTTTTTTTTTTTTTTTTCCTGCTTATTCCTTCTGGCTCTCCCTGAAGGGCAATTCCATTCCCTTGGGTTGAAGAAAGCTGAGACTGCTCCACAGAGCAGTGAATTCTTTTGTCCTTTGCCCTTTCACTTCCAGCATCTTCGGGACAAGCCCAGGAGTGAGGTGCTCCTGGACCAACAGAGATCTGAACTACAGCCTGTTAATGCCATCATGCCCAGCAGAGCTGGTTCTGTGGGCTGAATAAGCTCACCTGCTGAATTACAGAAATTGTTGTCACTATTCACAGGAAAACCTGTAGGTATTTATATCCAGTAAGGCTGACTTCCATTCTGAAGTTCTTTGAGGAGATGGCACAGAGGTAGATATGAGTCTGCTGCTGCTAACTTACACTTCTGGGTTGTGTACTGCGGTGCGTAGCACAGTCAAATCATCACACTGATTTTGTCTTTTCAAACTGAGAAGGAAAAAACAGCATTCAGTTTGCAGACTCAACAGTGGGATGAAATTGCTTTAACTGCTAAATGTTCTGGTCAGTAGGGAAAGCATAGCAGTCTAAATTCAGCGTGTGTATAAGCACAGGGTTTGCACAAAAGCTGAGTTTGATCTGGCTGGTCTGATGCTCTTGTTTCTTTCATGATTCACCTGACCCAGTCACAGTGATTTTATTAGAATATGTATTGGTGGTGGATTTTCTGTTTTGCACTTCAATTTTTTTCTTGGCTTTTTCACTTCACACAGCTCACCACTCCGCACATCTAGTTTCTGAAAGGGCAAGATGAAGATTTGATGTTCCTGGGATCTCAGCTAACTTTTACTGACAGCTCTCAGTGATTCCCTTGAGAAGTCCCGCTTTCTGCACAGGAAGCTTTATTCTTCTTGCAGGATTGTTTTGTTTTTGTCTTTTTTTCCAGAGGGTTATAATGGTGGACCCCAGAGTGCATTGCTTTCAGGTACATTGGCCTCAGGCCTTGAAGGTAACAAGCAAGATCTTCAACTGTATTTGGTAACCTATGGGCAGCTCTGCTCTCTTTTGCCAGCTCACCGAAGTCTTGAAGAGGTTTGCCTCTAGGACTTAGGAGCTTCTCTAAAATCCTCCTTGTCCTTGTTTCCCCCTAAGACCAGCCTGCTTCAACACTTCCCAGTTGTTAGAGTTGTTCCTCTGTAGTGTGCCCATGGGACAGCTTCTGGAAACAGGAGATGGCTCCTCCCTGGCTCTAGCCTTTGACTTATCGCTCTTGCTGAAACAAACCTTGTTACCCATCATAGAACTTCTTCAATTGCTGAATCTTTCACTAAACTACTGGAATAAAAGTGGGATGAAGTTTTCCTGTGTATTCTGAAGCACTTGACAGAGCAAATTTTCTTCCTGAGTAGTCTTGTGGTACAGACAACAGCTGAGCTAGCCACCTTCAGCCCTCTCTATGGTCGTGAGTGACAAGCAATCAGTACTTTCAAATGTGATGGTTTTTCACCTATGTTAGATCCCTGCAATATGGTAGTGTGAACTGTGCTCTTGATATGCATAAAGGGAGCATAGATCAGTCCCTTGTGTCCCTTTATGCTTACGGTTGTAAAGTCAACTGCTATGAATCCCACTTCTGAGGATGATGAGTTTGTAACCAGCTGCTAGACTGATGCCAAGGAAGGTGAAAAACATCCTGACACCAGATTCTGAGATGATCTGAACCTCAGCTGGTGAGCCATGGTCACACACCTCATCATAATGCTTCAGCTCCTTTCAGTATGGCAGATTACCACGATTTGGGGATTGGCCACACCCATTTTTTTGAAGGCAAAATCTTAGAGAAAGGAGAAACATGGTATTCATGAGGACAAATATGGCATTAATATGCTCCCAAGACAAGTGAGCATTCATGGAAATGCTGTAACATTCCATTTGTTGATTTACTGGCAGAGCTGTAATTAGCGGTGGGTGAGTGGAGTAACCTTGCAGTGCCTGAAAACACCTGCGAGCAAAGTATACAGGATGCCCAAGCCCAACCTCTGCCTTTTGCTCTCCCTAAGGTGCTGCCACAGGCATGACTGCTGCTACGACAAGGCAGAGAGAGAGGGCTGCAGTCCAAAGGCACAGCGCTACCAGTGGGTGTGCGAGCAGAATGCCGTGCGGTGCGGTAAGGACACGGTAGTCTGTGTTAGTTCCCTCCTTCCTCCACAGAAACACAGACTAACACAAAAGCTTTGTGTGCCTCGGAGGTGGGGATTTTGAGGCTTTCAGAGTTGAGTGATTTCAAGTGCCACAGGCACATACAGCGTGTGTAGGCTTGCTCAGTTCTACAGCTGGTACCAGTCAAGGAGGTCTTGAATTGCACAGTAGCAGCCCGTCAGTAGTACACACCAGTTTGTTTTGACATGCACCAGATGACTTGAGTCTTAGAATTTGTCACTTCTATTTTGAAGTCTTCCAAAAGTCCCTGATGGTAAAATCTTTTGTATAGCTCTTTGAAAGTTTGAAAAGCAATGTGTGAGAGTAAAACCTGTCCCCATGCCATCAAAGCTACTTGCTTGAAAACTGAGTTATTTCTACCTTGCTAGAAGATCATATTCTTCCAGTACAATCCCCAGCCTCCCCAAGCAGCTGAAAATCTGCCAGCAAACAGAGGGTGTGGCACAACACATTCACAGCATATCCTTTCCCAGTTGAAGAATCATCTATTAAACTAGGTACTGGCTAAGGAATATTTTGCTGGTCATAACTGCTCTCCCTCTGATTTATCCATTCTGTGTTTTCGTAGCTAACTGATATTTTCTGCTAGCTATTTCAATATGTAACTATTCATTTTTGATGTGAGGGAACAATCCTGATTGCAGGTGTAAAGCTTACCATCAAACATGTGAGACATGCAATGCTGTCCCGCAACAATGGGCTGCACTTGTTCCAACCTGCCTCATAAGCATTAGTTAAACAAATGCCATATATTCCTTAACTGATGTCCAGGCAAGGCCCCATGAGCAACCAGAAACTGTTCTCCCTCAATAATCAACAAATTTCACTTTCTCTTACATCCACAATGGAGAGGAACAATGGAAATATTCTCTGAAGGGATATTTCCTATCCCAGGCTACAGCAGGTTTCACTGAGGTGTGAAGAAGGTATGACGTCTTATCCAATTCAGACAAAACAGATGAAGTGTTATATCCTGAGGCACATTCACTGGACCTAGAGGAATGATACCCAGAGAAATTACAAGCAGAATTGCTTTCACTGTACGTGCTATGAAAGAGGAAATGAAATGCCTGTGGCTTGGCACTGTATCCTAAACACAGATATTTTCAGGTAAATTAAACAGAAACTCATTTTACCTGGGACTTCGCTCCATCTTTTGCTACTGCTATGCAGTTTTGCTTGTGAAATGGAGGGAAAAAAGAAAACAAAAACAACCCCCATATATTTCAGTCCAGATAGGCCATCACACATAAGTGAATTCAATACAGTAAATATCTGGAATAAAAAAAAAAAAAAAAAAAAGCTTAGAGCTGTGGGGTCTGCTCAAAAAAAAAAAAAAACATTGAACATTGTGCACTCAGAACTGGCTGCCAAGCCAGGCCCTCATACTGACTTTAGGCTGGCAGTGATTGGCACAGCACAGGAAGACATCAAGAAGCAGAGGGCAAGGAGAAAACCAGGCAGTGTTGGTAGCTAATTAACAAATGGACTTAATGCTGAGTCCTTGTGAATGGGCCCATTAAAACACTTTAGCTGTAGACACATGATTCTCCTCAGAAAATCTTTAAAAAGAGGGACTCTGTGTATTTATTAGACACAGTGTTGATCCAGTGAAATCTGGAAAGATTTCTACTCATTAGAGTTAGTTTTGGAGCAAAGCCTGCGCACATATGCACAAAATTACACTTTAAACTTTGCCTACTGCAGGCTTTGGAGGGTGTTAGATAATCTATAGGACCAGCTTCAAATAAACAAGGCACTGTGCTTTTAGGTAATATCAGCTTAATGGCTTTAAGATACCTATGGGTGGGATGGAATTTCTTAAATGAAAATCAGTCATTTTCAATGCATCCACCTGAGCTAGTTGCTTCTGTGTTTCCTGTGGTCCTTACCTAGTCATGCAGTTGTATGATTACATTATATATAGCTTCATATATATGATTTGGATCAGCTTCTGTAGATTTTGACTCAAAGAAATCAGATAGCTAACCCTGCTGCTGAGTTCCTTGGCTCCTCTGCCTCCTCTCGTGACCTGTATTCCCTATTAGAGCCTTGCTCACTCTTACAACTGCTTATCCCCTTGATCCAATACAGAGTCTTTCATCCTTTGTTCATTTTCTTTTGCAGATAACCTGACTGACCGATGTGAAAAAATGGTGTGCCTGTGTGACCAAGAAGCAGCAAAGTGTTGGGGAGCAGCCCCTTACAACCCACAGTTCATCCTCTGGCCAGACTTTCTATGTGGGCAGACTCATCCAACCTGCCATTTTAGATATGAAGGGTCAAAATAGTTTTTTAAGGAAATTTCTTCTAATCCTTTGAATCTGAACACACTGGAATAAAATTTTACCTCTTTTACCAGAGCTAACGATAGTGTGAGAAAAATTCTGTTAGGCCATGATTTATGGGAAGGAAGAATAGGGTAAGATACATGCATCTTCTAACTTCTGAAGGAAGAATAAAATCCTACTCTCCTATCTTTTTTCCAAAAACATGTTAGAACACATTGCTTGTCACCAAATGGCTTTTTTGTTCTTTCACAGCACCTGATCTTCAGCTCCCACACATTTGTACATAAATTGGAAAATAGGTAGAGACTTCCGATGGACTTATTAAAAAAAAAAAAAAAGAGAGAGAGAAAAAGAATCTCTATAAAAAGAGATGATTTTTAAGACCCATGGCATGCCAGTCAAGTTGAAGTACAGTGATCCACTTTATTTTCCTGGAGCTGCAGGAGTGGAAACAACAGAAAGGGAGGGATCCTGAGTATTCATTATGGGCACTCAGAGGAGTGGCTGAGCTGCTTCCTACCAAAACGAAGAGCAGAGCTCTTGCTCAGGGTGCAGCTCTATACCTTCTTACAGAGTCGGCATGTATTTCTGAGCTAGAGTAGCCAGACATCTCCCTTATGTTCTTGCCTCACAAGGCTGGGGACACTTTAGGGGAGTTTAAAAGAGGGGAGACCTAGACTAGAGAATGGTTTTGTTTTTGTTTTTATTGTAAGAGTAGTGAAGCACTGGAACTGCCTGCCCAGAGAGACGGTGGGTGCTGTGTCTGTGGAGAATTTCAAGCTCAAGCTGGGCAGGGCAGTGAGCAACCTATTTAGCTGTGGATGTCCCTGTTCATTGCAGGCCAGTTGGACTAGATGATATTTAAAGGTCCTATCTAACTAAAACGATTCTATGATTCTGTGGTTTTCTATGAAAAGGTAATCAGAGTCATGCTGGGATGTTTCTGGTGCAAGGTCAGCGTGGGTTTCTGGCTTTTACCAGGAGGAACACCTACACTGTGAAAAAGAGCATGTTCTTCACATGTCACATGTGCATGCTTCAGTCACTGATGTGCAGCTCTGCTGTGCACAGTCCCCTGCCACTGACTTCCTGGGGACCAATTACTGTCATGTCAGGAGACTGAGGCTGTAGAGAACATTATTTACACCAAGCAAACCTTATGTAGCTCTTCCTTAAGGTTTATATACTGTATGGGAACTGTTGAATCACAGCCTGAACCTCTGATTGATCTCCTGAGGTGAGCAATGAGTCAGCCATGAGAGCACAGGTGAAGGCAATTCACCTGTGCTGCCGGAAGAGGTGGAGCCTGTCTCCACCTCTCCTAGACCCATTTAAGAGCTGACTACCAGTAGGGAAGGATTTCTTCCGGAAATCCACTCTGCTGGAGTTTCATCAGCGAGCCCAGGATACAGGTAAGTGTCCTATCTTTTCTGCTTTGGTGTAATAACTACGTAGCCGAGTGCTCTGGTATACTGTAACATCTGTATATTCATTGATGTACATACATGAACACTGTGTTTCCTGCTGGAAGAGTAAAACTAAGCCCCATTTTTTCAGCCTGAGGTAACATTCAAGTGATCATTTGCCTCTTTGTTGCAGAACTGTAGGCTGGAGCAAGCCAACAGGACAAGAGCCTCTGCACCAAGTCAGGAAAGTTCCTAGGCAGATGAGAACACCCCAGAAGTCACGCATTCTGGGCAGGTAAACAGGGATTCCCCTGGGCAGGTGTTAGCATATGTTCATTTTGAAGCAGTGTTGGCAAACTTGGAGTACTTTTGAGATAATATGTACTTGTAGGGAAAGATCCAAACTATTCCATCAGAGTCTAGAGAAAGAGAAAGGTGGCCAGACTGAGTAGGCCTTCAGTAGGTAACAGTACAAATTCCTTTTGAAGAGGTTGTTTTGCTCTTCACGGCAGGAGGCTGTTGAATATGCCACTGTGGCTGTCAAGCCTATGGGAAAATAAACATATTGAAAATGCTGAAGGCAACATGTGCTGAGGAAAAAGCTTTTATTACATCTAGAGCTTCCTTTTTGGCTTACAGGGCATCATAAATTACTTTCTGTTTAGCCTTTGCATCTTCTGGTGTTTTCTGTAGCTCTGCGGATCAAGCTATGCTGAGTAAGAAGAAAAAGAAAGAGCGGTGATAATACCGGGTTAGTACAGCACAACAAACTCTCCCAAGGCAATCTGGCAAGGTAGCGTGTTGTGAACTCCGTTCTCTCAGTGTTTTTGCAAAGGGCCGATGCTGTGCGGGCAGAAGTGGACTAGGCTGTGCTCAGTAAGGCTGGGGGAGAGGGAGCAGAGCTCCTGGCCGCGCTTGTGTCCCCGTCTCCACTACAGTGGCCATCAGAGGGCGGCAGCGCTCCAGTGAGAAGCGAGCGCAGCTCTGCGTGGCTTTTGTGCCTTGGTTTGGTTTGTTTTCAGCAGGTTGAATCAGATTTTTTAGCGTTGGGAAAAGAGAAAATAAAAATGAGTTTTTCAAGAGTCCTGTTTAGCAAAGTTTCCAGTGAGCTGAGCTCGTTCTTAAATGCAGACCACACCTTGGGTTGCACAAAAGGGGAACTGAACTTGTTTTGAAATCCAGCCTTTGGTGTCAGCTTACTATTATTAGACCAGATGACAGACCTGGAAAATGTAGGTAAGCTTTTGGGTACACCAAACTCTCCTCAGGTGACCTCTGGCTACTGGTAAGTAAATGTCTAATTCCAACCTAAGCTTAAAAAGGCATCTTTGGAAACAAGTAGTTTTCTAGCAAGTTATGCCTAATTTTGTTTTGTGCTCCATACCTTGTTGAGAGCCTCGTTTCATGCAGAGGATGCATCTCCTTAGCTGTGGGGTTAAAATGATAATCAGAACTCCTAGGCCTCCGATACCAGCTGCCACAACCCCAATGATTGTTCCGATAGATTCTTCTATACCAAACAAGCCTGAGGGACAAAAAAAGGCAGAGAGCAATGTGAGGTGTCTTTCAGGCAAGCACATGCAATGCAGCTAGCACAATTTCTGCAGTGTCAATAGGGAAGCTACTTACTATGGTACTGATTACATGGATGTCTTGCCTGACATGACATTGCTGGCTTCCACACAGGAGAGAATGTATTGCACAGTGGAGTTGATTTTTTTCATTCCTCGGTAGGAAGCTGTTATGTTTTCTTTGGAATTAGTGATAAGACAGTTCACCTTAGCAGTCGAGTACTGTTATGAAACAGCATCAGAAGGTGTGCAGAGCTCTGCAGCATTCCTTTCTTTTATTTGTTGGTCTTTGGGACTATTTCACGGTAGGGATAGAATTATCCCATTTTCTCTGAAATAAATGCACACTGGAATTCTACCTTTGTTATTTGTTCAAAGTGAAGGATGATTTGGGAAGAGCCACTGGTTAGGTTAGCACACTAGCGTGGTCTTTGAGAAGGATTATGGAATGTACTATGAGGAGCACCTGCCCTGCGGTGTAGAGTCTGCTAGAGGAAGAGTGTACTTGTAGAGAGAGGGAACTGGCTGGGCAATGGCACAAAAGACTGATCTGATCAGATTTTAAGTGACTGCCCTGTGGTACTTATTGTGCCGGGTGACTCATCCAGGAAGGATAATAAAAGAAAAATTTAAAGCCTTCCAGTTTCATCTGCAGTTAGAATACAATCAGGCGTTCATGATATATGTCAAACTAGTTGCATTTAAGCTTCACAAGAAAAAATTGGATAGTGTTGCTAATGTATTGACTAGAAGACAAATCCTGAAATCTTTCATCAGTTTTAATCAGCACTTAATTAGTCTAACTCAGGACACCTACCACCAAGTTGCACAGGCAAGACTGAGAAGAAGCAAGAGTCTGTACAGAACAGATCCAACTGTTCTGATAACCCTTCATGCACGTGCTTAAGACAGACCCACCAATAACTATAGCTGCATGCCCAGTCACCATTCATAACCAGAAATGAAACCTATTGCACAGATTTCCAAACATCTGTTCACCCATTCGCAGGAGAAGCTGCTACTCTCTGCTACCTTAATGAATAGATGCACATTCAGCTGCTCATCAGTGAGTGAGCTGTAGCTCACCAGTAAAAATCCAGCCCCCTCTTCCCACCTACAGAGAGGTGTCCTACAGTTAAAGTTCATTTTTGTGGCTGCTTGTTTAATTGGAAGGACAATGGTGCTGTAGAACCATTGCTTCCTTCACTTCAAGATATGTCATTTGCTTCATGTGATGGGAAATTTAACATTGTCATCTAATTTCTCCTTTTCATTTTAGATAAACTGGGGGCAGTCTTGATCTGTGGCACAATCCATTTATTTGTGAATTATATTTCTCATGTTCTCTTGTCCCCTTAATTTAAGTGTAGTGCAGAAATGATGCATTTTATCTTCTCAGGAACACAAAAAGGCAATTACATTGGCCAGGGAGCAGACACTGCAATAGTAACGTGCACTACAGAGAATATGAGATCAAGCCAGTGGGAGACCTCATAAGATACGTGGTCAGGTCCTCATGCACACCTTGCCTTGTTAGTCATGTTTTAAATTGAGTAGTTGCATAAAAATTAGTAAGGGAAGAATGGAAGAATTCAGGCTCAAAAGGGCAAAGGCCTAGTGAATCTCAGTGAGTTAGAAGTTTTAATAATAAGTAGTGGGGAAACGGCACTTGCATGATATGCTCTTGACACAGAAGCTGATACTTTTTTTTAGTTAGATAATGAGATGATAAACCTTTTGATGTGTTGATTTGTTGGGACTGAAATGTGTTTAGCCTTTATAAAAAGGAGAGCTGCTTTGACATTTCCAACTGATAAAGGCAAAACAAGCTATCTCCCTACTTAATAATGCCTAGTGTATATTTGTGATGCTAAGAAAATATGGCATGGCAGTTTTATAGCTACTTTGATTTTAATGGGACTGAAGTTAAGCAGAACTGATATAACGTGATCCTTGTGCTTCACTGTGAGATTACTTATGTCATCCAGAGTTAAGGAATGAATATGCAGATTAATGCATCGGAGAGAAATAATGTCAAAAGAAAAGACTTGGAAACTGTTTCCTGAGGTGATATCCTGATACCAGCCACTCAGAGGGGTTCTGACAAAGAGAGGTGTACACAAGAGAACTTTTCTGACAGTTTTGTTCTTAGTACTCACTAATTTTAGTGACAGAATCATTTTTTCTTTTTTATTTGTAAATGATCCTTGTTACAGTAATACTTATCTGATTGTTTCTAGGAGTAAGCCGATCAAAATTAGCTAGTCTGACAAAAATAATGAGAAATGCAACTATGTGGGGACATTCCATTACAGTAGGCCGTATCTCCTAGAAAACAAGCAGACTAATTTTGCTCCTTCTGCATGTGCGTAGACTAGTTTTGGAGGAGGGAGAAAAAAGAATATACAAATAACATCAAATATTACCTAGAGCCCTCCTGATCCTTAGCTTTGTCCCATCTCCTGTCACCACCTTCCCATCTGGAAGTGTAACCTCACAGAAATAGATACCGTGGTCACTAGTTGTCACATTGAGGATCACCAGGGAGACAATCCCTTGGGACAAGTCTCTGCTCATGAAAACCCTAGAATTATTTGGCAACGTGGTCACATTGTTTTCTAGCAGGTCTGTCTTCCCCTTTTCATCTTCTTTGTACCACCTCACTGGCAGACCAGTCAGGGAAGGATGCTGTGGGCTGTTAAAGTGACAATTTAAGACCACAGTTTCACCCTCTTTGGCTTTTTCCTTGGCTGGCGTTTGAGTCACGGAAAATTGCCGTGGCTCAGGTGTTGTCAGTAGTGGAGCCTGTGTTCTCCAGTGAGATACGGTTGCATTCTCTTTGCTTGTGTTTCCATCGCTAACATTGACATCTGCATCAGAAAAGAGAAGAAAGAAGAGGGTTGAGGGCAATAGGATAACAGCTGTTTGTTCCTGACCCATCACCAGGGAGAGGAATGCCTCCTGGAGTTAGGACCTAAGGGTAGTCATTGTTATGGCAGTAGTGCTTCTTTCCCTGGTTCCTGCTAAGATTTATGTTCATGTGTGCAGATATGAATGATCCTCATTTCCTGCTATACTTGAGGAGCATTATTGTCATTGTCCAATAGCTTTGGATGAAAGTTAGTATTCGTTCAGAACTCTGGCCTGGAATTTTAACCTCCCACTTCTCACTCTTGAAAGTCTCAGGATCTCAACTGTTTTCAAGGTGCAGAAAGAAATGTATGTACCGTTACAGGCAGTTCTATTCTGACAAGTACAGTGAATGTGTGTGTGCCTGAATGCCTGCATCCCAAAACATAACATGAAGTTCTTAGGGGTTTCAGCATGCACTTCCAGTTTTAAGATAGGAAATCTTGGGACCAGAGGAAGAAATCTCCTTTGTTAGGGATTGAACTCCCAATCGATACTATCAGCAACCTTGGGGATGGCATCTTAATATGCTGCAGGTATTGATACTGAAAATATTGGTGTGAATGAGTTTTATCTAGAATGGTTACATGCTTTGCTCGCAGGACGCAAAAATTTTATAACACAGTAATTCCTAAAGACAAAGTTTAACCAATTTGAAGAGAAGATTTTCAAGGAGGCCAAAATTGAGAAGTCAGCAGGCTCTGAAGTCCTTGCTGAAGACCCTGTTAGTTAAACCATTCTGCCTGGGCAGTCCACTTTCTGTAACTATTTTTCAACAACTTAGAGCTACTGTGAGTTTTGTCGTGTTGGTTTCAACGTACAAGTTTTGAGCTGTTGTGAAAACACTCACTATATGAAATAGCCAACTCCATTTTGACAACCAACATCCTGATACACATAGAAGGCACACCTGAAGACACTGCTGTCATATTTTTAATTAAGAGGACTCCTGTCACTGGCTGACATCTATTCTCTGTGAAGGGATTACTTTATCCTGCTGCTCTTTGTTATAAAAATATAGATGATATGCCTGTAACAGAGATTTAAATCTGCCTTCTTTCACCCAACTGCTAATCATAGTATCGAGCAGACTTGAGCTAGGAGCAATGCAAGTAGATCTCATTTCTGGAACCAAGCCTGGACTGAGAAAATGAGAGCAATAGTTGTCTCAAATTCCAAGCTGGAACAAAAAAGAAGGGAAAACAAACTCTTAACAATAAACCAACAGCATTAGCCAAGAAAAAAATGCAAACCAATTTTTGGAAAAAGTTTTTTCTGTTGTTTTGTTTTCTTTACTCAAGTCAGTGCCCTCCCTCCTGATCACTGCAGACCATTCTAGGTGAAGGTTTGGATTCCCCAGCACCTGGAGTTGTTCACTGCCATGAAAATGATGTGGAATGTTATTGTCTGGGCCTGCTAGGGCTTCTTGATGACAGTAGTCTCTGTACCTCAGTGACAAATGTCTCAAGGCAATGGAAAACCAACTCCACTGATGGTTGGTTTGAGAACTGCTTGAATGACTCCTCCAGGCATGCTTGGGCAGGAAATTACAGTTGTATTCATAGCTATTGTTGTTTATGACTTGTATAATCATAAAGTAGGACTGACAATTTCTATCAGAAGGCAGGGCATTGTAGTTCTATGCACCTTATAAAAGGATGATGTACAGTATTCACAGTTTAGTTATTGGACAATAGTTCACTCACTGATGCAAAAATATAGAAAATACAAGCTAGCTAAGGCAACGTTGCATGTGATGCTTCTGCTCTCCTAGAATGGCTCACAAGAGCTGCCCGCATAAGATGATAAGTTGTGTGCAGAAACCCCACACCATAAGGCCCAGAAGAGGGAGGAAAAAAAAAAAACAATTTTCTGGAGCAGAGCGATTTTGTGAGACAGTAACAGTTTTCAACACCCTTTGGTCAGGAATGGATTTCAGCTCCAGGTGTTGATCAAAGCATGAGCATGAGGAAGAAGAGAGATGAAAGGAGTAGATAATCAAATTCCTGAGTGGTTGGAAAGCAAATAATTAAGTTTAACCATATTCTGTGTGTTTTGGGTTCGTTACAAATAGATAAGGGGAAAAGGGATGGGACCAGCTGATGCCTCAGCCTGGCTCACCTCGCAGTATGCCAAACCTGGTGTGCTAGGAGGGCATAATCCTAAGGGAGGGTATCACCTACACACCTGTCTGAGCAACTTGTGCAAGTAAAAGAAATAGACATCCTGAGAAAACTTCAGAGATGTATGGTGCTTCGTGCTTTTAAGTCAAATTGAAGTTTTGGCCTAGTACCTGTATCACTGATCAGTGGCAACTGGTAGCCTGAGAACCAGGAACCCAAACACTAATGTAGTTCTGAGTCTCTTAAAACAAGTAGTCCTCATTAAAAAGACTGAATGAAATATTATCCTCGTGTCTGTACGTTACCTTACCCATGAGCCTGCTGGAGCTATTCAGAGTAATCTGTGTTCCAGATATTCCCTGTCTAGTTAGACACAGAGATAGTGCTAAAGAGATCATAACAGTACAGGAACAATGTACTTTGACGGTGCCTCTGTTCATCATGAATTTTATTTACACTACCTTTATGAAAAAACTGACCTTGTCATCTGTGTTACCCCACATCTTTGATTCAATAAATATCGGGTAACCTACAGCTTAATTAGGAAAATCAGAATGCAAGAGGAGGAAGCTCTATCATTTAGTCCCAGCTCTGGGCAGGTTCAATAGGAAGGTCACAGCACAGCTTCTATTTTTCTACCTTTCTTCTATGTTTTTTTCTTTCGTAAGGTTGCAAATCAGGAACATACTAGTTCACTGGTATTTAAATACACAGTGCCTTTATCATATTGGCATCTGGCAGTATACTAGTGCCAAATGCCTTGTTGAGTCTGCTTCAAAGCTCTTTTTAAGTTGGTTGCTTCATTAGCAGAATGATGTGTGGGTCTCCTGTCAAGTGGGTTGTAGGACTCAGTCCCCCATGGAGAAAAATGCAAGGCTTTTTGGTGAAAGCACTTAAGCTAGGCAGAGTACCTATGACATGAATGATCCTGTCAAGATCTTGAAAAATGATTAGATGATCTAATAGGTCACTGTAATACAAAGTCATTAATTCATGACCAGTTTTCAACCAAAGGGGTGAAAGCTCTCTGGAACTTCCTGTAATGTGACAACGTGCTCCACATTTTCCAGTCACAACAGGGCACCTACTAATCTGCCAGCCTACCCTTTACGCAATCCACAGGTTCATACTTTCCCATGTAGGGTCGTATCTTGGCTGTAACTGCAAAATACACAAAGCATGGTGATAGGAGGAGAAATTACAAAGTGATTAAAATATACTCATTCTCTCTTCTAGTCCTGAAACTTCTGACTTATTCCTTGATCCCTGGAGTATACCAGAGCAGCCGTGCAAGCTTTGTTTGCTAGCTGCTGACAGCATCAAGGAACCAAAATGGAGGCTGGAGGTCAGTGCACAATATGACCTTTCTTGTTGCGCCTCCTTTCCTTTGTTCACACTCAGTAGATGGAGAAGAGGGCAAACAGGACTTCCAAAACACATAAAAATCCTCACGCCCTAGAATGACTATATTTTGGGTGGTTTTGTTGGCTTTAGAGCTCAACTTCATACTCTGCTGGTACCGTAAGAGTGCTTTAGAAGCTCCAGCCAGTTCCCAGTTGTCTGTGATTAAGCAATCAATGACTGTTCATAGCTTATCTCAATTTATGTGACTTCTGCTCTGCACTAAGATTGATCTTTACAAGTGGATGTGAATAAGTACCTTGTGAAGACAACTGGTTGCTAATACATTAGAGAACCAAAAGTAGAAATAAAACTTCTAACAATGATATGCAACCTTTCTTCTAGAAAAAGACAGGCAAACCTACTCTTTCTGGAAAGATTTCCAGAAAGAATTCTATCCTGGGGGTCAAATTCAAACACATATTGACATAAACACATACTAACTAAAAAGCAATGTGTAAAAAAAAAACATGTTTTAATGCAGTGCCCAACACTGGATATAGATTTTCTGCATCCTGAGGGAGCCCTCAGAGGAGAGTGACTTTTTGAAAAAAAGGAAGAGAACCTTCCAAGTCAAGCTCTAGGAATAAACTCTATTTCTTCTAATGAAGGAAGGCATTTTAGTACTCACCCACCAGGAGGAAGAAAAGGAACAAAATCACTGCAGATCCATAGGGCTTCCCAATGAGCTGGCTCATAGCTGCTGAAATATACGATCTTGCTAGTAGTGTAGGCAAAAAAACAGCACGGGTAGTGAGGGCAAATAAATATGTGTATGTTATTGCAACAGGACCTCACATTCTGCCCAGTGAATGTCACACTTACTAAAGTTACCACAGCTCTCTGCCTGCTGCCTGGATAGCAGCCATGTCTGAAGTCACAACAATGACTTCCTGGGGGCTGTCCTCATCTGTCCCGGAAAAGATGCCGAAAATGCTCAGAGAGCAGTGGGAAGATGATCTTTTTTTTTTTTTTTTCTTTTTTTTTTCAATTGCTTTGATCTCGTTTAACCAGAAGTTTGGGCTTACAGAATATTCAGATGTTCAAAAGGAGATCTCTCTTTGGCTGAACTCCTTCACAGCAGAGGTGAGTAGAGAGAGCAATTGGATTGATTTTTTGAGCAGCTGAAAAATAAGCATCCTTATTCATCATGAAAGGAAGTTATGGGAGTTTAGTATTTTTTGTGGATACATACATACTCACAGGTAAAATATATTACCCAAAGCACATTTTTTTTTTTTTTTTTTTTTTTTTTCCTCCAGGGCAGAACAAATCCTTGCTATCGAAAAGTTCATTACTTCAACTCTATTTAAGCAAAGCTTGTCCATGTCACCAGATGGAAGGGAATACTGGTAAAACGATTGACCTACCTGCATCCAAAACTACTGCTGTACTCTGGAAGTGGAAATCTGAGCTTGCAGAAAGGCAAATACACAACACTACTGTGTGGGAAGCGTGCCAGCAGCCCCAAAGCCCCACCTGTAACGCTCAGCCAGGCCAGCAGCACAGCAGCGTATGGAGCATATGCCACTCCAGTTAGCTGGCTGACACCTCTCACAGTGCACCTGTTCAGAAGCACACTCATCTAATGATTTTGTTTATCTTTAGGACTCTTCAGATAATGGAACTGTACTTGAATATCCATTAAAAACTCAGTTCCACACCAATCAAAACACATACACTGCACATTTCTGCTAAGAGAGGCACTAGGATTACTGCTTTTCTTAGTATTTTGAAGGAAAAATGACAAACAAA
>JAOWBP010000001.1:69551291-69568974 GCA_028571105.1 Tragopan temminckii | reverse complement strand
GCTTTGGCAGGGGGGTTGGACTCGATGATCTCTGGAGGTCCCTTCCAACCCCTACAATTCTGTGATTCTGTGAAAAGCATAAAAATGTTCAAGATGAGTAAATGGTTTTGGTGTTAATGATGACTCTGGAAGTCATACTTTGTCTCATCCTATGTAACAGATGGTTATGTCTCTTTACATAAAGACTTGTAAGTGATATTAGCCATATTTTAGAAATTACATGGAATAAAAGTGCTTTCTGACTAGTGCTTCCTCAAAATTGCTTGTGAAGTCAGTAAATTGGGATTTTTCTTTCACAGATTTTAAGTTTGATAATGTTGTAACAGATATGCAATCTGACCACAACACACCTATTCTCTTCCCCTCCCTTCCACCCCTACTTTCCCTGAAATTCAAGGAAACGAGAGCCATTCAGAACTTCAGCTTGCTTGTAGGACTTGTCAACTTCTCCTGTCTTCTGCTATTTCTGCCCAGCAGGACTCAAGATATCAGCCCTTGTTTAGAGCGAGTGGAAGTCTGTGATCATAAATTGTGATCATACAAAAGCTTACGTGGCTCTGCTTAGCTTATACTGACAAAAATGTCTTCTGATAGCTGACTCTTTACATTCCATTTTATATAAAGTTGAAAAACTGTGTTCTCTCCTGGTGAGAGTGATTCGATCAAGTCCAGTAGCAGCTCTTAATGTAGCAATGGGTAGAATCTGCATTTGATTTATGAGGCAGAAAAGGAAGTCAAATTAGATATATGGAAAATATTTTTAGGGTTAATTCAGTGTTATTTTTCATGCAACTTCAGATACAGTAGGGCTACTCATAGGCTAAATGAGATGACCAGTGTAATTTACACCATCATAATTCATGTAGTATTCTGCATTCACTATAGAGCATAAACTACAGCAGTTTGCAGAAGTGTATTAGACTATGTAATCTCTCACTATTGTCCTGATCCAGAATATTCATATATTCTTCTGTGATTTGCTGAAAAGCAAATGACAAAGGTCAGTTAATGCATCTGTGCTAAAGGAAAGCAGAATTAATCTTTTGAGAAGTCATCACCTTTTTTTCCGACTTGTATTTTGGGACTACAACTGAACTTGTATACAAATTATAAGTGCCAGAGTCCAGTTCTGGTAAAGTAAGGGTGGAATAGAGCAACTGAAGTATGAGGAAGAAAAAATTACTTGAATCTTTTAATTACATCTTTGTAATCAGGAAAACATACAGACTGACAAACTTCTCCTAAACCAAAAAGAGGATAGGTACTTAAGACCCTTGTCAGTTTGACTTTTATTCGTGTACTGGGGGAGACAATGTGAAACATAGTCTCCAGAAGAAACATTATAGGCATAATTTTACTACCAGATCTGAAGAAGTCATTGCCAATCAATGCAGTGTTTTGATGAGGATGCTGAATAAATCAGATCTTGCCTCCTGGAAGCTAAAAACACGTTGGGTTTCTTTTCAGAGCTGGCAAAGGTATTTTTTTCTATGGAAGATAAATCTCTTGAACCCTTTGCTTAACCTTCATCTTTAGAAATCAAAGTGTTTGTTTCATCTAACCTCAGACATATTTTGTAGTAGTTATATAAATAATTATAGTTGAAACTGAAGTTCCCAGTCTTATTGTGAAGTGGGTCAAACTTCCATACTTAGGTGTTTAATCAGATAGTGACTTCACTTTATCGACAGGAAATGAATGCCCTTAAATTTCTTTGTACTCATGCTGCTTCTGAGATCTGAATCACACTGATATCCAGTATTTGGCAATATCTTTCTGAGGTCGTTTTAGGTCCTCTTGTCTTCCTATGAGAAAGAAATTGCCAGCAAATATTTTCCTTTATAGCTTTTCCTCTCAGTGCTTTGCTGCTCTTATAGAACCTTGAGATTCCCTGTGGTGTGTCTTATCTTTGTCTTGGGAAGGCAGGAGAGTTGCCTTGTTTTTCTGGTGAAACCAGTTCATGTTATTTACTCATGCAGCTGATCTTGACAAGGGGACTGTGTGCCATCCAAAGTGTCACCACCCTAGTAGGTGTACAAAGATGAGTGCTTAAGAGCAGTGTGTATCTGTGGTTTGTAAAATGACTGGAAATATGGGCCCATTGTATTCAGTTGTCTTCTCCTGCAGGCATTTAGATTTCAATCTGGTTGTTAGAGTGATAAAAATGTGGTGAGATCAATTTTTTTCTCCTCTCAGTTCCCTCAATAGCACTGTACTAGGAGAGGGATCTTGCTTCTGTGAGTCATTAGCTGCATCTTCAGCCAGGTGCTCAAGGGTATCTGCTCAGTCACAGCCTAGCCTCCTACACAGTGTCACAAAGTCATCTGCCTCTTCTCTCGTATCTTTGAAACCTTATGAGTAGCTTTTTGGACAGAATGTTGAAGCTGGGGATGCATGGCTGACATGTAACCAAAGGGCTGTCTAGACTCTCCATACTTCAGTGGCTTGCTGGCAGCAAGTGATGCTCACAAGCAGCCCATCCTTTTCTCCACAGTTGGGTCATGCTTCCAGAATGTCCTTCTGCAGAGGTCGTCAAAGCCTCACCTCACATCATTACTTGCAGAAATGCAACAGGCAGGTCCTAAATGGGATGGGCAGAAAAGCATAGGGAGCGCAAAGGAAACTGAGTAGTTGTGGGCCTACTATTCCCTTTTGGGAGCAGGTGAAGCGTCCTGTTTGGGTATGCAGAGCCCTGTAACTTCACAGCAGCTGTTCTGTGCCTGTGAAGAGCTGAGCTCCAGGCAGCAGTGTACTCATTTTGGCAGCTTGGCCCTGTGTGAAGTATGCTTCAGTCTTCTCTTCTGATCTTCTGGAGCTCTGCCTGAGGAGGTTTTCTAGCAAGGGCTTGAAGACTTAAAGAAGCAGGCAAAGACTGAGTGTTGTGCCAACCTAGGTTGGCACATACTAAGTTAGCTTTGGTCGCATACTGAGTTGAGTGGTGTAGACATGGTCTGTCTTTAAGAGTTGTGTGCAGCTGGTGCAGGGACTGTAGCTGTCTGATGCAGAGAGGAGGAGCACTGGGGACCAAGTGCTCCTTTCAGAGTTGATGTTTCCCTGGTGATGGTAGTTTCCTCTGCTGTCCCCTTTGGGACTTCTGTGAACTTGAAGTGACCTATGCAACTTCAGTCTGCGTTCCAAAGTCTGTTTAAGATTATGGTCATTTCAAGTAGGAGCCGAGTAGCTTTACATGAATCCCCTCTGCTGTCCCACTCCCCTTAAGATTTGATTTCTTTTTGTAGCATCTGTGTGCTAGTGCTGCAAAGCCAGTGTGTTTCTGCCCATTTTCCCTGCTGGTGTATGAGCAGAGGCTGACAGAAAGCTAACTGGCGCTGCTGGCTGGTGTCCAGCGCTGGCTCTGAGAGAGTGGGTGAGGAGAGGAGAGCTGCAGAGGCTGCCTGAGTGTTGGCCAGGACTTGCGTGAACTGGATTGGGCTGCAGTTAGCTAGAGGAGGAGGTATGTGTAGGCATGCACTTCTTCTGCCTTTACATTAGCTTCATGCTTCAGTCAGCTTTATTTCTGAAATTGAACATATGCTTTGCTCCTCACTGTACATGTCAGACTTGAGACTTTGCATCCAAATCAGAGTAGTTATGAAAGTACATTGGCTTAGGAAAGTATATCACCATTTAGAAATGGTTCAGAACACTTCCTTGCATAAAGAAAATACTAAATACTGCAAAGCAAGTGCTTCAGAGTAAGCAGGGGACATTTTCAATCCAAACGGTATGGTTGAGTTTGGTTGTTTTTTTTTTCCCAAGGAGAAGTTTATAGTGTTCCTTATGATAAGAGGCTTTCTCATATTGATAAGAAGGCATTTCCATCTGTAATGTGTTCCCAGCAGGCTTTGTTTTTTGTGTGCTTGAAGTGTATTTCCTTTTGCGTTGGCAAGATGCATTATTCAGTAGGCACTGTTCCCTCTGGATAGTGGGCTCTCATGAAAACTAGGCTCTGGTCTGGTAATGTGCATAGTTAAATTGCTTCTTTATCAAGCAGAGAATAGAGCCCATAAGGTTAAATATAGACCTTGTTAGGGTAGCTTTTTGCTGAGTCCTAATTCCCTGATATACTGGCTTGTGAAACTGAGCTGATTCTGAAAGGAGTCCTGAAGGAGGAACTTTGCAGAGGTCTTCACAAGTTCTAAACTGAAACACTTTGTTTCAAGGTTCTTCCTACTGTTCTTTGGTGATTGGGGTGGGGGGAGGAGGAGAAGTAGAAAACTTATCTTTAGTTGGCTGTGCGTCTTACAGATGTGCACCTGTGAAGACCTTTTGTCCCCCATCTCTTAATATCAAACCTTTTGAGTTGCCTTTCTGCTTTTTAAGGAAGCCAGGTTTCAATTTTTATTTTTCACTAAAAGTGCAGCTTTGATTTATTTTTAATTGTGTAGCCTGGTGTTAGCAGTGTAGTTTGCAGTAACTTGTGTAGTGCTCAATTTTCTTGTCTGTGGGAACTGTAGTTGTGATGACTTTGGTTTTGGACTTCATAGACTGTTTTCCAAGCCGTGTTCCACCATGATCTGATATTTATATTGTATAGGCACCGATCAAGCATGAAACCTTCTGTCCTGCTCTTGAAAGGAGAAGGTGGCTGGTGAAATGCAAGAGACAATCAGGCCTTTGTGAGCAGGATTCCAGGCCAGCTGTGTTCATATCACACCACATGGTAAACAGTTGTGATACAGCCTTCCTCTTCAGTAGTCAAGCAGAGCTGCTTTTCAGAAATTTGATGCTTTAATCTGCATCAGGTCAACAAGGGCTTGATGCCTGCAGTGTTGCTGGTGAGGGCTGGACTGCTGTTTGAGATGTGGTGCAAGTAGGACCTAAGTGGGTGAACTGAGGAGGCTGGGGGACATGACACAGAGCTTCTAATGTACTTGACCCAGTTTTTAGCCTCACTCCAGAAGTACCTAATTCGGTTTAATGACACTGGATATTTTTCAAATACTGCTTGAGAGTTTGTCCAGCATCATGGAAGCTCTCCATAATGAAATGTCTCAATTTTCTTGCTATGTGGAATTTTGGAAGCTACTCATATTAAGCAGAAGAAATTAATGATCTGTCTTAAGTTTTTCTTGTGCCTGTCTTATACTTCTCTAGAAACTACTTTATATTACTAACACTTACTTTAAGGGAAACTAGGTACTGCCTTTAGCCTTGCTTGTGATATCTTAGTTGTTTTTTTTTTTTTTTTTTTTTTTAAAGCAAAAACCTAGAAAATAACTTGAGTGCTTGCTTATGATTTCTTTCATTATCCCTTATTTGAGATGTTACATGATTTATTTCCAACAGAAGATGCATACAGCACAGTAAATTTCTCTGCCTATACTCAGATGCTACGGAAGGACAAGACTGACAGTGATTTGTTCTCTGCTCAGGCACTGAGAAATTTTAAAAGCTGTTTCTCCGTCTGCCTCTGCAAATAAGAATGGGGCTGGTCCACAGAAGGGGACATAACAACCCAGTGCAGGGCCTTGTGGCTCAGAAAAAGAATTCCGTGTGTTTAGGAAACTTTTCTTGCCAGAGAAGTTGAGTGAGTGAAGAAGAGCATAAAATGAATGCCAGTGAAATAGTTTGGGCTCCTTAAACTCTTCTTCCTTCCCACTGTGATCGAGTTAGTTTCCATTTCCTTGAGAGCATGGGATTTTGTGGGGAGCAGATTGCTATAAATTACAGTGGTTGAGGTGCCCTAGCAACTTGCTTTTCTTCTTATTTGATATGAATATATGACCTATTAATTAAATACAACTGTGTGGATAATGAGGTAAGATCAAATAGTTCCTTATTTAAAAAAAAGTAGACTCTGTACACATTGAGTCCCAAAGTGCACAATGTACTGTACACTTCACAGTAAGTCACCTGAAGTCCTGTGACTAGTCCTTTCACTGTGCAGGTTTAATATCTCTGTTAGCAGCAAGTTACTGCTAGTAAAGCTTAGAGCACTCAATAACTGGAAGTCATCTCTAACCCAAGGTTTGTCTGTGATTCTGTTAAATTCTGATTAGTATAACTGGATCACTGTAAAGCAGTGGATCTGTGCTGTTTGCCCTTGATAGGGTTAATATAGAACAAGTCTGACATTCAAAGTACAGCCTCACATTCATTTTCAGAAGAAATAGAAAACTGTCTAGGACCCTGGAAATATAAGGGAGTCTAGTTGTCATGTGAACATGAGCTTCCCCTGTGTTGCTGTGCTTAATAGCAAACATGAGCCCTGGCTATATGTGTTTGACATCACTCCTGCAATGTTGTGTATATCTCAGTAGCTTACAGCTAAAGAAGCAAACTGAAAGTAGAGAGTTCAGTAGAGCATGTGAACAAGTCTGAAAAACAAAAATCTTTCTGGCAATATACTTGAGAAAATTAATGTCTTCCAAAAGAAGATGGAGGGTAGCTTACTTGCAGCAGCTCACAAGATGAAGGTAACATTCGATCTATAGCTAGGATAGATTCTCCATCAGTGATGATACTTTTTATATCAAGAAGGTAAAGTGAATGTGTAATTTTTCTTTCCCAAGAGGGAATTAATCATCACAGCTCCAATTTTAAAGCCGGGATTTTAACACAGTATAGGTGTGGCTCGTGCTTTGTAGGTTAGATTGGATGGTTCTAATGAAGCTTTCTAGACTGAAGAAATGACTGTAGTAGGATCAGTGCTGCATAGATGAAAATGCTTGTTAGCCTCAGTGGAGGGACCACTGCCCAAATGTGCTATGGGAATTGTTCCATTTTTTTAATAGGTAAGCTTTACCTGTATCTGCTTTGGAGGCAGTGAAGTCCTAGTTTGCTTGCCTTCTACTGCTAAATGAGGCTTTTGTTCAGGGCTGTTGACGTAGGTCTCTCATAGCCTAATGAAACTTTAGACTTGGAAGGTTTAGTGTTGGATTGCTTTTTACATTTCTCCCTCTACAGATAAGTTTCAAAAATACTTCTGACTTAAAGCTCTCTTTGTATAAAATTCAGCTCCTTTCCCACTGTGTGTTGTCCTCCTGGAGACTTTTCCTCTTGATACTAAGCAGAATTTTAGATATAGTGGAAGAGGAAAAAACAGTGCATTCTTTAAGAATGCAAAAATTTTACCAAGGATAATTAATGGCTCTTTTAATGTGCTGATGTAGGATTAAAAAGTAATTTATTTTTAGCCACACCTTGAAACTTAATAGGGAAGTATAGGTCAAGTTTGTCTGTGTTTGGGGAATAACACATCGGGTGGTCCTTAAGAGGGGTGGATAGCATTAGATCTCCTTGCTTGTGGACCGGAGAGCAAAAGCAGTGGTTTCATTGGCCACGTTTTGATGTTTAAGTGAGGCTTCTGAACATAAAAGGAGAAAGTCAGGCAGCTTGTTCACAGGCTTATTTGGATGTATGACCTCAAAGCACATGATAGTAACTTTTCCAGGACTGTGAAGCTCATTGGAGGCTTGTGTGGCTCTCTTAAAATCAGGTGATGTCCAAGTTGTGTTACCCTTAGTGAGGTCATCTGACCCGTGCTCTCAGCTTTTGTATTTACTTCTACATGTCAAAAATACAGACTGCAAATTGTCTGGTAGTGCGTAGTTTTGTGGTGTCTCAAAACAAGGGCAAAGTGTTATCAAGCATATGCAAAATTATTACTGTCATTAGTAAGCTTTAAAAATGTGTACACAATTCTGCTGAGTTTGACTATTTGCATGCTTAGCAATATGTGCAATCAAACTATTTCCTGACAAGTAATTTTTTTTGTGGTACCTTTGGGAGAGGGTTTAGCTTAATTTTTCTCTGTGGTTTGCTAAGTGGCTCAAATTATTTGCATTGTCCACACTTTGATGTTGCAAGTGTGGAAGGACACTGTTTTTAACAAGCTTTTATCATATAAATAACTCAGGTTAGTCCTATTTAAGTTGACCTTATTTCTGGAACTTGACTTTATATAGTTGGACTCTGGTCCATTTCTAAACAAGGTATGTTAATCTCTTGGTCCAGTGTCTTCAGGCAGTACCTGATTCTTAAGTAACTGCCTTCATAAAACTTTCTGGATGATGCTGAAGAGATTCTTCTGCTTATGTTGTTTTACAAATGTCTGGTGTATTTTGTGGCTTCAGATAAAGAGTACTAGTATGCTGTTGACTGGACTTAATGGTTTGCTTAGTGATCAAATATAGCATGCCCAGAAATGCCTAAGATTATCCTGAGGCGAAGTGTTTGCCTGATGACTTATAATTAAACTTAGAAATATACATGTATTAAAAACTGCTGTTTTCCTCTGTTAGGCTCTGTAGTGCAGCCTAATGTCTGCCTTTCTTGTTCTAATATATTTGATGGTAAGTTTTGTAACCTGGAGGGGTGGCAACCTGCCTGAAACACTGCTGTGTTATGAATATTTTAATGGTGATATGAGAGGTGCTATATTCACATAAATGCAGATGTCTGTTTTCTTCTTTTGAAGGAAATTGGTTTTCCCAGTTGTATTAAAAATGCTCCTTTTGTTTCCAGAGTCCATTGACTGATGTCTTAATCACCAAGCCACATGCTGAGCGCATAATAATTACAGATCTAAGTGAGCTACTCTTCATACAAAATAAGGAAAAGATAAGGTTAAAAAGCTTCAATGTGCTCATTTTTCTTCTGCTGATTAGATAAGGATTTGGAGCAGGTTCTTCATAAACATTCTAAGAGCTTCATAAAAAAAATACAATTAATAAGAGTGTTTCTTATTGCTTATCATGTGACAAAGAACACTTGTCAGTGTGGCAGTAGGGGATTCTCAGACAAGTTGTAGCAGGTTCTATGCTCTAAAGAAATTCCATTTCTAAGTAAAACTCGAGATTCTTGAGGTTTGCATTCTTTTAACTCTTGAACTGGCTGATTCAGGCACTGGTATAAAAGTGTTTGTGATTCTGTAACATCTTGATTCTCTCTTCCTGATTCCTTTTGTCTTGTAACCACAGAAATGGTCGATTTCAGTATAGTTCAGTTCTGTTTAGTATTTCTCAGTTCTGAGAAAGTTCATCTTCCTTTAAAGTATGGCTACGTATGTCAGACCGGAAGACTTTCGATTTTCTTCTGTTTTCATGGCAGATTACTTCTTTCCCCTTTTTAAAATTTGAGTAGTGTTACCAAGTTAGTGTTATTGAATAGGTTCAGACTTTGGTCTGACAGTCGTGGCTATGTAATGTGTATCTCTGCAACTATAGGTGGAAACTTCACAAATTCAAGGTAGCTTTTAATTCTTTCCCATGTCTTTTTTTTTTTTTTCTTCTTCAGAGTAATTGGAAACAACCCTTTCTTGATGGGATGCAGTCATTGAATATCTGTTTCAGATGATCAGTAAAAAGCATGTGTTTCATAGTATGACATGACAAGGCCAAGAAACCACAGCTCATCTACATTAATAGATGACATGTACTCCAATAATACAACACTGGTAACTTCAGAAATAGCTGTCATAAAACGGTGTAAGCATACAGCTTAGAGGACGTGCCTAAGATAGCTCTGTTGGTTGCGTCTAAAGTGTTCATTCTTCTTTCCCTCCCCTTCTGGGAGAAGTACTTATTTTCTCTGTCTCCCTCGATGCCTTTTTCATTACGGTGCTCAGAATATTAGTGCACAGCAAGTGTGTGCTCTCTTGTGGTCAGACATAAAGACTTTCTGTTATTTGAGGTAATATGAGGTAATGTTTAGGAACTCAGTATCTTTTTAAAGCTAAACTGAGTTGGAAACTTCGTCCTTGGTGTATTTTATTCACTTAAACACCCATACTTGTGTTCCTGTGGCTTAAGAGTTGCGTTCCAAACTATAAAAGCAACCATGGATGTATCTAAAGGGTACTGACCAACTGATGTGCTGCAGGAGTGTGCCAAAACTGGCTGTCTGCTAGTAAACATACTGTAAGGTTATATGGTCAAAAGTGGTTCTTCTGCCGCCTTTCTTCCCCCGTCCAGAAAATAAATAGCCACTGATCTTTTAACAGAAATGAGTTTAAGATATATGCCAAGTTTTTGAAAGAGAAAGGTGTTCCAGGAAGAATAGCAGCCTATGTGCTCTTAAGATTTTTCAGAAAAGCTTAACAAAAATCAGACTGTTTAAAAAACAAACAAACAAAAGTCTTGTATTGCTTGAGAGTGACTTCTGCCTGTCTTAGCTATAATTTGACTGAAATGCTGACTTATGAAACATTTCATCAGGAAGGCCCCTAGAATAAGTGGTGAACATCTATTAGGGAAAAAAATGAGACCTCATTATTACTGTACAATGAAAAATAGGGCTTTTACAGCAGAGTTGTTTCTGGAGAACATGCAGAGGTTTTTTCATTTGAAAGGGAGCAGGGACATTGATTTATAAGAATGAGAAGTTAAGGGCCACCTAGATGAATGCTCTCCGCTGTGAGTTTACCATGCAATTTTCATCTTAAATGAACCCTAGATTTTGATCTTATTTTAAAATGCATAGTGAAGTAGCTCAAGTCAGGAAATCAAGAAGTGACAGTGGTGCTGATGGTTGTACATACAAAAGGAAGCTTTGGCTTTTATTCCTACTGGTCTAGTTATAGCAACTAGCAAAAATCCCTTTTATAGCAACATTTTTCCTAAGTGACACTCTAATTAGAAATTGATGCTGTAGGTGGTGTCCTTCTGTCCAGCTGGTGGCCTGTGTGAGGACCTGATCTGCTCTGTCACCTCTCATGCTGTGGTTTTGCTCCCTCTTCACTGACTCTATGCTAGAAGAGACTTAGCCCTGCAAGGGCTGCCTTGTGTTTTTGAGTGGAATAGGTTGACATCAAGCAACTGTAATGCCTTATAACTGGCATCTGGCCTCATACAGCATGGACCATCCTATCCTAAATTCTGGGAGCACAGTCTTGCATAAGGGAAGATTGTGGCTGAGACATTGTCGCATTTAGATACCGCGTATTCCTTATTGCTCCTTTGATGTTGATTTGCTCTTTAAGATAAAGTTACAGATCTAGCATGAAGATGGTTAATGGCTGAAAATAAATCTGTTTGCTTAACATTTTGCCATTCTTTGTTGCAGCTCTCAAGTTCTACTTACAAATACAGGAGTGAGGAATTCAAGAGGCAGTTTTCTCATCTGCCAGATTCAGAGAGACTCATAGTAGGTAAGACAATGACACCAAAAGCTCTTGTGTTAGGCTGATCATTTCCGACTGCAGCTGTACCAAGGCTTTTTTTTTTTAATGGTGTATTCAATCTGTAGCTGAGAATTTTCTGTTCTCCTATCTCTAAACAACTATCACTGTACGCTGTAACACTGTAGGAAAAGCCAGGCCCAAGGTCCTCTCGTGTACTGCCTGCTTTTGAAAAAGATAGACTGCTGTTTGGGTTAAGAAGTGAAGAAAAATATACAGAATCATCTGGTTCCTCCATATATTGGGTGAAAGTTTCTTGATTTCTTTTACTACTGCTACTTTTTACTGAGTGACAAAATACCCACTGGAAGTGGTGAAGGTGTGACTGATACATGTTAGCTGACAAACTGGGAAGAAAGGGTTACTCTGCAGGATCATGGCGAGCATTTAGCCTGTGAGCATAATATACTTGTATTGAATTGTGCAATGCAAGTGTGAGAACAGAGGTAGAATTAAATCTTAAGAGCACTAGGTTTGTTTTATGTTCTTTTCAGTGTGGATGGCCGACTTGGTAACTCTTGAAGCATTGTAATTACTCATTTTCTATCCTTTGAGTGTTTAAAGAGTCCTCTGTATCTCTTTGAAGAGGAAATTAATTATGGTTGAATTAGTTGTTATAGGTGTTGTGAGAGAAGGTAGGAATTCCGTAGTTGTACTGGCTTTGTTTTGAGGATACAAAGGCAAGGAGTGTTGCTTCATTGACCCAGTTAAGCAAGTAGATCATCTGTTGTCTGTAGCATTTCCTTGCCCTTGACACCTTGACTGGTGCAGATTCCGAGAATGAGAGTGACATAGTGGGCACCTGCAATTTAAGACTCTTAAGACTTAAGAGCTGGGCATTGTTTTTATACAGAAGTAGCATTGTAACTGTTTCTCAAGTTCATATCTCATCTTTTGCAACCTTCAAGGCAGAGAGTATTGAGAGGCAGTATATGCTTGTAGCATGCCAAGTTTCTTCCAAGTTAATGAAAGAGAAATTAGAGCTTTTGCTTGCATAGAAATAGTTAAACCCTTGTATTCCTTGTCAGTTCAGGAGGCAGTTACACTCTGAAATGCCTTCTGTATTTTAAAATATTAGAGTTCAGTACAGAAGTAAGACAAAAGAAGATAGCATTACTTCCAAGCTTTGATTTGATGATTCTCCTTGCATAGGACTGATTTAGAAAGCAGTGGAGCAAATTCTGAAGCACAGTTTCAATTAACAGAGTTAATTAACAGTTAAATTATTTGGTAGTGATTAATGTCAACAATGTAGCATTCTTCTATCAGATGCAAAGTTACTACTTCATAATTTTTTTTTGTTACTCTATAACATGTTGCCACTTAACTCTTGCATTTTCCATGTTAAGAGCTATTATTTTGCTTGATTCAGAGAGAGATACCACAGGATTTACACTGCTCAAAGAAGCTGTCGTTCTTCAAAAGAACTGTAACGATTCCTGCTCGTAACTTAACTGTTTAAAAAAACCAAATGCATACAACAACAAAAAACTATTCCACTGTAATGAGCACTAATATTCAAGAGCTGCTCTGAAAATAACACTTCCTATTTTATTATTTTGGCCCATGATGTCAGAAGTGAGTGGTGGTATGGCTGAACCTTCCTACCAATATTTCCTTACATGTTGTTGCCACGAGACAGATGGCAGCAGAGGGGCAGTCTGACAAAATGGCATCTGACATGGAAGTGTGGGTGAAGCAAAGGTGCGTCACTGAATTTCTCCACATGGGGGGGAAAAGTCACCTATTGACATATTCATTGGCTTGCTGAATGTTTATGGAGACTAAACAGTGAATGTGAAGCACAATGAGGCAGTGGGTGGTGCATTTCAGCAGTAGTGACTGCAAAATGAAATATGGTCCATGTTCTGGTTCAGCTCATCCACGTGAATCAACGGATTGTGACCAGGAAACTGTAGAGCTGAATATCAGCTTCAGTGTATTAGAAACCATGGTGGCAGTGTTGGAATATCACGAAGTTTGCACCAGGTGAATCCCGTGAGTGTTCACCCAGAACAGAAAGAACACTGTAAGCAGTTTGTCAGGACCTGTTGAACCAATATGAAGCTGAAAGTGAGTTTCTGGGTTGCATCGTTACTGGTGTATGAGATATTAGTATCACCACTATAAGCCAGAGTCAGAACTACAGTCTGTGGAGTGGTGACGTATGAATTCCCTGTTGAAGGAAAAAGTTTAAGATGCAGCTCCTGATGAGTACTGTATGCGTACCCTCTTCTAGGGTAGGAGAGGGATAATCCTTCTGGATATCCTGGAACCTGGACAAACTGCTGGTGCTGACTAAAGTGAAGACTGACTTAAAGAGCCAGGCCAGAAAAGAGGACCACCTTTCTGTTTCAACACTGTAACATCAGGCCTCATACCAGTTTGAAGACTGTGGAGCATGTTGCCAATCTTGGCTGGACCATTCTGTCACGTCCACTGTATAGTCTGTATAGTCCAATCTATGGATTTGGCATCTTCCAACTTTCATCTGTCCACACTGACGTGGGCAGTGTTTTCCTAGTAACGATTCTGTCACAGAACATGTGAAACAGCAGGCCATCTCCTTGATGCAGATTTTTGAGTGCAGCATGCAGGCTCTTGTTCTTAGCTAACGAAAATGCATAGCTAACTGTGGTGACTGTGCTGAGCAGTAGAGAATTTGCTGTATCAAATAGTGTTGTTGTGCTTCGTAACTGTTGTAATGTTCATGGAAATAAATAGAAAACATTACTTTTGGAGCAACCTACTTTCAAAGATGAGATGAAATAATTTTATGACAATAAAAGGTTTAGACTTTCAAAATGGGAGTTTAAAGGAGTGCCACTATAATTTGTCTGAAAATTGTTGCTTATAGGTAGCATCTTAAGTTACTGGATCTGATAACACAAAAGGAGAAAAGCTAACCTCTTCCTTTGTTTTAACATTGTCTATTGTAGGTAGGTCATGGTGTTGCTTGTCACTTGCCCAGGCTTCCCAGGGGAATAATTTTGTGCTACCTCTGCTAGAAAGGAGGAGTTGGTTTTTTTTTTTTTTTGATATTGTTTCTAGTATGGGTATCTGGCTAGTATGTGGATGAGGAGAAAGTAGTAAGATGGTCCCATGAAGTGCTAAACAGTACTTATAGGTTTAAATAGGTGCCAGTCTTCCAAAAATAAAAGTTAGATGGAAATGTTTTGGTGTTAGTTTCTGGAAGTCCTTAACCTCAGACTCTTGTTGACTTTTCTATCTCTCCAGCACTTTGGCTTTGGACTTTTCTTGAATTTTAAACGTGCACTTGAAATTTATTCATTTGGAATTTAAGTTCATGAAATTGTTTGGGCTTGTACGTATGCTTCGTGCATCTTGTGAGAAACTTTATTTCTACTCATTTGAGGGAAAACCCAGGAGAATTTTTAAAATTCTAGTAAAAACTTTGCAGGTGCATATTTACCATTAAGTTAGTATGATGAGAGACTTCTGAACTTCTTGCAGCTTGGACAAGAACTGTATTCATCTTTTTGATGCATACGAAATAAAAATGATAGCTTGGAAAGTAACAAAGTGTTTTTCAAAATAAAAAAGGAGAAACACTTTGATACTTCTGCAGTTGAAATCATTAAAGTTCTGTGTGAAAAGATGCCTATTATGAAAAAACATAACGTAACCTCTAGGTTGGAGCTTTTAGAAGTGGTCTGTCTGTCTTAACTTTCTTTCTGTATGACTAAAGGGAACTTTGACATTTATTTCCATATGCTCACTTTAGTACTGAGTTCTTCTGGAACTGTTTGACTCTTCAGGCTCTTCATGAAAATTCTCTCAAAGATTTAAAAGTGCAAGCAAATCCTCATATCTCAGTTTTGATCAGCAGGTATCTGATGATGGGTAATTGCATTCCAGATGAAAAATATTCCTTAGTAGGGATGTTTCAGCCTGAGGCAGTATCATAATAAAAACGACAGTCAAGTGATGAAAATATCCCCTGCCTAAAGAACTGGATTGCTTCAAGCTGTCTTTAATGTCTTACTCTGCAGATAGCTTTAGCTAGTGATAGGATCTGTTCAGTGGAAAATTATTGTTGTAGTGGAAAATTATTGCTGTACTACAATATATGAACTATTGTTACGTAGGTGTTGGTGGCATAATCTGTTATACTATAAATTGTCTGTGTATTATTTTATTTAGGCTCTTTAATGTTTGACTAATGTTTGTGAATGTTTCTCCCATGTATTCCTACTTCTTCTCTCTTCTTCTGTGAAAACACAGGATAAGGCACAGGGGGTCAGTGTATGGAATATTGTCTTTATACAGGTGTTTCCATTGACTCTGACCTTGAGGTGTTCCCAGAACAATGGGTGCAACCCATCAGAGTTGAAAAGGGTGAAAGAAATGGATTTTTATTTGTATTGTAATACCATTATCTCATTTTAAGTTAACATGCTTGGGTCTACTGAACTGTAATAAGTGAGTAAACTTGCTCTTTCTCTCTGCACGTAGATTATGCTTGTGCACTCCAGAAGGATATCCTGCTGCAAGGACGCTTGTATCTCTCTGAAAACTGGCTCTGTTTCCACAGCAACATTTTCCGATGGGAGACTACAGTAAGATTTCTTAGTGTAGTTGAAGCCCATTTCTTTGTCCTTGTAGTATCAGTATGTAAGATTTGTTTGAGGGACTCTTATCCTGTCCATCTCATGCTGAGCCTATATCCCTGAGTGGAAATGCAAATCTGTTGCACCATAAAATGAGAGTAGTCTTGGAGATGTCGGTGCAAAAATAAGTCTGCTCAGTCATTCAGTATAGGAAGACATTTGGCAATTGTTTTCCTCTTGTATCTTAAAGCTGATCTTTTACAGTTCTTTAATGATTTGTCTTGCCATATTATATATATATATATACACACAAATAAAATATATATGTATCAGCATCTAAGAATAACTATAGGCAATCTGAAAAATAACTTTGATACAAGTTCTCACGTTGTGGTTTGTAGCTTTTGATCGGTATAAGCAGAAGTAGATATCCCATGTTGGCTCTCTTTCTTGTGAAATTAGCTTAATGAGTTAAGTTTTCATGAAAGCGGTTGTTGCACCTGCTGAAGAAATAGCATAAGGAAGTGAATGAAAAGGGGAAGGTAGCCAGTTATAAGTGATGGTGATGTATCAAAACATGCAACTGAGAATGCTGAGAACTTAATCTCTTGAATTCTATCTGCGTTGACATATACAGTGCAGGCAACAAACAGTTTGCATACTTAAGAAGGTATGGAAATACTCAATTAAAAATCAAGCTTAATTTCATCAGATGGTTTTGATGATCAAAATTTTCTGGTAGACATGATAAAAATCCTTTTGAAATCACAGCCTGTATGGTTTTATATAATTGATATTTTGCCCTTCATTGTGGAGTACTGCTGCAAGGGTGGAAGGAAAGAAGAGAGAGAACAACTTGCTTCTCCAATCCTAATATGAAAGAAGAGGAAATCACTCTTAAATAAACTTAATTTGCTCCAAATTTGGAGTGCTTGCTGTGAAGGTTAGCAGATGGAGACAACTGCCTTCAAAATCTTATTTGTATTTCATCCTGGTGTTTGGGATTAAAGTTTGAGTTTTTCTTGCATGTTCTATGACTCTGCAAATTGAAAATAACTTAAATCTAAAAAAATTTATTTATTCTCTTTCCGCTTAGATTTCTATTGCTTTGAAGGATATCACTTTCATGACAAAGGAGAAGACTGCTCGGCTCATTCCAAATGCCATACAGATAGCAACAAAAGGAGAGAAGGTGAAAACCTGAATCTAAATACATTTGTCTTTTTTAAATGATAATTTCCAGAACTGAGCACTTCTGATTTTGAATAAGTAGCTTTCCCTGACAAGTTTTTAAATGTGACTAGAATTAGAAGGCGGACTTGAAAGCTGATGTGCACAGAGACCAAACTATCAACTCTAGCTTGATTACAGACCCACTGCTAACACTGATGCAGTAACCTGAAAGGGGAATTCTTGTCCTACTGGTTATCAAAGTCTACTGAAAAACTAAAAATACAGGAAATGAATTCAGAATGTCTTTGAATTTGTTATTTTTGTGTTCTCATCAGATTTAAATGTTCCATAAGAAATTGCTGAAAGTGAGAGGACTGTGATACATGGGCTTTGAGTCACGGAGAAATCTACATGTAAACTACCCAATTTTATATGGTGGAAATAGTTGTTTTCTGGAACTTGAATTTGGATGAAACTGAAAAGTGTGATCCAGAATGCTTGTGTCCAGTGTATATTTCATGATACCTCTTCTGGCAATTCCTCAAAAATGAGACTTCTTGACTGGATACAGAAGATAATTTTCTAGGATGATTCTGGAGCTGTTGTCTCTGAAGGGGCCATGATTCCTGTTGTTCCACATTTGGCTGCTCCCTCTCAGTTAATCTTTTTAGAAGAAATTTCTTTCATCAAGGAAGATATTTTTTCTCTACTGAACCAACTTCTAAATAGTTAAAACTACAAATGACACATTAATTTGATCTCCTATTTTAATTATTGTAATTTCACATCCCACGTGAAAAGATATAATGAAAGTAGA
>JAOWBP010000001.1:69538116-69549368 GCA_028571105.1 Tragopan temminckii | reverse complement strand
TGTTAAATTATGAAATAAAGTTATTCATGTCTTGTCAGAAGGAAACTCTGTAAGCAACTGTCACAGTGTTGGTTTGTACCACCTGATGGTAGATAATCCCAGAGTTGCAGATTTTGATCCTGGGGTTTGGAATTGCACGTGCTTCAAATCATGTTAGCACAACCATCAATTTCAGTTGCTAGCTGTGGCCTCTTCAGAACTTCCTAGCTGTTGAGTTTGTATTACATGGTCTCTCTTCTTCTGAAGAGTGACTTACCTGCCTTACCCAGTATACTCTAAGCTTTTATCCCCTGCAGAACTTCTCAGGAGGGTCAGCATGCTCTTTACCAGATCTCCATCTTGTGGCCATTTTGCCTTGTACTTAAGTGTCATGTTCATAGATAGTTCAGCAAGTAGCCTTCTGTGAAGTCTGCCTTTTTGATTACAAATTGCATTGTGTAGGAGAAAGACATGGAATACCATGTAGCCATTTACTCTAAGCTTCATTAGGCCAAGATGCTGTCCTCTAATTTTTTCATGGTCTGGTAAGGATTCCTGACCAATTTAGCTGAGCTGCAGTTCTGTAGCTCATAGCTTCTCTGTACTTGATGCCCTTCAACTTTGATTCCTTTTACAATCAGCAGGTACCCACCTCTTAGGATGGCACTTTTCTTTTTAAAATGTCTGTGTAAAGACTTCTGTTTGAGGGGGGGAAAAAAATCCACATTTAATTAATTCCTGTTGCAAAATGTAGTCAAAGCGAACCTTCTAGGTTTTTACCACGCCATTGTTTTTGAAATGCTTCTGTTTGGAAGGGAAGCATCATGGAAAATAAGGAATCATTAATGTAGGTCTGGAAGAGACATGACACCAACCTTGATAAAACAGATAGCAGCTTTCCCATCCACTGAGGCTTTAAATAATGCATCAGTTTATTAAATCAGCCATGATTCCTGCTTTTCAACAAGCTTTCCAAATTGGCAGAAACAACTTTAGTCATGGTTGTTAATGATAGAAAGAGCAATGGCATTTATGCTATCATTTTATTCTCCTAAAGTTCATGGATGTCAAATATCCCTCCAGTTTGAGGGAGAAAGAACAAATTAAAATATAATTAAGCAGATTATTCAAATTCCAAACAAACACAGTGTTCCTTATTTCTAATAGAACAAGATCTTAACTCGGTCTCAATTCCCATGAGTCCTTTTCCTTAGAGTTGGATTATTTTCCTTTTATTCCTTTGCTTTGCATGATAGAGATTTGCACCAGTCTCCAGGTGCTGAAGCAGGTAAGTCTGGGGGTGTGAGAAGGGACCAGAACTTTAGTTGAACTGGGGTTCTTGTGGCAAACATCCTCTGGGGCAGCAAATCAACCAGATTCTAAGGCAAGGTTTTGAAAAAGACTTGTTGCACCTTTGCATTCAACAAAGGTTGTTTTAGAGATCAAAGGGGGCTCAGGTCAGTTTTGACCTTCATGTTCAGGCAGTTTTAACTGAACCGAGTGTTCGCTGTTACCCTTTGCCATTGTAATCAAGAAATTGGGCAACATTCCATGTTAGAGCTGCTTAGTTTGAGAGTGTTTGTGTGTGGGGTGTCTCTGGATTAAACATTTATGGAGTATCTTGTCTTTACTTTTGCACCTGTCCATGGGGGTAAGAATCGGTTTGCGTATGGTATTTTGTAGGGTAGCCTGTTTGATGCCACTACTTTGACTGGTGTGACATGAAGTGTTGATACTGTGTTCCAGGTTGGGAGGATAAAAATGTGTCTCACTGCTGCCTATAACCTTTCTTTTTTTTTTCCTTTGAATACAAAGAACTGAGAAATAATCTAGTACGGACCATCACCTTGAGCAGGCAGAGTAATCTGGGTTTAGTTTCAGCTTTGCAAGTTTCAGAGTCACTCCAGACTGCTTCTGCTCAGAGACAGAAATCTGAGCCAGAAAAGTCATGCCCTCTTTGCCCTTAGAACTAATCTTTTCTGATTATAGTACAGCAAGTCTGATTTGAAGCTGGGCTGACTGTTAATGACTTGCTGTATCTAGCTGAGCTAGAAATAATTGAGCAGATTGCAAGAATCCTGGCTCTAGAAACAGAAGTTAGTAATACTGACTTTTTAAAACCACAGGAAACAACTTTATAGATTCCTAAAATGCACAGCTTGTAGTTTTTCTTCTTTCTGTGAACCACTGAGTTCCCTGTTTGGGGACAGGCTGATGTGCCCACAGACTGATGCAGAGGAGTGCTGATGAGTGTAGTGGTCCTTAGCCATTGTCAGGTCTCTTAGGACTGGAAACAAAAGCTGGGGAAGTACTGTGCAACAGCATGAAGGCAGCCTTGTGCCTGCCATTTAATCTCTGGTGGAGGGGTGAGCTCTAAGAGCGTACCTCAGTCGTATTTTAAAAACAGGTGGGTATTGTCTGTTTTCAGCCAATTAAAGAGAAAGCTGAAGCACACAGAGTGTCCCTGGAAGGAAGGTGAGGCAGCTGTGCGCTTGGTGCATGCTGAGCACCGCGGTGCCCCGCAGGAAATCTCACGGGGCCACGGAGGCTGATGCTAGCTGCTAGGATCCGTGCTTTCTAGGTGCGCGTTCCGTGTTGTAACGCTTCCTTTGTCCCCGGTGCAAGTAAAGGCGGTGATCCGTGCCAGCAGGCTGCTCGTGGAAAAGCGCGACGTCCGTCCCCTCAGAGAGCAGCCGAGGCCGCCCGCGGCTTCGCGCCTCCCCGTGAGGGAGGAGGGCGAGGGGCCGTGCGGTGCCGGCCCGGGGCAGCCCCTGCGACTGTGGGGCCGGGCCCTGCCGCCGAGCAGGAAGTGGGAGCGGGCCGGGGTGACCCGGGAGCGGCGGGGAGGAGCCGGCCGGCGGCTGCGGGCCCGGAGGGTGAGAGGAGAAAGTGCCGGGCTGTGTGTGTGTGTCTGTGTGTGAGTGTCTGTGTGTGTGTTGGGCGGGAGGAGCGCGTGGAGCGGGGCCGCGACCCGGCGTGAGGAACCGGCCGTGTGTAGGTGAGCGTTTACCTTGGTGCCTTTTTTGGGGTGGCTAAAATTGTAGGTAGTGTGACACTGCAGGCAGAGCAAAGAGGTGGAGAGGATCGTTTAAAAGCCCTTTAAATAATGCACAGGTATTTAATGTGATCATTTCATGCAAATAGTAAGCAGACCTGTGTTACTGCCTCATTTGCATGGTTCTGTTCCCTTGATCAATATGGATCGTGACTGCGGCACATTTTCCAGTGCGATGCCTGTCGTCTTTGACTAAATACACAAACGATATTACTGCGTTACTGCATTTCCTTTTTTTTTTTTTATCCTGGTTTGGACCTTTCCGGCCAGAAAAAGTGGACTTTGAAACTAGTTGCTTACTTTGCTGATATGAGTTGGTTGTAACACTCACTTCCCTAACTTTCCTGATGGTGAGAGAGAATGTGGAATTCATGGAGCTTATAGGGAAAGAGAGGAACAGCCAGCTGTGAGACAAGGTATTATACCTATGGAGCTTGTGGCAGTGTCCCACCCGCTGCCCCACCTTGGTGAGATGGACTGCTGGATGAGCTAGCACTAATGTCTGCAGTGACTGAAGTGCTGTGCTAGTCTCTTGCTGCTGGTAGGGTGGTCTGAACATCCCGAGGAAACAGGCGTGGATCTGTAAAGTTTGTCCAGGATCGAAGGGGGAGGGAGTGACTGGCTGTCTCCTAGCTACTGGTTTTGTGCCATGTCTTGTGAAACTCAGGAGGGGGATGCTTTGAAGATATTTCTGAAAACTCTGGTGACAAATGAAGATGAAACTACAAGCATTTTTTTTCTTGAAATGCTAGTTTTTTAACGTCTGGTGTTATTGGTTGAACAGTGATGGGTTGGGAACTTGAAGTAGATGGGAGTTCAGTTCCCCAAAATGCTGAAATCTAATCTTGAAATGTGATACCTAAATGCTTGCAGACCTTGTCAGAAGCGAGGTTAAAGGCTGTGGCGTAATTCAAACTTCTTACTGTTTTACCTACTGTGCCTTACTGCTCCATAGCATAGTTCTTGACTAGCTCACTTTCTTTCAGAGGCTGACCAAGCAGGAATTCTGGCAACTGGTGCACCAGAGCTATGGCTCTGAGCTGGGCCTGAACACCGAGGAGATGGAGAGCTTCCACTCATCATCTGAGGACAATGGGCAGTGTCGGTAAGGGGAGACTGTAAAGCTTATTGATATACTCATGGGGAAGTAATGTTCTCTTTTTTTAGAAACTGTTTTTCAAAGTGCTGCTGTAGCCTTATCTGAAAGGTAAAATGATTCAGAGAACTGAACGTAACTGAACATAAACTGAATATGCATAAAAACTTAATTGTGTTCATTGTTTAAAAGAGGAACACTGCTGAGTCCCTTACAGAGGGAGATAGGAAGACCTAGTTGCCCCTGGATCTGCCTGGGGGAAGGGCAGGGTAGCTTAAATATCAACTTTTTCTCCTGATAGTGTTTGGTCAGGATCTACATGCCCTTCAACAGTTTGGAAGGACTGAATGGAATAGAGGTATATCTGCTGTTCAAATGCTTTTCTTCACTCCATGGAGACTAAAATACTTGCTTTGTTATCCCTATGTATCAGGTCTTAGCTTATTTTACGTATGATACTCAGTTTGAATTAGAAAGCTAGAAGAAAACTATATATAGATATCTTTCTGGAACGGTTTTATTGATTTCTTGGAATAAATATGACCTATATCTTATGAACTGAACAGTTAGTGTAATTCTAACAGTGGAGTTTTAATTTTGTATCTGTATGTAAATGACTTTGTAAAATTGAACGATGTAACTAGCATCTCTTTTTCATTCCTGCATTATCTGAGTACGTGTAATAGGAAAAGAAAACAGTTCACTGCAAGCTTCAAAAAATGTCCCATTAAGTATTTCCTGGGTTTTATCTGCTTTAAAAATAATAATAAACGCAGTACTTTGCAACTCAGGAATAATGGATGCAGGAAAGAAGTCTCAAAGTTTCTTCAGATACTTTCTTTCTAAATTCACTCAAGGCTATCTCTGTTTCTCTACAGAGTGCATGCTTTCTATCTCACTTGTGCTTTGTTTTTACTAACAACATAGGCAAAAGCTGGATTTATTGAGGTGGTTATGGTGAGAAGTATGGCTTGAGACATTAATGAGGCAGATGTGGGAGAAATTAGCTGGTAGTTGATAATATTAACAGAATAACTATTGTGTGAGTGCAGAAATTGCTCATTAAAAGCTTAAAAAGGAGATTGAATTGCATTGCTCAGTTTTACAAAGCCAAGCTTATTTACTTAAAGATACATATGTGGCTCCAAATATGTCTTATTTCTTCCTTTGGACAGATCCAGCGTTTGTGATGAACCTGGAGAAAGGGATGACAAACTACCTAAAACAGCTGGTTTAGTTCGGGAATCCACGCTTCAAACAGAAGGAGAGTCACTCAATAGACACGTGTTGTCAGGTGTAAGTGCTGACTCAATCTTTCTTGCTATTCATAACTGACAAGAAATGTGCTGAAACTTGTCTATCTGTAAGCATAAAATGCATGGGAATTGTAATTTGTGGAATTCATTGGGAGTTCATGGTAGCCTAAAAGGTTTTCACATCAGAAATTGGATATGAATACTGTCAGGTTTCAAGAATATATTTGGGAAGCAAACTTCAGGATAAGATAACATCGTTGGTGTGAGTTTCTAATTCACTGCATAATGCTGAGGTTTAGGCCTTGGTCTTCCCAGCTGTAGAAACAAAACTAATCATGTTTTATCCACCTTCCTATGCACCTTGTGCCTTTCTATGTAAGTGCTTTATGAAAGTAGTACTTGTGTTAACTTCCAATGCTTTTTTGCTTGTGCTATTTCTATTTAAAAAGTCTCCTCAAGGCTCTTTTGCCTGCTATACATGAGGATTATTAGAGGGTGAGTTATGCTATGTATCCCTGCCTTCAGAGGTCAGTTAGTCTTCTGTTGTGAATATGAGACCTCTTTTCTTCCTCCACTTTACCCCTGCTTAATTAAACTTGCAGAGATCATTTGCAGAAAATTAAAAATAAACAAACAAACAAAAAACCCTCAAAAAACAAAAACACCCTTGGGTAGGGTGAGTTTTCCTCATCCTTTCAGTTAACAAAAACTGAACAAACATGGGTATTTTGTGGTGTTGAATGGATTTGTAAGTGTAATTCTCTATTTGAGAGGGCAAATGCTTTAGTAATGGTAACTGAGTTGTGCACAGCATTTAGCGTGGTTCCTGGGGCTGCTATGTGCAGTTATAGTCCTAAAACGTTACAGGCATTTTCTCTTGGTTAATAGATACCCCAAGGGAAAGAAAAGCAAACAGAGCGCCAAAGCCTTTCGCTGTTCTCAGATCAGCTACTTAGTTGCTGTTTCAGCTTTGAAAAAATTCAGAGGGAAGAAAGGAGATGCTTGTAACAGTCCTTACTATCATTAAGGTCTTTTGGCTTTTGTTACTTGGTAAAACTTGTTTAGACTTTAAGTAGGCTTTAGGTAGTTCAGTGGAAATGCAAGTTAGTGGCTAGAGACTAGTGGCCAGTGAACAAAACCGGTGTTACTTTGTAAGGTGTTAAAAGCTTAGTTACCGCAAAGATGGGTGTCCCTGAGTCCTAGAAGTCTAGAACAAGATTTTTTTTGGAAAGCTGAAAGGGAGGTCTGGGACGACTGTGGACACTGCCAGAATTCTGACTTTTTAGAGTAAGTAGAATTACCCAGGTAGCCTTTATTTGGACTTGTTCTTGTGCAAATAAGATTTAAACAAGTTATTTTAAAGTAATGGCTCTGCGTAGAAAAGTGTTTTGTTTACCTACTAGGTGTTGCTCCCAGAGATGTTAATTGCAGGTGCTAAATCTAATTGGGCATGTAGGTAAGCAGAAATGCCCAGGGATTTGATCTGTGAGCAGGGTTAATTCTAGGATTCTTTTTGAATAGTCACCCTTCAAAAAAGTTCTTTAATTATAATGTAAAACAGCAATCTTGATAAATGTGTTTAGTTTACTCTTTTAGCGTCGCTAAAATACATAATGTTTGTGTTAAACATTTGGTGTTTCTAAAGAATACCAATGCTCTCCCCACAGCCTAGGATTATAGCAGATATTGTAGACGCACAAGGGCAGTAAGAGGAGAGGACAGTGCTTAGAAAGCTTTTATCAAATATCATTGCACTGATGATGTACAGCATAATTGCCTTCCAAAGAGAAAAAGGCTTAACTCCTTCTTTACTGCTTTGACAGACAAAAGAAGTCCATAAGCTCGCTTCAGAAAGAGATCTGAACTAATGAAGGAGTTGGCTGGCATCACTTGGGCTGTCTTGGAAAAAACTATTATCAGTAGCTGTCTGTGGTTGATTAAATGAAGTCTGTGTAATACCAACTGTGGCATGTCTGCTTCTCTAAGTGCAGGTCATCTCTGTACGGAAACCACCTTCCTCCTTCTGCTCCTCTTTAGAAGGCTCTGTAAGGTTTTCCCTATCCTGTAGCCTTCTGTTGGCAGGTCAGAAACAGAAATGAGTTGGTACAGAGCTCAGCAGTAGTGGACACTTCACCACTACTAGCTCCTTTCTCCTTTCTGCATGTATTGATAGGATGTTATCATTGAAATGTTGGTTATTATCCTCATTTCCATTGTGTACCTAAGTATAACTTCAGGCATGTAGCTCCTTTCAGTAGGAGCATTTGTTAATTGGTTGTCTTTGCTGATGCAGTATTTTTTTTAACCTTTGGGGAATATTTTTGCTCACTTATACTGTGATCGAATTCGCATTTGTCTGTTTTCCAGCCACGCACCTTCTGCTAATGGTTCTCTGTTGCACAAAATAGTAAATGGTCTTTCTTTTGAAAAAAGTCAAGTAGTACAGGAAGAACACGATGATTATTAAAGCAGCGGATGCTTTTGGTTTTTGAGTCAGTGCTGAATAATCTTTAAGGATGATGGTACTGCAGATTAATTGGAGCTACTCAGTTAAGGAAACCTCATTTAATACCATCTGTGTGCTACTGCCTATGGGGACTTTACCATTCTTGATCCCAGTTCTTTCCCTGAATGCAATGGGAGCTTTAAGGGAAGGCTTAGCATGAAAACTAGGACTCTTAAACATGTGTTTTAAGTGGCAGTTTGAAATGCACAAACCTTGTGCACGTGGTTTCACTAGCAATTTCTTCTCAAGGTGTGTGCAAGCTTAACGCCCAGTAACTGTAGTTCATGATTCAGAGCTGCATCATTGAATCAATGGCTGATACTGTGGGGCTTGTTGTGCTTCTGTACTGGAAATGGTAGATGATACTCCATTGCTTTACTTCTAGAAGTAGCATTTTATAGGTAACATGACTCTGTGCAGTGTTTTTGTTTGTTTTTCTTTTATTTATCTTTTTTGCTTTGTTAAAAGGTGATGAAGCCCTACAAAGTAAGAACATTTTTCCTGGGGTGACCAAATGTTAGTGAAAAAGGGGATGCCCTGCCTGCTTCGTTGTGCTTCCCCTTAGGATTGTTGGACTCTTCTAAAATGGTATAAAAATGAATCTGACCAATGAGAAGTGAATTGCTGCGTTAGATTAATGAGTTTGTAAATACCAGCATTGATGCAGGGAAAGGAACTGTAATAGGGAGTAAACTGCCTCTTTAAGGTGGCTCTTGTTAAGAAAAGCTGATAAACAAGTCTTGTTACCAGTGAAGTGAAAGTCTGAGATAAAGAGTAAGGGAGACTGGCTGAGGTGGAGGAAATCAGTGCTTGACTGTGTGGTAACTGAGCGGGTAGAATTTCTGGCTTTGGTTGTATTGTTTTGTTTTTTTTTTCAGTGGCCTATGATTACTGATGACTTTTTTTCCTATTGCTTTTTTTTTTTTTTAGGTGGAAGAGTCTCTAAGTGAGAAACAAATAAAGAAGAGCCCCCTTCCATCTTCAGAAAGAAAATCTGTTAAGCTAGTCAGAAGCAGATCTTTAGAAAAGTCCTTGGATCTGAATGAGAATGAAAATCTTCAAGAGAAGAGCAGTGCCTCAGATAGTGAAGAAGGTAATTTTTTTTAACTGTTTGGAATCCATAAGGCGGCCTTATTCTTGTCCCCTCTCACTTGTAGAGTAAGTTGGAGACCTTCTTGATTTTTTTTTTTTTAAACCTTTTCAGTATTTCACAGAGTTGAAACAAAAATGTCTTATGCTGGGAGGAAAAAAAAATTGTTGGAGGTGTTTAAAGTGAAAATTTTGATTATACTTTTTTCCCTTTGGTGGGTAAAAAGTTGCTAATATCTTAAATTAAAAACTTTTTGACAACGTGATGTTCACTTCTTATGCTTTCATGGGTATGAGAGGTTTTGCATGTCCTAGGGAGAGAGTAAGGTCAGAGTGTGCCTTGCACCCAGACTGGATGACAGGGACATGTGTGCAAATGAAGGACAGAAAAGCTCAACTTCTGAATACACTGATTTTCTTTCATATGCAGAGAAAGAACTTTCATCACCTGTTGGCAGGAGCACAGCAGTTCAGTTTGAGGCCAGCTCTTAATCTGTCTGAGCAACTCTGCATCTTGTCTTTTCAGAGTTGCTGGCAATTGAAGGTGCTTGTAGATGCTGTTAGACTGGGATCATTGGGGTGTCTAGGAAAGCTTGCAGAGTAACCGATTGAATTGGCCACCTGCAAGTTGTGATCTTTGCCTGAGGATGTATTTATATTTCAGTTAGCTTTCCTTTTGCTCACCAGTACTGCTTCTGTTTTCTTGAGTTCAAATTCAACTGAATACATATCAAGCTGTATCATTTTTGTGAGTCTGCATATTTGAGCAATTTGCTGCTTAATCCTGTACATGTTTAACAAGCTTTACAGATTGTTTACTCAATCTCAGTTGTATCCTGTAAAGCTGCTGAAAGCTTCAGCCTTCTGGTGTTGAGAGATTTTGCAGTTTTCCTGTCCTCTTTGTACTGCCTCTTTCAGTCTTTGGTAGTAAAGGTATCCAGTGAAATGGACTGAAAATAGTCCTGTTGTCTTCGTGCTGCTATGTGCCTAAGTGATAGCAGCAAATAACAGCTGTCATCCCTGCAACTGATGCTGAGCAAAGAGAGCATATTAAACTGGAGGTGTCTCTTTAAAAGAGAACTGAACTTATGCTGCTTTTATTTCTCCACCCACTCCCAGGATAAATCTCTTTTATTCAGAGCAGGATTTTCTAGTCACACAGCATCAGTCTTTTCTCACAGGTTCCCTTCTTCATGCTTAGAATTTTTTCCTGTCTGTTTCCTATTGCAGTTGCCCTATACTCTTACAAGGTGAATTCCTTCATGCAGATGAAATTAGCTTACCCACACAGCAAAGATTTACCCATGCAGTTAATCTCTCTTGTGTTCCAGCATATAAGGTGAGGGGCAAATTCAAGGCTGTTATTCTCTAACTCCAGGCCCACCTGACACCCAAAGCTGGAATCCCAGAGCCTTGGCAAGTAGCTCCATTGTCCTAGGCAATTTTCACATTGCATACTAGGGAAGGGAGTCTCTCCCTGTGCACCTGGATCTTGGTGCTTTTGTTTGGTTTCCTAGATTAGTGTGATAAAGTTTGAGTCATGGCAAACTCTTGGCTGAACTAGAAGTTAATATGTACAGTCTCAGTTATAAATTTCAGAAGATAAATTTTAGCTCAAGCACAGAACATGTATTCCCAAAATAGAAGCAGCAGATTCTGAGTTTCCTCAAAGGACTTTTTTGTATGTAGAGTTTCTATGTTCATCTACAATGCTCAGCAGCATAAAATACTTCATACAAAGAAGGGAGAAATAAGATGCTGGAAAACAGTCTTCTGTAGAAAGCCTTACATCATAAATTCCTTATCTTCTTGAATAATTTTACATGCTGTTTTGTTTCTATGTGTATTAATAGCCACCTCAAATGCATGGTCTGCAGGAGAGCATAACTGTTCATGCACTAATACTGTGAGATGGGTACAATGGTCATTGGACTTATCCTGTAGATAGGGATATATGATGCAGAAAATGTTGGGAATAGTTTGGTTGAAGTTATTTCAGCCCTGTTCTTTTCAAGAGGTGAAATTCTGGATATACAGCTTTATATACAGAATGGTAGCTATGTTGCCTTGTTGACATTTTAATCAAAATCCTGACAGCACATGTTCTGTTAAATGTATAGCTACCAATAATTTGTTGCTTATGCATTTGGAGAGTTATCTGTCCTGAATTGTCGCATAATAATAAATAAAAAATAATAATCGCATGCACCGGTACAGGTTGGGGGGTGACCTGCTGGAGAGGAGCTCTGCGGAGAGGGACCTGGGTGTCCT
>JAOWBP010000001.1:69524111-69538016 GCA_028571105.1 Tragopan temminckii | reverse complement strand
TTGGCAGGGGGGTTGGACTCGATGATCTCTGAGGTCCCTTCCAACCCCTACAATTCTGTGATTCTGTGATTCTGTCTGAAGACAAGAGGTTTAAGTTTTACCTTGTGAGCAGGAAAAAGATAATATTTCTCAGTACATCCTCTAAGTTAATTTAACACTTTGGTCTTTTAAAATACAGTAGGATTCTACTATAATGGCAAGCACTGCTGTGCAATCTTTAAATTGGTGGTGTCTGGAAAATGTTCTGTTTAAGAATTGGTCTTATTGACTTATTTTGAAGTGCATCTGTTTTAAGTCTCTGACCTGCACATTATTCACAGTGTGCAATTTTTCCCCTATTCCCAGTGGCACAGAAATCCCAGGCAGTGCCAAGAGCTGTGTATATACTTTATTTTTTCCCCTGACCCTCCCTCATCTCCACTGAGTGGAAAAAATCAGAAGTCTTAGTAATTTGTCAGATAGCCTCTGTTCTTACTGGTTCAGCTCCTTTAATTTGCTTGCAGCATGTATTTAGCTTCACGAGCTGTTGGTTATTAGTGGGAATTTAAAAACCAGGATTTTCTTTCCTGGGCCCTTTCCCCCCTGCTCCCTTCTGGTTTTCTAGCTCTTCCTTGTCTCACGCTGCAGATGTTTTCAAACCTCTGCAATCACTGGTGTGTAACGGTATTATCTGCAAACAGTATTTCACAGCTTGCCGTGCAGTGATGGAAGTGACCTTATGAAGTGCAAGGCAGTAGTGGGGGAGGGAGCAGGCTTGCTGCCTTTATGTAGAACAAGGATACTCAGGGTAATATTTGCTTCTGGATTTTTTGGGTCCCTGGGGATCCTAACCTAAAGTCAAAGTAATTTCATATTCTCTTATCAGACAAGTATCTCCGATTCTTCTGTAAATGTTTTCAGACTGAGAGGTAGCAGCTGGTAATTGTGTACTGCTAAGTGGGTAGAACAGCACTAAAAGCCAAGGGATTAGACCAATATTTTTACAAGAAGATAAACATTTTTTTATAAATAATATTTCTAAGCCATTTCTAGGTAAATTGCTTGATGTTGCCTTAGAATTGTGATAAGTAAAAAGTAGGTACGCTTACCTGTGAGTTAAACCAAAGGAAACAGACAAACATGATTTCTATTTGTAACAAAGGTGAGCATTCGAGCTTCCTGTTCTGTCCAAATTGCAAGTGTGTAATGTGCATGCTTATTCTTTAGTTATGTTACTGTTTGTCCTCACTGCTTCATGTAGGGTTTCTGTAGATGCTCTGAGTAGCCCAGATGAAAGTGACCTGTCAAGCTCTCGGTACCTGCACTGACCAGCTTCTGCTGGTGTGGAGTTGGGGTGTCGCATCTGAAGGGTGTCCAGGCTTCCTGAAAAATAGCTGTTTGAATCCTAGCATCTAAGTAGCTAATTAGCCTGACATATCAGCCTAGTTCTAGCTTGGGTTTTCTGAAAACGTTTTATGTGATAACGCCATCAATTTTACAATCTCTTTCAGTTCTTGGAAGGAAAAACGTCCTTCAGTAGATATTTCCATGTACTTGGCAGCTCATTCCCTAGTCATGACTTAAAAGGAATAGATTTTTAAAACGGGTAGGGAAACCAGCCAACAGGAATCCATCCATAAATGTAAACATTACAAGACCCATGGATGCTCTTGAATTTGAGCCTCAGTATAAGAAGGAGAGATTTATGCTTGAAAAGAAAAATATTTCAGTAGCAAGGTACAGATCTTAAAGTAATAACACTTGGTCTTTGGATTATCTACTATCTGGCTCCATATTAATTAGCTGATGCATAGCAGTCGAAGGAGGTGTCAGCATAAGAATATCTGAAGCTTCCCCTCCTTCTTAGCAAAGGATGGGAAGTGGGGAATGCTTTTTGTGGTAGGAAGTTTGCAGTGTTGGGGCCTTGTTGGCTGAGGTCAGATGGACAAGTTTGTTACGTGTTTTGGTAGGTTCAGCTCTGAGAGAAAACTCACTGAACATAGATTGAAAACTGAAGCTGAACTTCTAGCTGTCTTCAGTATGTTTCAGTACAACTGAATTTGTAATTTAGCAAATAACTACTGTATATTGGTTAGTTCAGTTGGTCTTAAAATAGGTGCTTCCTACTTGTTCCACTTTGCAATTATATAAGCAGAACCTAGCACAGGAAGTACATCTCTTGTGCAGGCGTAAAGTTTCCACTCATATTTCACTTTTGGGATTGTATAATGTAGCCTGTCTGGGTCAAAGAACTTTTCTGGGGACATGTATATGTGTAATGGGGACTTCTAGCAGGCTAGAAGCAGTGCTAGAGCAGAAGTCTGCTCGGAGTCAGATCTTGTTTTCACTGAGGAGTTCTGTTTTGGTGTTTACTTGATGTACTTGCATTTATCAATACTGACTGCTACCAAATAATAATGATTTAAGTGCTGTAACCTTAGCCTACGGGCACTTTGTGAACTGTAGCATGATATTCAAACTACCTTTGCATTGTGTGCTGGCAATGACCTTTTGCTAGCTCTGAGCATTTATTTGTATCAATTGAAAGGTTAGGTGTCCTATCTTTCTCTTGCTTACATGAGATTTATTTTCAGGCTTTTTTGGTGGGGATGGGTTTTCAGGTTGTTTTTGTTTTTTGGTTTTTTTTTTGTTCCCTGATAGCTGAGGATGGACTTTTTTTTCTAAAACACAAGCAGACTGAGTTGGGGTTGGCATAGGAAACTGCTTTCTCTCCAGGATAATAATTCTGTTCCATATGTCTTGTGAGAGTGGCTGAAACAGCCACAAAGCAGAGCAATTCTAGGAACCAACAAGCAGCAGAAATAGCAAAGCTCAGTGCTGTACCGCAGAACACCTTTTGGTGTGCTTGTTGGTAGTTTGAAATAGGGGAGGATGATAAAAAAGTGCATTTGTCAGGACTGCTGAATGGAACAAGGTACCACTTGTGCTTCCCTTGTAGTAGTTACTGGGGGAGGAACAGTTTGAGGACAGGTGTTTGAGAGTCTGTACCTGGACTCTTAGAATGTGGATGCTGCTGGCATTACAGACATTAAAAGCAGAATTTTGAAACCAGCCACAAGTTAAAAGAAATGCTAGTGTGGTTTCACTGTCCCCTTTGCTATGCACGTGTCCTTCACACAAGAGCCACGCATTAAATGAGGATTGTGGTAACACTATCTTCTCCAATGCTTCTTGTAGGATCCTGAAGGCAAAAGGTTCCTCCAAGTGATGGGACCTTGCTGATTTATCAAGTCATTTGTACGAGGAAATAGTGAGACGGGATCTAGAAAACCAGCTCTTGACTTTGCTCCTGAAAGTCATCTTATTACAAAATGATGTGTTGCCGTCACTTCTGAGTTTCTGGGAATAAGAAGCAATTACTGATGCAAGATTAGAAAGGATTTGAGCTGTAATAAAGTTTAATACTATGAAGAAACTTCATAAAGTTGTTGGTTTTTTTTTTTTAAAACCTGATCCCTCTGCCTTTCTTTAGCAGTGAAGGAGACTGCCTCTGAGAATGATCTCTATGGGAGACTTTTTATAAACAGAGTTTTCCACATCACTGCAGACAAGATGTTTGAAATCCTCTTCACCAATTCTCACTTCATGCAGAGGTTTCTCAATTCCAGGAGTATAGTAGGTAATGTACTCTTCTTCCTTCTGTCTGTGTTGCAATTTACCCTGAGAATTTCAACCTCTGAGAAATGTTAAAGAGAACTGAGTTGAATTTTGTTCCTCCTGCTTCAAAAGAATTTTGAAGCTCTATATTTTCTCTGTGAAAGTAGACATTGAAAGCTAGCTTGTTTCTGTAGATCAATCATGTTTCTGGATAAGAACTTAATTTTAATGCTGTTTAAACAAAAAACAACCTTCACTTGATGCCTGAACTTTGAGTAAGATATTAAAATATTGCATTCTGCGGGGTATTTCTGATTCCATTGTGTCCCAGAAATAGTGAAATCTGTAGAGCTGGTGCACAGATGAAATTATTGCAGCCTCCTAAACGGCACTTGCAGGCTTTAATTTTCCGGATGAGTAAGCTTTATTCATTGAGATAATAAGGTAAGAAAACTAAGTTAAAAGGGTAATATTTATTCAGTATTAGCTTGGAAGGCAAAGTTGCAAAAGCTTTTGAATATCACTAAGTGAATCTATTCAACTTTTAAGCAGATGGGAAATAGCACGTTTTCATTTACTTGCTTACTCTTCTCCGCACCCTTGAGTCTCTTTCAGTAGACTCAGATTCAATACTGCCTCACTTTTTGCTCAGTTAATGAACTAGTTTTCCCTTTTCCTGGGGGGAAAAAAAAACCCAGCTGCTTAGAGTCTGTTTTTTCTCTTTGCACTGTTCTTAAACTGCAGTTTAAGATATGACAGGGCAGAGATGATGCCTTTCAGGCAACCTGCATGTGAGATTTTGCATTATTTGTCATTTAGATGCTGTATCAACTCCTTGGAATAGAGATTCCAGCGGCAATCAGTTGAGGACTTTGACGTACACTGTGACAATTAACAATCCACTCTGTGGAAAGTTTACGACTGCAACTGAAAAGCAGGTACCTGTCTGTATGTGTGTCTGTTTGGTGCCATTTAAAGCAAGGGAGAGCTGTACAGGCTATCAGATCTGACCATAGGCTGGAGTTCATTGAGCTGAATGTGGCTCTCCAATTCAAAGTAGCATCTCAGAAAGAGTTCTTCTATTCCTTTCACTATTACTGAGTAAGTGCTGATGAAATTAAAGGGGCTTTTGAATTTCAACGTGGCTAAACTTCTACTGAAAACTCTGGGGAGAGTAATATTGACCACTTGTATGAATTAGAGCGATCAGAAAAAATGAAACAAAGTGCTTTCAAGTGTTGAGTTCTGGGCTCCCCAGTAGAAGAGAGGGTGGCGCTCTTGACAAGTGTCCAGTGAAGAGCTAGAAGGTAGAGGATTGGAACGTTAATTCTATGAGAAAAAGGCTGAGAGGCCTGGGATTGGTCAGCTTTTGGAAGAGAAGGCTCAGACAAAATCTTACTGATAAAAGATCTACTGATAAATACTTGAGGGAAGAGTGGTAAGAAGATGGAGCCAGGTTCTTTTCAGTGGTGCCCAGTGCCAAACCAAAAGGCACTGGACACAAACTGGGATACAAGAGGTTCCTTTTGAACATCAGAAAGCAGTCATCTTATTGTGTTACCAGGCACTGACATGTGTTTCTTAAAGAAGTTAGAGTCTCCTTCTTGGGGATCTTCAGAAGCTGCATGGACATGGTCCTGGTGTCCCTACTTGAGCAGGTGGTTTGGACCAGATCTAACCTTAATATTTCTGTGACTGTGATTTGGGAAAGATCTCACAGCTCAATCCCAAAGGACTGTGGTCAAGAGTCAGTGGCCAATCTTGCATTTGGTATTTGAAATCTCAGAGAAGAGGAAAAGCGGAGAAGAGGAATGGTACACTACATCTCCTATGCTGGCTTTGGCTGGAGACATCGCACCTCCACTACTCTTACCATTCTTAATTGACTTCTGTCATGGTTGTTCAGTCTTTCTACCTATTCCAGTTCACTTGGAGTTGGCTGATCCAACCTAAGCAGTTTGGTTTGAAATTAAGAAAAAATAAATGATCGGACTCGATGAATGTAGAGTATACCTACCCATTTCTGTTATCTCTTGTGGTAGATCCTGCACAAGCAGAGCCAGAAAGGTCAGTCTTATCAGGTGGATGCTGAAGTGCTGACCCACGATGTCCCCTACCATGATTATTTCTACACTGTGAACCGATACTACATCAGCCGCACGTCCAGTCACAAATGTCGATTACGGTGAGCCTGAGTGGTGTGCAGTGGGAGGGGAGGAAACAGTTTGCTGAAATGTGCTTACCAAAAGATCTGCCTGCAGCACAGAAAAGGTTTGTTTTCTGTTGAAGTTGGAAATATCTTCTGAAAAAAAATAAGCTTACTTTATCTCCTGTCATATGTCTACTGTACTTGGATCTGATGAATTCAGTGAGATGTGAACTCTTACACTGATACAGAGCTCATCTCCAAGGCTGTGGGCTGGTCCTGCCCAGCCTTGGGTTTTCAAGTGCAGTCATGTATGTGGGATAAATTAGAATTATGCCAGATGTTTTGTAACAAAGTTTGAGATAGCCTTGCTAAGGGCCTGCAGGGGAGGATGATATTACAAGGTGAAGAAGCTCATTGTCACGGAGAAGCTATTCAAGCAGATCAGGCTTTGTTGTTACCATCAGGGTAGATGGAGGAGTCTTAATACACTTCATTTTCTTCTGTTGAAAGTACCTGAAGTGGTGAAGTTACTTGTCCACTGCATTTGTGTGACAGACTATGTAATCTTTGGTAGTTTTTCTTCAAGTCCTTTTATCTCAAACTTCATCAGAACATAAGGTAAGGAAAGGTAAGCAAGCCTAATTTTCCTTCTGACTTATCTTGGGCTATAAAAGTACTGAAGACTCCCTCCCTCACTGGGTGGAAAAAGGAAAAGTCCTTGAACAGCCACTCTGAATGACTGAGTGAGTCATTACTCCTTTTTGATGGCTGTATTTGTTTTATCTGAAACACAAGACAACCCTTGGATAAGTGCAAAAGCCAGGGTTTGACTACAGTCTTTGTAGCATGCTTATGTAGAACAGAACGTGCATGCTGGTATTGCAGCTAGCTTTATACTGTTTGAAATGGCTCAAAAATTAATTGGAATATGCTGTTTTGTTAGAGTAGGAGCTTGGCATGCATGTGCTGATTGGGGTGATTATGTGAAAAAGTTGAAGTGTGCATTCCAGTAAGGTTAGTGTTCTTGATTTTAATAAATAAAGATTGTAGACTATCATTTTGTCCCTTTATCTTGAAGAGCTTTGGGATTCATTCAGTTGTTAGAAGCAGCCCTCTGCGGTGTTCTAGTTGAGTGCCTTTCCATTCTAGAAGCATTATTGACTAGCATAACCTGGGAAACACAAGACAGAAATGCCATTTCCTCTCTGTTGTGCTCCCTAAGAGACAATTTAATTTATCTACTCAAGGTAGGTTCTTAGTACTGGATGCACAGTTGGTAGTGATCATGCTTACACTGCTGTGCCCCATGTATTATATCGTGAGTGCACATACAGAGTAAAAAGCAGGACTTCGTAAGGCTATTTCAAAGGCTTGTTAAAATCAGAACAGGTCACAGAAGAGAAATTCCCTGTTCCTCTGAGCCTGAAGAGAAAACAAACTTAAAATTTCTTTCCAGTGACTTGGACATTCAGATCTCCTGAGGCATTAACTGGATATGTTGTCTTTGTGTGCATCTGTTTCTTGCCTCAGGTCAGTATAAGAGCTGCTCAGGTGGAAAGTTGAGGCAGTTCCAGTTGGTATTTCAGGCTATGGATGTAAGCTGGAGGCTTCCCTCTGATGAGAGATTTCTACTATCATTGTGCTGTCCTAACACAGCACTATTGTTTTTTCTTTCTTTTTCTTTTTCATCCTTTCTTCACTGTTGCATTCTGTTTATTAGGGTTTCTGCAGAAGTGAAGTACAAAAAGCAGCCTTGGGGCCTTGTCAAATCTGTAATTGAGAAGAACACCTGGGGAGGGATACAAGAGAACTTCAAACAACTTGGTGAGGCGTTTTCTTCTTTTTACTGAAGTATGGAGGCTACCTCTTTTCCTTTGTGTGTTTTCATATATGTCAAACTTGATTCCTTAAATAATGGTTGGAAAGGAAGGCAGCGCTCAGAAGAATCTCCTGTCATCAATATACATGTTAATTGTGGAGTATGTAAAAATAAATAAATCAATAATCCTGGTAGCCGAGAACTCCTGTATACCTTGTCAGCAATTGCTTTCTGGAGGACGCATGAGGAGGGGGAGAAAAGCTGTTACACTCAACTACATGCCCCTGTCTTTAACACAAGTATTTCCTTGCTTGTGGGCATGAGAAGTGGCACTTGGCAGGCTCCTCAGCTATGTCAGTTAACAGCCTGGCCAGCTCTGGCTGCCGGCTTGCAGTCTAACGCAGTTTCCTGGTCTCAGTCTAACAGTGTCTTGAAGTGTTCCTCCAACTGCTGCTTAATATGTCATTAAACAGTCCTGCATAGACTGCGTATACATCATATCTGAAAAGCATACAAGAACCATATAGCAAAGAGGACAGACATGTAAGTTAGGGTGTGGTAGATGTGCTTTTTCTTCTCGTTACCACCACAGATATGTCACTTGCAATGTAAGTCCTTAGTGCTAGGCTTTTCAACATTCCTTTTCGAAGTTCAGGAACCTTATTTTTCCACTACAGAATCAGAACTGCTAATGGAGGAGTATGCAATTAATCAGTCCATAGAAGACTCTGGAAAATTAGTTGCCCTGAGACGAAGACGACGCACTTTACACCGGAGTCTGGCAGAATCACTTCCCAAACGCTCTTCCCAGCACTCCTCTGGTGACATGGGGCTAGAGTCCCAAGGTAGCATCATAGGTAGGAATTCTTACATTCCTTATTTTCTATAAGGTGTGTTCAAGAAAGTTTAACTTTTATAATAATGAAAGATTAGTGCTTGTGCATATGTTGCTCATCTTTATCTAACCGGCATGACAGAAAATGTGTAGACTGTTCAGCCTTGCATAAAACAGACCAAGAACACACACAGTCACTATTTTGTTATGTGTCATGAAATCAAACTTAATCCTACCTTCTGTCTTATGAAAATAGATTGAAATTCTAAAATGTTGCACTGTACCTGCATAGTATTGAAAATGAGATGGAATGAGAAATGTAATCTGAATTTTGCTAAGTTGCTGAAAAATTACTATGCATAATTCTTCAAGTTGCACACCCAAGTTGTTAGATGATTAAATATTGCTCACCTCTTGATCCTATCACTTCATACTTACATTTTTTGGTAATGTTAAAGAGTTCATTTCCTGTCTCTTCCTGTAACTTCTGGGTCACTGAAGCATTTCTTGGAGTACTTTTGCCAGTAAGTGTAACAGACTTAGCCTCTGTATTGTACAGGCATTTACAATATTAGCTACACTTAAAGAGATGAGGAACATCTGGTTCACTAATGTTTACCAGAGAATGGTGGATTTCATAACACATGTTGAACTATAAACACTGAAGCAGGAGCAAATGCCCTTCCCAGAAGGGGAAAGACAATACTGAATGTAGCAGCAAGAGAGCATTTGGTTCAACACCAGACGTGGTGGCCTCTTTTCTCAGGTGAGATTACTTCCTGAAAGCTTAATTTTGCCACTCCTGCTCCACCTTTTAAGGTGATTGTGTGTCTCAGTGTATGCTGCAACAGCTTTGATATATGTCCCTCATTTAGGACAGGAAATGTCAATGTTAGGAACTGTTCAGGAAGTCAGGTAATTAAACTTAAAAATCAACCTGCTCACATAAGTAGGTGACTGATACTCAACTTGGAGAGGACGCACACACCTCCTGTCCTCGTTAGCTTTAGGTAACCATTGTCTAACAGCCAGCCTTCTCAAAATCTGTCATCAGGTCAGTACATAAATGTAGCTGGCCCAGATTAGACAAGTTACAGGAGAATTTGATTTAGCATTACTTGACAGAAAGACTAATATGGCCAGGAGAACAATTAGAGGACAGCCATGTTGCAGACCATCTCTACTAATGTGTGTGACTAGGGGTGTATGTGCTGAATGACAGCAATGGGTGGACTGTAGCATTCTCAGGCTATCTGGGTTTGATGTTAACCTATCCTAGAGCTGTTCTCTGCAGCATACTGAAGTGAGGGAACCTTCTTACTAATAAAGGAGCCTGTCTAACTGACTTGTCTGAGATGGCTACAGAAACGACTAGGTGCATCAAGTGAATTCTGAAGAGACTCTTGTGCACCCAAGTGATCTGTTATGTCACACTACGCTGTGTAAAATTCTGAGCACTGATGTGTATATGCAGATATGCATTAGAAATGTTCTTCAGTACTTTTTAACCACCTTCTCTTCCATGCCCTATAGGAAGGAAAAGAGATGCTATTAATAGGACCACTACCATCATTGTAGTAATGAGTGTCTTGTAAGTACTTACTTGGATTAAAACATGGCTTAACTTGAGCTTATCTTGGTTTTTACTTGCCTGTACCTACCTCACCTGCATGCTGATGTTCCATGTAGCATGACCGATCCTAACCTATATGGAGTATAAGTACAGGAGCTTGTGGGTAGAAGAGAGGGGTGGATTGATTTCAGAAAGGATATGCAGAATTAAAATGCTGATTTGTCAATCTGGCCTACTTTTCAGGTCTCTGTATATCTGAGCCTACAAAAAATTCTTAAAATTTATTCATTCCTACCTCTGAAGGGTCCAAGAGGAGGCACTATTGTCACTTCTTACAGGTTGCATTACACAACTTAAAGTTAATTGCTAAGAATTATTTAGATAAATCTTTCAGTATAGCGCTGGGGCAGTTATTTTTGCCCCAGAAGGATTTTCTTTTCCTAGATGTTTGTAGCCCAGCTCTTCCTTCTGTAGCACTGTAATAATATCAACTTTGTCTGACTTCATGTTTCTGGTCTCTACAGTTTGCTGCTCTTGGTTTTGCTAAATATAACACTGTTTCTCAAGCTGTCGAAGATAGAGCATGCAGCTCAGTCCCTCTATCACGTCCAGCTTCAGGAAGAGAGCTCTTTGAAGTAAGTTGAATTCACAATCTTAGCTTTCGTTCTTCCTCAGTTTATTGCAGAATCTGATAGAAAGAAGTAAGTTTCAAACAGTGAATCTTGGTGGTGAGTTTTCAAAAGCTGCTATGACGTTACTTTTCTGTAGTCTATACTGATATCTAGTGACATGTCTGATTGCATCTTCCTTGTTACAGGAAAAATGTTTTTCCTTGTTTTTTGGGGGGGAGCGTTAACCTTAGCTTGCATTTATCACCTTCTTGTGACTTGTGACACAAGTATTTCCTTGTGAATATTGTATTGCTGAACATAGAACTGAATTGCTTGCTTCATCCTGTGTGAACCAGCATGATCTCAAATATAATGTTAAAGATTCACTTAGCTTCTTAGCTTCAGCTTTTGTGCAAAATTTCCTCTCCCCTTCTAACTTCATGTTAGATGCCTTTTATTTTCAAGCACATGGAATAGGCTCAGATGTTGCTGCTTGTTATATATTTGTTATACTGCATGCATAAATTATAACCTGGTCTTGAGTATGGGGACAGTGTAGTGATCTCCCATTGCAAAGATCTCAGAACTGACAGGAGTAACTTCTTTCATAGGAAGATTTGAAGGCATTATGTGAGCACATTTGTTCCTGGTGATTGTTGTCTGCAAAGGTCTGAGGCGGTATCTTCAAGTCAAAAGGAACTGAAAATCAACTGCTGACACCTTTTTCTGTGGCTTTTAGAAAAATGTTTTTTAGTAATGTCACAATAATGGTAACAGAGCAATTTCTCTTGGATAGGAAGGCACAGAGGTGCTTGTTTCATGTTTCTGATGCGATCTCAATCTCTTCCAGCATATCCCCAGAAATAGGATCGAAAGAGGAGATCCCTCAATATGATAAGGAACAGGTTAAACATGTGAAGGGAGTACTAAGAGACTCAATTGAAATGCTTGAGCAGGTAAGTCTGCCCAGCTTTCCTTGTGATATTCTTTTTTTTTTAACAGCTCAAGTTTTTTCCTTTATGCCAGAATAGCTTTTGTTTTAATGTTTTCTGATACTAACTAAAGTCCATGCCTCCTTGGCCTCAGTTTTGTCCTGTGCTTGAATTTGGTGCAAAGGAAATGTTCATGTTTCTGATGGGTCTGTCTTTGGACTAAAATTAAATGTTCATATCAATTTTCTTAAACTTTTAAAGTGCCTTTACTGATGAGGTCTGTTAATGCAGTTCTGAATCATGACAAAGCAAGATTGGAATTATTCAAAACAGACCATCTTTTTTCAAGACTCAGAACGTAACTACTTGCTCACCTCATCACCGGGTTTCTTCATGCAGGCTAATCTGAGCTCTTCCTTCCCACTATTGGTGAGAGCTTTTGTTTAATCTTAGTATCAGAGAGCCACGTAAACCTTCAGTGAAATGTTTCTAAATAAATTCTCCAGACTATATATTTCTGAGAGGCTCCATAGCTATGGAGTTAATCCTTTTTGCCAATGACTTACATTTCCAGGCTCTTGTACTACAAACACTGTATTAAAAACTGCAGATAAATTGTGGGGTGAGCATTGCTGTGAGTCTCTGGTCCTGAAGTTCAAGACAGCTTTAAACTTCTTGGCTGAAATTGCAGTTCAACAAGTGAAGGACAGTAAATGCATATGTTGTTTGTATTTGCAACCTGTGAATATTCTGGTTTTTAGTTCTTTTAATAAATCTTAAAATGTGGCAGAAGAAATTATGAGATTAGGAAAGCTGTGGAGGAGTTCACATGTACCTCTATCCATCAGCAGTTGGCTCCGTGTTCTCCCACACACTACAGGAGGGTAGAGAAAAACACTTTTTTCTATTTCTTGTTTAGACATGTCTCTGCACACAAAATTGCTATTACTCTGTTAACCATTTTGATCACAGCTTCAAATGCTTCCAATGCTGGCTGCTTCACTGTAGAAATGAATTTCCTGGTTTCCGTGCCCTTTTGGGTTTCTTTGCTTGCTACCCAAACAATTCCAGATTCTGAAGCATTAGCCTTTTTGAATGCAGGCATGGCGTGAAAACCTCTAAAAGATGGAGTGAGATCTCTGCCACCTTTTTCATCCCAAATAACGTGTTGGAAAGTTGTGACACATTACTGTTCTGTTACCTTATTTCCTTGGAGGCGTCGGTAATCTGATTGCAGAAAAATCCAATGGGAGGGCTGGGTATGAAAATATGAAAGTTGATGTTCCATGAACATCAGCTGTGACTAAAAATGAGTGGGGCAGATCATTTTCCACGCTATTGTCTAGTGGGGTGTTAAAATTTATCACGCTGTACTGCTAGTAATTATAAACTGCACAGAGCGTAGCTGTTAAGAAAGCACACTACAGCAGCTCTTAAGCTGTTTATGGGAAGAGGGAGGAGGAAATCACATGGAATCCTTAAAAGGAAAGAAGCAGGGAGGCATGAATTTCCCGATGCTCCTGATCCTTGCAGCAGACAGACTTAACACACTGTGCTCCCCAATTATTTCTTTTCGCAGCTCAAGCTCTCCCTTTCCATGCTCCAAAGAAGCTTTGATCACTTGAACAAGACACAGAGCAGCAAGACTGAGAGTTAATGCCCACGGCAGCTTGCGAGTCGGGACCTCAGAAGAGAAGATGTGTGTTTAAGGACTTGTGGAGTAGGGACTGTAACCGTCTTCGGACTCTTATTTTTTTCTATTTTGGCTCAAAAGCTTCATGGAATAAAGGTTTCTAGAAGAAGTAAGTTGGGCTCTGCGCTCCTGTAGCTCGGTGATTGGCCTTCACTGCCAGCCCTGTGCTCAAAGCAAGATCTGTGGGTAGCAGACGCTCGGAGGGCAGCTGTGCTGCTGCTTGCTGGAGGAGAGGGAAGGTCCTCAGCAGTGCTGCCTTTGTGCTGGAGGAGTCATAGTGGTGTCAGCCTGAGCCATGGCCAACCAGGAGCGCTTTGAAGGAGAGGAGCAGGTAGCGGTTTCACACCCACGGGTTATTGATATCCCTTTTCAGACAGGTGGAGCCTGTAACAAGAAGTCAGCATCTCCAAGGATGAGTATTTCTATAACGAATTAACCGAGCAGGAAGGAGGAGGCGTGGTTCGGATGATCTCTGGAGGTCCTTTCCATTCCCTACTGTTCTGTAACGTCGATAACCCTGCCTTCTTCGGGCCCTTTCCTTCCTCACCGGCTTTCCCTTTCCCCATGGGAGGTTTCCTAGCCCCGCTCTGCCGCCCTGTGTGCAGAGGGACGCCCGCCCTCCGCCCCTCGGCAAGCTCCGCCGCGGCCGCCACCTGTTGCGCTGTCTCTTTAAGCCAGGTGCCGGCACGTCACGGC
>JAOWBP010000001.1:69500171-69521852 GCA_028571105.1 Tragopan temminckii | reverse complement strand
GTGGCTGACCTGCAGGTCCCTGCCCCCAGGAGCGCTGGAGAGAATCGCCGACACCGTTGCGGACCGGTGCCGTGTCCCTTGGTTTGCCGGGGCCGTGAAGATTAACGTCAGCCTCGTGCCGCCCATGGTCCTGCTCCCCGTCTTCCTGCATATCGCAGCTCTGCACTTCCTGCTGGGGCTGGTGGTGCTGACATCGCTTCCCGCCGTGGTGCTGTGGTATTACTACCTCACCCACAGGAGGAAGGAGCGGACTCTCTTCTTCCTGAGCCTGGGACTGTTCTCCCTGGGCTACATGTACTATGTTTTTCTCCAGGAGGTGGTTCCTCGAGGCCACGTGGGGTATTCCCAAGTGACGCTTCTCACCTGTGGGCTAATTCTTATGCTTGTGGCTTTGTCACGAGCCAAGAAAGACCCTGGCTACCTTCCCATCTCGACGGGTGATGACAGGCCATCCCAGCAGGCTCTTCCCAACAAGAATGTTCGAGGGAGCTCCAACGGGCTCCATGGAGCTGCTGCTGGTGGCCATTCTGTGAATGGGGAGACCAAAGGCTACTGCAGAGTGCAGGCTGAGGAGCGGGAAGGTGTGAAAATGGACTGGTGTGCCAAGTGCCAGCTGGTCAGGCCGGCCCGAGCAGGGCACTGCCGGCTGTGCGGCAGGTGTGTGAGGAGACTGGATCATCACTGTGTCTGGTACGTTTGGCTTTGCTGAAGATGTGTGTTTTCTGTTTCTTTTCTTTCTTTTAAATTAGCTTTTTTTTGTTTTGTTTTTTTCCCCCCAGACCCTATGAAATGGGGGAAAATGCTTTTCATGCGTGAAGGGAACCCAAAGCTGTTATCACCACGATATTGTAACCAAGGAGCAGCAGGGTATGAGTGGTTCAGCTATGGATACCTGAAAGTTCCTGGGGTACACAGTTCACCACTCCTGCCTTACTGGTCTATTGATTTGTGCCTATAGCTTTCTATAAAAAGCTATAAAGCTGCTTTGAAGCTGCCTGTGTTGCAGTGAGACCTTAGAAATCAGGTTCTCTGATGATTGGGGGAGGGAAGAAGAAAGAGAAGCCAGCTTTTTTTTTTTCTCCTTAAAGTAATCTTTTTTTTTCTTTCCTCTTTGAAGGATTAACAGCTGTGTAGGAGAGCAGAACCACCAAGCATTCATCCTTGCACTGTTCTTCTTCATGCTCACCTCTCTGTATGGGATTATATTGACTCTGGACACCATCTGCAGGGGACGAACCCCATTCATAGCATTGTTCTACTGCCCTGGGGCCTATTCTGACTACAGGTGAGAGAACTGGGTGGGGAACTCAGACCTGACCAGGCAGCTTAGCTCCTTAGCTATTCTTCATTGTGTTCTCAGGACCAGTGCTATTGGCTCTCAGACCTGATCTAGAAGTGCTCCTTAAATGGCTCTGGAAAGCAGGGATGCATCTGCTTTTGCCAAGGATGGGAGCCTGTGAGAGAGCTCACAGTTTGAGCAAATTGGTGGAGAAGCTGGGACTTAAAAATCTTTATTTAGTGTCCTGTGTAGACAGACACTTTAGATGTTTGTTGCAAGTTAACACAAATAGTCTAACAGTCTAGATTCAGTATGCTGTCTCACTGAGGAAGGAGATGACATTTGTCTAATGGCTTTGTCAGTTCAAGTTATCTGCTCATGCAGCGTTAACATGCCTTGTCTGGCTGGGAGCAGGGTGAGGAGCTTCAAGCACACATTCAGAGACTCGTTCTACCACTGCTGTGTAGAGTACAGCAGCTCGAGGGACTCTGCCTTCTTCTGTACTCCATCATGTGTCAAGCGTGAGCGCTATTGTTTCCTTAAGTAAGGACTTTACAGCAGTAAGAGCGAAGCGCTAGGTAGTACCAAAAGAATGTGCAAGAGTAGCTCTGGTAGCGCTAAAAGCTGTCATTAAATATGCCACAAAGCTTTAATTTTGAGAAAGCCTTCAAGGATTATGTGACGAAAGCAGCAAAGTGAGATCACTGTGGCAGATGTAGATGGGGATTTGAAAGGCTAGTGATTACTAGGGAAAGTCACTGTAAAGCAGCTGCTCCAAAACTAAATGGCTTCCTTCCCATCTTTTTCCCTGCTGCCAGCTCTGCTCTGTCGTTCACCTGTGTGTGGTACTGTGCTATTGTAACAGCTGGCATGGGATACATCCTCCTTATCCAGCTGTTGAACATCAGCTACAACGTGACTGAGAGGGAAGCTCGGCTGGCTCTGCGGGACAACACTGGGCGCAGGCTCCTGGGTGGGTTAGTGATAGACACTGGCCAATATAACAGGGGCTTTCTATGCAACTGGGGCCATTTCTTGAGTCTGGGCTCTCCCCATCAGCAGCGCTCTGCTGAAGACATTGTGTGACACCCTTTTTTCTGCAGATGACGTTGACTGACTTTCCTTAGCAGGGGAACGGCCCCTTCCACTAGAACTTCCTCCTCCACGCACTTCCTTCGTGGTTGGTGCATGGGCTGCCCATCCCATCGCAGACATCAGAAGCTTTCCCAAGCAGAAATGGTTCTTTGTGTGCCATCAGCCAGCAATAGGATGCGGAAAGCAGTAAGCCATATGCACAAACCTGGAGAGCGGGAACCCGCTGCCTTTTTGCACTGTGGGAAACTTTGTGCAGCTCGGCAGGAAGAAGAGCACAAGGTTATGAAAACTTGAGTTTTCATTAGGTGTGAACTCCGGCATCAACGGGAACCTGCTGTTGTATTTCAGACTGTTTTTTGCAGCTTAAGGAATCTCTGGCTTGTACCTACATGCAACGCTTCACTGTTGTTAGAAGAGTGAACTTTTAATATAGAAAACAGATGGACTGGTGCAGAAGCCATACTGTTTAGTTGAAAGAAAAAAAAAAAAGACTGCTCAGGCAGTCGCTGAGTGCTCCATCATCTCCGGTGCATTTTTCTTTTTCTTCTATCCCATCCAGCTGTATACATGCTATTGCTTGTATTAAGTGCCTTTGTGAGCAACATTCCTGTAGGGTATTGTAAGATCCTCTTGTCACTTGACCTGTCTCTCTGACTGGGTGAGAAGAGTGTCATCTTTGATCTCATCATTCTTTTTTGTAAGCTGAGTTTGTGTTGGTTTGATGGCTTGTCTCATCTCCCTCAAAATATTTCTGCTCTGATTATGGATTCTGACATGAGACAGCAGGTGTAAATATACAGAGTAAGAAGAAAAATGTTTTGAAGAAACACGTGATGTTTGACTGTGAGGGGAGAACAGACTGCTGCCTGATGCTGTTGCTTTACAGGAACTGCCCTACTCCCTCCCTCTCAAGGAGGAGGGAGTCTGTGGGAGAATTGACTTTGTTGCTAACAGTTTTGGTAAGCAACATTTTGATTAGTTGTGTTGCTAATAAGAATGATGCGATCTTTTCTACCCAGTCACCGGGGAGTTGTCCTGGTGTTGGACTGTGGTTTTCTCAAGCCAGGAAGCTGAGGAACAATTTGGTGTCTGCATATGTAGAGAGTTGGAGAGGATGCTTTGGAGCTGGCAGCTTTTGGGGTAGGTGAGCCACAGTGGCACGCAGATGAATGCGTTAACTCTGTTCTACAAGAAGGCTGTGTGTCCTTCAGCAGCCTGCAACTGTATTATTGCCTAGACTTGAGCTTCAGCTGAAATCACAGGGTTTTAGTGGTGATGGCTTCTACCCTTTTGGGGGTGGGGTTTTTGTTGTTTTTCATTTTAAATCCTTTCTGTGTGTTGGCCCTGCAGAAAGGTCTGGCTGGAAAAGTCTGGGACTGTGGCATGAGAGATATGGCTTGAGCCTAAGATGCAGAAGCAGTGGTAAGAGCCTCATCTTAGTTAATGATGCCTTCAGATACGTGTGCAATTTTCACAGATCAAACTTGCCCTGCTTCTGCTTGTGTGGTAGACAGTTAGGGGGTGTTGCTTGTGTGATGCAAATTCAGTGTGCGCTGTTGTACGTATTCTCTAAAGAATAGATGGTACATGGTGCTAAGGGACAGCAGAACTGGGACTGTCCCTTGAGATCCCTGCCATATTTGGTGTGTATGCTCCTGAGTATGTGTCCCAGTTTAAGGTAAAGGGGCATGCACCTCTTTGCACTGTTTGGTTTCCTTAAGTGGCACCTACAATTTCTATAACCAGCAGATAACCAAGGAGCAGCTGCACTTGGAATGTGGCTGTTCAGAAGCAGCTACTGATTTACTGAACGTCCTTTATTTCTTCTTACCCCTTTTCAACCAGTGAGCAGCTCTTTAAAGGAAATAAAGGCGGCACCTCTTGTGCTTCCTGCCTCTTGTCTAACACACTTAGATTTCTGACAACTTCCCTGGCGCTAGTGTGAAGTGAAGGGTACTCAACTGGACTCTGCTATTCCTCTGGCAGCTAAGCATGATCTTCTCTTTGTTTGGAGCTGGAGTCTGACCCCGGTAGTTTAGCTTTACACAAAGATCTCTCCTCTGTGTGAGTTGTCTGTAAATGCTTCTGCGGAACATATGCATTTTGCAGTGCCTGCTGAGATGAGCCGAAGCTTGGCAACCCTGGAGCCAGGGTTAGCAGGCCTGTGATCTTCCCAAACCTTGTTCTGCTATGTGGGAAGATGAAGCCAGAATGAGCTCCTGGACTAAACCCCTGCTGTGAAGGTAGCCAACCTTTCTGCTCCTCTGAGTTACACACACAGACATCAATCACGTCTGTGAACTGAACAAGCTCTGGGAGTGCTCACAGACTTGTGATAAGTGGTTTCTCAGAGTTCTGCTCTGGGCTGGCAGGAAGCAGAGTTGGGCAGGTGACAGATTCATTCCCCTGGCAGTCGCCTGACCCTGTTGTGCTCATTCTCTCCCATGGGTGGGTTTTCATTATTTGCAGCCTGCACATCAGTGTAGCCTTGTCCCTTGTTTTTTAATGAGCTCTGGTGTGGGAAAATTTAAACTACTTATACCAAGGCTTTCTCAGTGGAATTGTCAGTGTGAGATTGAGTGCAAATTAGGAATCAAGGACCTTGGACTATTGTAACCCTGCCATGCTTGATCAAGCCCGCACCAGTATATAGGGTAAAGTGCTTAAACTAAGTTCTATTTTTGCATCCTATCCAGAGAGAGTCAGAATCATTCAGGACAATAAAATGCTTGCAAGACCGGGTTTTTGTGTGAGGAAAGATCAGTGCTGACTTTCCACTGAGCGGGAAGCTCACTTCACTGTAGTCTGCATAGCAGTGGTGGCTTTTTCTTCACGGATATGGCTTTTGTTTACCCTCCTGGCTTCTTGCTGAGAGGATTTACCTTGTGAATACCTCTGGAGATGGAAAGTATGATACATACCTGTCTGAAAGGGTGGAAGCATTTAAAGCTTCAGATGTATCACTGGAGCTCTCCTTTTAATAGCCTTCAGAGTTGAGAAGAAGACCTTAAAGGGCAACGTATCCTGTTTCACTTATAATGTAGGCAGACTGCTGTGATATCTTGTGCACGAAAGGGCGATTTTTGTTTTAAATTTTATTACTGAGCTCAGTGTTGGCTGCGCTGGGAGGAAAATGTTAAAAACTAGTGCAGCCTGGTAGGGCTGGAGAGTCAGTCCATAAAACCAGTAAAACAGCGTGCATCAATGTGGCAATAAGAAAACAGTACGCTGCTGGTCGTTTCAGAGTTTTCTGTGTGAGAGTACCCAGGGATAATAAGAAGCAAGGAAGTATTTGAATGGTATCTAGCCTTGATGTTTCTTCACCCAGTCTTAGAAGTGGGCAGATCCTGCTTTAACCATGACCTTTTGTTGTTTTGTGACTGGTTTGGTCTTATAGAAGGGCCAGGGTTCTAATGTTGCTGCTGTCCTAGTGTTAAGCCCCGTGTACAAATACTAGCACCATGTTGTTTGGTGACTGTACTAAGAGCTGTACACCATTAGATATACTGTGTAAATGGTGGCTTGGCACTCTTAATTTTGTCATCTTAAACTGAGCTGCTTATTGTAGACAAGTCACAGGTCCCCACATAGACTGTTTCTCCATTTAACTTGTCTTCAGATGACAAGAGTCACTGGTGAGCCCAAGTTGGTGCTGCTTGTGATTTCTTATGATATTTAACCTTCATGCTTTGATGGTGCTTTTCTGAAGTAGGTTGCTTTCAAGTGTCTTAATGGAAACCATTTGCTACAAAAGTTCTTCTAGAGTTAAAATGGATGCTGCCTCATTGCCTAATGTCTTAATAATGTGCTTGACGTTTTCCTTCTATATGAATGTATATTGCCTCATTAGGGCAGAAAGCGCGTGTGATTATGGATGTTTTCCTATATTGCTTTCAATGAAGAACTCTTGTTTTATTAAGATTTTCTTCCACTACTAGGATGTTTGTAAAGCAGAAATCTTTGGACAAGTGAGGTTCTTTCTGAAATGTGGAAATTCAGCCTCCCAAAATCTTCATGAACCACATTTAATTACAGTACTAAGAATTACATGCTCTGAAAAAAACTGTCTGCCTTGGAGAGTAGAGTGTGTCTTGTGTGAGATCTTGTTTCTGTTTTGGTTTTTCTTTCCCCCCTGTCAAAGCTTTAGGAAGAATTTCATGAAACATTTGTGAGCTTTGTTGAAAGGACTGGTGTGTGTGTGTGTACGTGTGCGTATGTGTGTCCATAGTATTCTGTATCCAATGATTTAAAATAGATGCAATTATAAATCAAAATAAATTATCAGAAATCATCTGTGAAGTTGCCTGTTGATTGATGCCAACGCACACAGCCAGGTCAAACATCCAAAAAGTGCCACCATCTCCTGGCTACTTAGCTGTGAAGTGGACATAGGAACAAGGGAGCAGCAGGCTAAGGAGGTGTTTGGAAATAGATATTTTTGCAGTTCCTTCAACTACTGACGTTCAGGTCTTTTCACGTTGGGATGAAACAGACTTGGCTGGCAGTTCTCACCACCACGGAAGTTAGGAATACCCCCTCCTGTGGGGATTTGAACCAGGGCCTTGAATTTAGAGTAATGCCATCCAATGTCTTGCTTTCTCTCCTGTACCTGCCCTTGCAGTTCATCTAGAACCCTGAAAAGGAATAGTTTTTTCCTTTTAACTCTTTTCTAAGCCATGCTTGGAAATGACATGGATATTCTTTGTGCAGGTAGTGGGAAGACATGTCCCAAGATACCAAAAGGATCAAATGACACATCTCCTGAAAGGCAAGATGACTTTTGATGAATAGAGTAACAGGTGCCTTTGATTGTTCCCAGAGCTCTGCTTTGATTTGCCTGGTGGCACTTCTCTCAGCTGTTTAGCAATTTCTCTTTGAAGATTGCTTTGTGCTTGCTAACAATGAAGACTTTTCAGCAGTAGCCAGACTTGTGTTGGGTGTAGTCAAGGATTTTTGGGAAGACATGAAAGAACTCAGCAGAGCAGGTGTTGAATGGGGATAAGGAGAAGGGCAGCTTGTGATCAGATTACAGTTCTGAATTTGCTGTTATACCTAAGTGAAAGTGCCTTTTTTTACGGGATTAGCTGCAGCAATGACAAAAGGGGTACACCTTCCTGGATCTTCTTTTGGCTTTTTGCTGCTAGAACAATACAGCAGAAGAGCAACTTGGGACAGTGGGAGAATCTTGGTCAGAACTACTAAGAATAGAAGAAAACCACAGAAGATAAGAGTATTGTAGACAAAGACCAGTCTTCAAAAGCAAGTGCTGACTCACCCTTCCGCCCCCCCCACCTAAAGTACAGTCATGCTCTACAGAAGCAGCATTATTTTCATGTCTGGTGAGTGGGCACAAAATGCACAATTATGGCATTGTTGGAGGAAGAATCCACAGTTCAGTAAACTAGATGCACTCCTGAGCAGCTGATGCTATGCAGTACCTTCTTAACACGTGAGAGATTTAGCTCTGCTTAGCCTATGGCTAGCCTCCTTGGCTCAGTCCTCTGCAAGAGATACCACCCTTCTGCAGTGCCTATTTCCCCCTCTGCAAAATGAGTTATTCAACCCTCTCAGCTTGTAGCTTCCTCTCGCAATCTGCTTTTAATGCAGCCAGATGGTCTGTACTCGCCCACGCTCTGTGTGGGCACCTTCAGCTCCCTGCACTTGGATAGCACGCTCATCTGACCTGCTGGTGGTCAGGTCTGTCATCTGCCCTGGGGAGAGTGGTAGATGTTGACGTTCTTGGGAGGGAGGCAGCCTGTGCATGACAGACATCTTCAGAAAGACACTGAGAGTCAACTGGGCAGCCCAGCTTGTGTGAGAGGGGAGGCTCTCTGCACAGACCATCTCCTGAAACTAACTTCTTGAGCTTTGGAAACTGGCCTATCCTACACTGCATAATCAGTGGTGCTTAGCTTTGGTCCATGTTCCCTAGACACAGACTCCAGTGCCATTCAGTCAGCTTCTGTTACATTCACACTTGGTTGTGCTCATTTCAGATTTGGGTTTATTGAAAACGTTCAGTGCATATACAAGATCAAGAAAATTACCCAGTACAATGGGTAACAGTAAACTGCCACCTTCCTTGCTTTGCCCTGGTATTTTCCATATTGCCAAGCTATTTTGGAGACAACTTCACCTATCTTGTGAGAGGGGGGAAAGCATTTCCGGATTCCTCCCTTATGCTACTGCTGAGAAAAGACATACCACACCTTAGCTGCAGTAGTGTATCTGCACTGTGCTGCAGGCTAAGGTTAGAGTTATGAGAAACCTTCTTTTTTATTATGTCTGTTTTAGTTTATGTAAAAAGTCTGCGTTTTTCTTGTTTGAGGTATGGGTCAAGTGGAAGGGCCTAGACACTTGCACAGTGCATCTTTAAATATTACAATGTACCAGCCTGGAAAACTGTTTACGTGACAGACATGAAGCAAGAGGACACAATAGAAGGGAGGGATGCCATGCAGAGGGACCTAGACACGCTTGGGAAGTGGGCACATGAGAATCTAAGGAGGTCAAACAAGGCGGCCAAGTGTGACGTTTTGCACTTGGAGGGAGGCAATCCCGTGTACGAGTACAGACTAGGAGAAGAACTGATTAAGAGCAGCCCTGTGAAGAAGGACTTGGGAATCCTGATGGACAAAAGGCTGGACATGAGCTATAGGTGTGTGCTTGCAGCCCAAAAGACCAATGGAATCCTGGGCTGCACCAAAAGAGGAATGGCCAGTAGAAAGAAGGAGGGGATTGTCCCCCTCTACTGTGCACTCATGAGGCCCCATTTGCAGTACTGTGTCCAAGCCCGGGGTCCCCAGTGTAAGAAGGATGTGGAGCTGTTGGAGCAGGTCCTGAGGAGGGCCATGAAGATAATCAGATGGCTGGAGCACCTCTCCTATGAAAGAAGGTTGAGGGAGTTTGGCTTGTTTAGCTCGGAGTAGAGAAGGCTCCGGGGAGACCTCATTGTGGTCTTCCAGGAAGTTCCAGGAAGGGAGCTTAGAAGCAGGAGGGAGACTGACTTTTTACACAGTCCGATAGTGATAAGACAAGGGGTAATAGCTTTAAACTAAAAGAGGGTAGATTTAGGTTAGATGGTAGGAAGAATTTTTTTACTCACAGGGTGATGAGGTACTGGCACAGGCTGCCCAGAGAGGTTGTGGATGCCCCATCTCTGGAGATATACAAGGTCAGGTTGGCTAGGATTCTGGGCAGCCAGATGTGATGGTTGGCAGGGGGTTGGAACTAGATGATCTTTAAGATCCCCTCTAGCCTAAGCCATCCTATCATAAGAGGTTCATAAACCTGGAGGTAACCACTTGCCACCAAAATCAAAGCACCGTGCCTCTGAACTAGACACCACTACAAACTGGACTTTTACATTGACTGTCTAGGTTTTAGACTATCCATATGTGATGCTGTGACCTAGTCTGTTAGTAAATAGGATTTGTACAAACAGCTCTTTCTTCTTCTCCCATCCAAACTTCCCTGGCACAATTAGCTAAAATCTGTTCTTTGTGTGGCCAAGTTCACAGCAGTCGTTAGCAGGGATCAGCTGATAGTCAAGTCTGTTCACTCTCTGGTCAATTTGTCATTCTGTGGAGTACTGGCAACGGAAAAGTACCAAGGTTTCTGCTTACTAGGTACATCTCACTTCTGCGCTTCCTGAGATGGGGGTGGATTAGTGTCAGGACTGCAGCTTTTGTGTGCAGAAATAGTCTCAGCCTGAAATGCTGTGGCTACCTAGGCCTTGCTGCTACCAGCCCATAAATCCTTATGGAGACTTCATGCTGGGAGGACCTCATGTGGAAGAACTCTCCCTCAAGTCCAAAGTAAAAACATCAAAGTAGGTTCCATATACACTTGGTTTGGTCTGACTAGCAGTAGCCCCAGGGAACTTGATTTGGCTGTAAGACTACCATTTGCACTGAACAGAACTTCATCTTGAATTTGTTTCAGCTGGAAGAAAGATAACACTGAACAGAATGAGACCTTTTGTCCATTTTCCCAATCTCCTTTCAGTTTCTCCTGTCATGTTTGGAAGTCAGGAAGAATTTCAGCTACTCTCCTTCGTAGCTGGTTCCTCCTTTCCTCTCTCTCTCTTTCCTTTTTCATCAGTAGTGGGTACTGCCTCCAAGCCTTGAATGCATCAAGCATCAGTCTCCTGAAAGAAATAAGGAATGTAAAGAACAGAGTCCCTAGATGTGTGCTTAATGGACCAGATAAAAGATGACTTCTATTTGAGGGGAAATTCCCCTGAAATACCTGTGGGATTCGACCTTTCTGCAGCTAGTTAGAACTGTGACACCTTGAACATGTACATGTATACCATTTAATTAATATGTCAATCATCCCAAGGAAAAATAACATGCTGCCTTTCTCCATCCCTCTCCCGTAAGGATTTTGCTCTTCTCCCTGACAAGATTCATTAGCTTGTGTGTGCTCAGCGCTCTGAAGGCAAAAGATGTTTCTTAAAGAATAAGAATAAACAGGGTCTCTGAAAGCAACTTATTCAGGAGAAGCATGAATGGAAAATATGGGTTTGCTCAATCCAGATCAACTATGTGAGAACACAGAGAGTTGGACTCCATTTCTTATCTGAGTTCAAGCACCCCACCAGGGTACTTTGCTCTGGGTTCCCACGTGGTCTATGGAGAGCAACCATCCCTTTTAAGGAACAGCTCACTGCTGAGCTCTGAACTGCCTGTTGCCAGCCACTGGAGGAAGAGGTGATGAGGCAAACCATGTGCCTATGCTAATGCAGGTCACACTGTAGAATCAATCCAGTCTTTTTCTGCATCTGAATTCTCCTTGACTCCTTCAGTTTGTTGGTTTGTTGAATTAAACCATGCCTTGTTCTGACCCTACTGACTTACCAAGTTAGAACAACTTCACTATATTATGTAAGAGGTGACCCTGGCAGATCCTGTTTGAGGTGTGCACAAATACATCCCTATCGGTGACTGTGTGTGGCTGACGTACATTCATGGTCAGGTAGGTGAGCATGTTTCTGTTTTCTGCTGAACTTTGATAGTAATTCTTTTCTTCCTGTTAAAATGCACAGTTGATGCAGTTGTGGGACAATGAGTGAAGTGGCTGCATCTAGCTCCAATTGTGATCAGTAGAACTGTTTGTTGTGTTTTTTCCTGTCAAATCAGGCTTATGATGGCAGAAACAGAATGTTTCCCTAAGTAGGGTTTCTAGTTAATCAACACTGGATTTGTAAACCAAATCATTCACTGTGGACAAAACAATATAATGTAATTCCTGCACAATCATTGCTTGGTATAACTGTACTTCGAGATTTTCTGAGTTTAGAGGAAGCTGCATGGCCCGATCTGCTAATTAGCTTAGAAAATTTCAGCCACTTAACTGCTTTCACTGTATTTTGTTCCAGCAGGTTTAAAAGTCCTGCAAAGGATATGACTAAACTTCCTTTTCTGGGCTGTATGGACTTTTTTTTTTAACCATAAATCTCTGCTGACATTGTCAATATCACAGAAACAAAATATTAGCAGTATATAACCCACTTCACGTAATCTTGGGGAGAAGATCATTGCCTCATCAAAAGCAGAGTCTCTAAAATATTCTATGGGGTGGAATTAAACCTGTGTCTAAAAAAAACTGCTGGTAAGGGAATATGCTTACTTGTTACAGTGTTCAGTAGCAATCTTCAGCTTCTCCCTTAAGGTGCTTTTTTCCTCCATGATCAGATCAAACCATGCCCAGAAACACTTCCTCTTGAGGCAGACTGCATGGAAAGCACTTGCTTTCTCCTCCAGAGTGGAGAAGTAATCTTTGTACTGGGGAAGGAAGACAGAAGGAGGTAAGAATGGCAGCTTCTTCCCAATTCTCCATCCCAATAAGCACATACAGAGCAGCACTGAGACAGTGACTGTGAAGGGTAACAGGAACAGGACTTGGATGAAAATCAGCGGGAAACAGGGATAGAGTGTGTAAAGGTGGGAGGTGGGGAGTGTAGGAGTGTCCTAAACTGAAAAGAATGATGGGGAGTGGAGAGCTGAAAGAAGGTCTCTGAGGAAGGGAATGGTGGTGCTGGAACGAAGACAGCATAACCCAGCAAAGGCTGGGCTGCAGGTGTGTAAAGCGTGTGATGATGGGAAAGTATGGCAGTAGCAGGCTCCCTTGGTGTTATTTCTCCGTTGTGGAGAAGGCAAACCTTTAGCCAGTTCCTGAAGCACCATCTGATCAATGTGTGGGAGAAGAAATCCTCAGCCTGAGACACTTTCTCCATGAGTCTCTCCTGGGTGTGCTGTAACCAACTCATGAGGCATTTCCTCTGCAGACTCCAGCAGTAGTGCCTTTGGGCCACCTGAACAAAGGCAACAGAAAAGGCAGCTGGTTACTTGGTTACTCGTGTGTGTGTCCTGAAAACCAGATACAATATTATATTAGCCCAGCTCTTGGGGACCCCTAAAATGCAGTTGTCTGACAACTGGAGCAATTTGCATTGTAAGTTCTCAAAAGCAGGGAATGCTGAGTCTTTCCTAGATAAAATCCTTTTGAATTTGATACACAGTTTGACCTGTTGTGGAGCAGAGGCATTGCCTAGCAATTTAGTCTAACCCAATCCTTAACACTGAACAACAGGACAGACTTTCAGAGCATCTGCTATCCCTCTGCTTCTTCCCAGCTGGACACCTATGTGAATTGGGTTGAATACTGTAAGTAGCTCCTGTGACTTAAAATGGAAGCTTGCCAGTTTAGCCCTGGGCTTTGGCTAAATCTTCAGGATACAGTTGAGTGTTATTAGTCTACCACTGATAAAGCATGCCAACTCAGTCACATACAGAAATGTTTCGTCAAGATGTATGTGTCAGGATCTCAGAAGCTACTAGTTATTCTGCATTGAAGGTGTGGCAAGGCTAGAACAGGTGACTTGGTCACCTGGATTATCACTTGTGTCTTACCTCTAGCAGTGCCCCACACTGTGCCAGCACTGCTTCCAGGGAGAATGAAACTCCTAGTGATGGGCTGGCATTAACTAAATACAATGGCTTGGCAGTATCTTACTAACTAGCTTTGCTGTGATCTGTGGTGCAGAAGAACTGACAGGCTCAAATCATATAACTTCAATTTTATTTATTTATTGCTTTATTATTTTTTTGGGCTAAACTAACTTCCACTGTGTTACTGGCATTGAGTTAAGTGGCAATTATTATTGCAGGCAAGTGTAAGCTAACAAAAGATGACTTTTCGTTAGATTGAGATTCATTCTTTTCTCTATCCTCTCGGCTCCTGTTTAAGCAGCTATAAATGAGGACATAAAAAAAACCCCACAAGCCTTTCATGATTACTGTGAACTATGAACTATGAGTTCATTTAAAGCCCCAGTGTAGGGCAGTGTGCAAGAATTTTTTCTTTGCCCTGAAAGCCCATTAAGGTTTCTGCTACATCCATTCTTTTTCCCTTCCTCCCATGGCACCAGACTTTTCCTTTATCCACAGTGCTTACCATCATGTTTTCCTTGGCCTGCTCCCTTAGCTTCTTCCACGGCACCATTCCCAGTTTTTTCAGTAGGGCCTTCTCATAGTGATCTCTGGCCTTTTTCTGGAGCTGCTGCTCTTTCTCCAGCCTTCTCTGCTTCTCCATCTCTTTCTACAACATGAAGAGCAGTAGTTTTAATTCAGTCTGGATGAAATGAAACATTAAGGTTGTTGTGTTGAAGCTGGAGTTCCTGACAGGAAGTAAGGGTCTGTATTATCTTTAGCAGTGCAAACTAGACATGAACCAGTAGAAGAAAGCAAGCTGTCTTGAAAATCCTCATGGAAGAAGATGATATATCTAGACATTTCCTTGGGCCGTATGTGAAAACAGGGCCTTCCCACAGCACTGCAGTCTGGTGTTACAGTAACACTCCATATAATCTCTGGCTGCCAGCAGCGCTGAGGCAACAACAACCTCCTTCTGCTGGGCCCTCATCAATGTGAAGAGGAGTGCTTTGGTGAGCTCAAAGGGTAGCTATCTGTGTTTCTGAAACTAGACTGGAAACCTGTACAAAAATGATTGTTTTATCCATGGAACCCATCACTTAATCTAGCTTAAACACAGAAGAATAGAAGAATAGGGAAGGTATGTGGTATTATGTAACTGTACAGTATTACTTTTGGTTGAGACAGAGTTAAAGGTCAAACATTCTAAAATGGTCCAAGTAGAACAGTATTTATAGATTGGATTCCTGTGGGATTTCAAGTGTGGTGCTGTTTGGGTTACTAGGGCAGCTCATTTGTAAGTAACAAGACTGATGTGGGGCTATTCCTAGGCTGCTGGATATTGCTAGCTCCAAGGAGGGGATGCTTCTCATTCTTTGAATGGAAGGTTGCCCTTCAAACATCTGTCAGGCTTGTTTACTTCTAAATTGTGTGTTTGTGATTGGTATTGTTGTGTTGCTGGAGGAGCCTACAGTTGGAAGGAACAGCCTGAGAATAGTCCAAACACACCCCCTCTTTGGAGGTTACGTGGCCATAGCTCAGCACTGGATGTTCACCTCTAGTGGGACCACTAGTCTAGCTGCTGAGATGGGGACAGCATATACCTCATGCATTTGGCCAACAGCCCTTCTAAAGTTGCTAGAAAGGGAGATGGTGGTGAGTTGATGCATTTGGTGCTGTGGAATGCTTCTCTACTAACAAAGATCTTTAGTTCACACCACTGGCTACTGACTGAGTGCAAGTGAGTAATGGCTCTTCTTCCCTATCCTTGCTGAAGTTGGGGAGACAGATGACATGTCTGATCACCAGCTTCTGCTGCCTCTTCTCCTCTCGTCTTTTTTCTTGCTGAGCTTCCTTTTCCTCAGCCTCCTTCCTCTGACGTGCTTCCTCTTCAGCCTTCAGCTGGGCCTTGGAATGCATAAAATAGATACAACTTAGTTCAGAGTACATGACCTTTTTGGAGAATACAGGCCTCTAAACTTCCCCTAAACAGGCAGTATTCTTCTAGTACTGACTAGTATCTGAAACTCCAGAAAGAAGCAAACTGTCACATAGTAGACATGATGCATGCTGGACAAAAAACTGTGGAAGAGAGAGGAAGGAAAGACTGTTCTTTCTACTACCCGTACATAGCAATCCTTCTTAGCCCTAGGTTAATCACCTGTGACTCTTGTCAGTCTCAACCTGCTTTCATTCCACAAAGCTCTTGCTCTTGGCATATGCATCAGAGGTCTAAAACCCACACCACCATGCATGATTGCAATCACTGTGCTTCCTCTAATCTCTACGATTCAGTGGCTGAAGAAACCTAACCTAACGCTTGTCTGCCCACCCTATGGTTAAAGTGATATCTAATGCTTGCTTAAGTTTCCAGTATGCATGTGCATCCTTCTTGCTTGGAGAAGAAACACTGGTTGTTTTAGGATCCTGGTTCTTAGCTTTCTATTACTAATGCAAATTAGTATTAATGCTCTCAGGAACAGATTTAATTAATGCCTTGAAGGTAAGAAGGCTCCTCTGTTAGATGTGTATAATGGAATTTCTATATTAACTATGTAAATATTATCAGTATCTTCTCCTTTCAGCAGAGATTTGCTAGAAACCAAGGTGCAGGATTTTTACTAGGTTAGAGTGCATGTCTTCAAGCTGCACATGACCAGAAAGGAAAAGCGGGGAAAAGGAACACCCATCATTTACCAGATCCAATCAAGCGGATCTTTGCACTCTTCCCATCCTTGGCAAGGACAGTTAAGGTCATAAGATAAGTGTGAAAAAGTGCTGGACGGTGGTGAGGGAGACAGCTTCTAGAATTGCAGCTGCATCAACACAAAGTGATATGTGATATGGAAAGGCAAGTGGGTTCCCTGAATACAAGTGTAGCAGAAACATTTTTTTATGTATGCTGGACATCTGCTTTCTGACAAGCTGTAAAACTCCATTTAGATACTAAAGGGATTTTTCTTGGTCCCTGGGTTTTTTGAGGTTAGAACAGCATTTCTTGTCACTGGAATAGTGTGAAAGTTTCTCATTTTTCCCACTGTTCATACCAATTTTTCCGCTTCTCTTTGTTGTTTAGCTTCTTCTAGTTTCCTCTTCCGTTCTGCCCGCTGAATTGCTCTCTCCTCCATAGCTACAGAAACGGAAACAGGAGGATATAACACAAATGAGCTGCAGGGTCATGGTACAAGTTTGGTGAACATAGAGGATGACCCCTACGCTGCCAGGTCCCCTCTTGACCTGGCAATGCCAGCACTAAGGAACTTGTTTTCAGCTGCCCCTTAAAGCTGTCAGTGTTATGAAAAAGGAACCCACAAATCTGCATAAGGCTTAGGACTGTCCCAAATAGTGTCACTCCACCTTCCTTCATTAACAGCACAGCAATGAGGCTGGATTATGAAAGGAGCTGTGTCCAGAAGTTTCATCCCAGTATTTCCTGTTTGAGGGCCAAAGATCAAGAAACCTATTTAGCAGCAGTCACAGCAAGGTCTCCAGGAAACTCCAGTTGCTTATTTAAAGAGTGACCATATTATAGAAAAGTGCCTCTGCCATGGTGACACACAGGTACTCAGTCCCATTAGTGTGAAACTACTGCTTAATTCTTCTGGAAGGTAAGTTGCAGTGCAGCAGTGTTGCTGGCTATCAGTGATGTTAGTCTGACGTGACATCACAGAACATGCAGTGAAGCTTAAAACCTGTACTCGCTTCCCTTGCAATCACAAACAAAGCATAGGCTGGAGCAGTCCATAATTGTTTGGATGTCAACAGGTTACCTCAAGTTCTTTTTTCCTATCAGCTGTGCCAGGTTTCTCTGCCAAGGGAAAATATCTAGTAACAACTTTTCCCCTAACTACTTATGGATCTCTAAAGAAAAGCACTTGAGTGCTTCAGAAATACTCTTACTGTCCTCGAGCTGTACAGAGCTCAAAGAAATCAGAGTGATAGCTTGCATTAAGAAGCACGGGAACTGAACACAGTCAGTTGTAATGAAAGGTATCTATTAATGCCTAGCCATCATAGCCAAAACTGCTCTGGAGATTCTCAAGACTGTTGAAACATCACATACCAGACAATCTTTCCTGACCACCCCTAGGTTAATATGAAAAAACATAAGGACATACCAGAACCTGATCTTAATATACCGTATGAAAGGCTGTGTTGCATGTTTAATGTGTGCATGCTGTTCTAGTATGGCCAGAGATGGGGAGATAACTCACAGAAGACAGGCATCTGGTGCTGCTTCTCCAGCCTACCGTTGTCTCTCAAAACCTTAGGTAGGTACTTAATTTCCCTGGAAATTCTTAATACTTATGTCAAAGTTAAGTTAAAATGAGCAGTTAGCTTAAGTGTTACTTGAATGTGTAGTGAAGGGAATGATAGCAAAATAACTTGTAGAGCTTCTTTCAAGTGATTGTTTCTAGTCTGACAAGACTCAGGTGTTAGGTAACAGCTGCTACAGCATACTGAGCAAGGGCTTGCAGTAGCCTAAGTTCTACAGATGCCTGACTTAGCCATGAAAACAGCTCACTCTCTCCCAGGGGTGGCCAGGCTAGAAAATAGTGTTGAGTTTTACTTGCATACTGTTCTCAACCAGCAAAGTTGAGGTAAATAAACATAAGTTTACATGAGTTTTTGAAAAAAGTAGCCTAGAATGGTCTTTGCTGTCTGGAAAAATACCTTTCACTATGCGATGAGCTGAGGTTGGCTGGCTGGAGGACCTCTTGCCTTGCGTCGCTGCCTTTGTGTTCTCTGGCTCACAAGAAACAGGTAGACTATGAAGAGAAAGAGTAAAGAAATTCATCAATGAATATGGTCAAATGTTGTCTCAAGCCTACCACCTATGACTGAGATACAGGCCTTATAGTTTCTATTCTCCATTGTGCTGCATTTTCATTGTAGGTCCCTGATATACCTTTCTTCTGCCCAAAATGTGATTAATGATGCGTTCTTACAGAAGAGATGAGTACCCAGCTGCTGCATATTCTGAAATACTGAGTATGACAATCTCTCTCCTAACTAAATAAATCCATGCTGCTACTATGTGTAACACTAGTGTCGCTTCTTCTAAGTAGACCTTGTACAGATCGTGCTGTCAAGCAATTGCAAAAATAGAGGATGGAGGACTGTGGCCAGACTGATACTGCTTGAGGCTGTCGCTGCTAAGAGGAACAGCAGATAGCACTAATATGATGGAAATATTCCTGTCAATTTGTGTTTCTACTTGAGTAGGGATGAGACACAATGACTAATTGAGCCTGCTTTATCTAGGACCTATACCTCAAAGGGGTTGTATTCTGGTATCTGGATTGTTTTCTGCTTTTCAATTTTTTCTTCCTGCTTTGTGAAGCAGAGTCAAGTGACTGGGTTGCCGCTGTGGCTTGCACTGCCTCTTCTTTTGCTCTGCTCAGCCTCTGATTTTCTTGCAGTTCAAGGATCAGCTCTTGCTGTTTCTGAAGCTGCCGTTTCTGCTCCTCAATCAGATGTTGCTGGAAGGTGTGATGGTACTCGAAACAGCTACCATAAGCAGGAGCTGTCTTTGGGCTGGGTGCTTGAAACTGCTTGGGAAGACCGGCTATTTCATTCCTGTACATAACCTGGTCCTGGGCACTCAGGGCTGCATGTTTGAGGGTGATCTGCCAGGCAAACTTGGGTTTTCTATAAGAATGAGATGTGTGAGCAGCATCCCCACAGGAGTGGTCTCTGGTCTGGTCAGGTTCTTCCTGCATGAGGCATGTTTTGGTTGGCTGGGGAAGGGGGTGGGGGAAAAAAAAAAAAAAACAAGAAGGAAGATTTGGCATTAATTAAAAGCAAGCTTTCTTCTGCCTGTGATACATCGTATTACTTTAATGAAAATCTAGCAAGAATCCTGAGAAGTAGAACAATCTCAGCTATGCAGTCTTTATCTAGTTCCTAGCCAGGGCAGAGGGGCCTGGTTATGCACAAAATGGGAGGATGCTGGGGAAAAAACTATTTTAAGAAGCTCTCTACCATTTCTCTGCAAGGAGAAAATCCCGATCAGGGAAGAGCTCTGGCAGGAATATATCTCTATTTTGTTAGGGAGCACAGCGTAGGACAACTGATTTCTCAGGCGTTAGCTCATCTCTCAATTACTGCACTCCCTTTTGGACTTTGCTGTCTCTTTTCAATGCTCAGACTGAGGCAAAACAGTTGTTGAAAATGAAATACGAGTGATCTACAAGGCTGATCTACTTGACAGCTCCCTTTCAGATGGGAGAATAGTCTACAAAGGGCAGCTACATCTTGCCTCTTCTCCAGATTTGATCAAATATTACCATGAAACTGGTGCATGGTGGAGAATCAGGCTGTGCCTCCTCTGGCACCTGTTTTTATTCAGAAGAGGCATGAGATACCTGATTTGCTTACTGATTTCTAGGTCAAACTCCAAATTTGGTCCCATCCTTCCAGCACAACCTTTATACAAGCATCCAAAGGAAAGTACTGACCTACTCTGATAATATAAACACAATAGAAAATCAGATTTCACAGACACTCGAGCAAATGAAAAGCTTGACTTGTAAAATGTGTGAATGTGTCAGCTTTCATATGGGTCCCGCCCTATAGGTTTTACAGACAGAAAGGAAAGGCAGGCTGTGATCCAACAAAAGAGAAATTTAAGGAAGCAACCTCTGATTCTCCCATTTCCTTGCTATGTGCGTTACCCTTAGATACTCACTGACACCTTTTTTTTCCCCACGCTTCTGAAAAGCCAGAGAGCTGTACTGACATGACAAAAATCTCTTGTCATGCAGTCAAGTGTTATTCTTTTTCAGTCTAAGCAGGCATTAAAGATGTAACTAATCTCTCAGCAAAAGTGATCTGGGGGTGGGACTGCGACTCACAGTACATGTAGGGTTGTTCTCTGGCAGCATAAGAAATTAGTTATTTTTAAAACTCATCCACTGTCCTTCACAGTTGCCTCTGATCTTTAACAACTTCCTTCCTGAACAGCTGTAGGTAGGTACTGGAAGGTCACCCTGGACAAGAAGCCTTCCTCTGGAACAGTGTGCTTTTTATTTCAGATTGCATAGAAGTATTTTGTGAATGTACTGGAATGCCAATAGACAAAATTACACACAAGACTTTACCTCGTCTTGCTGCAAAACTTGCTGCAATACTTTTGCTGTCTCGGACTTGTTAACCTCCAGTGTTCTGTTCAAGCCACTCTTCCCCAGTGACACTGCCTCCAACAGCTGTGCCATCTTCCTCTTTGTCTCCTCTCTCTTGAGTTGCAGCTCTCGCTCTTCTGCCTCTGCTTGGCTCCAGCGCTGCCATGCCAGGAAGCAGCAGCGCAAAAGCCGCCGCTGGTTATGCTCTGCCGACAGTTGGTTTTTCCTGAATGAGAAAGCATTTGTGTTATGACAGGAGTGAGGCATCTGCCAAAGCCCACCTGGAACAACTGTATCGAGTACAGCAGGCCAGGCCGTGTCATCAGGCTCCCGAGTCTTTTTGTTATTTAACTCTGGAGGCCTCCCAAAGCTGTGCTGTTTCTCCAAGGAGGAATGGAAGGACAGAGGTAATGCCCGTTACTTTGAAGTAAACCTCCCTCCCTGGCATTTTGTATTTTTCTGTCATCCTTGGGCAGCAGAATAGGTGCTAAAGAGGCATTCTGTTTTCCTGCCAGCTGCAGAGAGGGGGAAGCACCAGTGCCTTGCCACACAGCCTCCCAGAGCCTCTGCAAGAACAGAATTTTCCCCTGATGACAGGGAATTCATCTAACAGCCTCTTTAATGAAAGGTACTGGGCAAAACGATTTTGACTGTAATACCACTGAGGTAGGAGATAAGCCATATTTATTCCTGATTAATATATTTTTAATATAAGCTGGGGCCCCAAGCCAGCCAGAGTGAGATTTCCAGGAAAGATACCTAGAGAGAGAGAGTTGCAGACTTGTTGAACAGTGCTCTTTTTTTTTTTTTTCTCTGCTTTCCTTTGCATCTGTGCCACAGGGCCTCTAGAAGACTGCAGGCAAGTAGCAGTTTTTTCAACAAGCTACTGTTTTCCTCCTGTTGCCTAACAACCCTCTGGATCACCACCTGGAGTACTTGCAGTAGGAGGAATTTCAGTGTAGGGTCACTACCTGTTTTGATCTTGCAGATGAACTTCTAATTGCTGTGTCTCCCGCTCTACTTTCTGGGCCCATATGTAGTTTCTCCATGCTCGCAGGACCTTCTGTTGGCATTTCCAGTCCGCAAGAACTCTGGCTTTCTCCATTTTAATTCTGTGCTCCAGAATGAGTCTGAACCAAGCAGAGAAATGCCGCTGCATGCACTGCATGGGAAAGTTTAAAAAAAAAAAACAAAAAAAAACAAAAAAAACCAACAACAAAAACAAAAAAACAATGAGCAAGATGTT
>JAOWBP010000001.1:69478174-69490423 GCA_028571105.1 Tragopan temminckii | reverse complement strand
ACGGACAAAGCACCCTACATCAAATCAGTCTCATTGAGTGAATGCTTCTGCCTCTAAACTGTTCTTGTTCTGAGAGAAGGGGAAGGGGCCATGTTAGATTTGCAGGAGCTCTGAGAAACTACATGAGCAGCTGGAGATCAGTTTTCCTCCTGTTCTCTATTCCTTTTAGTTTGTCAGATTGTACTTGCACCGATCCATTCACCTTCCATTTTTTCATGCTGAACAGTCACTTTTAGGAATACATCCAACTAAGCTGGAATGTAAAGTAAGTGCTGCTGCAGTCCTCCGTTACTGCACTGAGCCTCTGTAGTTTTTATCAGTCCCTGTACTCTATTATTGGAGCAGTTCATGAATGAAACGTTTAGCTTGGTGCTAAGAGTGAGCACAGCCATAGTTTGTGTGTGCAGCAGTCCTAGGTTTTTTCCCTGTCAGTCATTAGGGACTGGTAAAGGACTACCCACATGCAGTGCATCACCAAGATCACTGTTTTTGGGCTCAGGTGATATAGGAACCTGAGAGTGCACTGAAAGCAGAGTTGACATCCTGAATGAACATTTCTATTCAAAGTCAGTATTTCTATCTAGGGAGGTAGCTCAAAGAATGGTAGGGTGATCAGCCAGGTCAACAGTCTTACTGGGATGCTTTGTCCAGGTATCTAGGGCTATAGTGGCTATATGGTAAATCCTGTTGAAGTGGTGGAATGTCTATTTAGTTTCAGTAACATTGACAGTTGTTAAGATAGAAATCTATTGGACAGAGTTTGTTGTTTTTTTTTAAAAAAAAGATTTTGGACATTTATTTCATTACATAAGCAAAGCTTTGGCTTGGATTTCCAAAGGAGATTTACATGCAGCTTTTGATAATTGCCTTGGGACTGCTTATTCCACCAAGAACAATTGTAAGTCCCTTCTATCTGAAACTTCTTGGAGACTTTACCAATTTCAGTGCCTGTCTGTGTAGAGAAAACTGTGGCATTAAGACGTATGAACTTTATGTATGACATTAGAAACCTCGGGTCTAGCAGAGATGAGGCTCTCATTTCTATAGTTGATCTCCCAGAATATGTTGTCTTTACAATATTAGGCTTAAGGCTGTTACTCTGTTTAGATTGTCAGATGTCTCCCAGTGTACTTGTCAAGTTGTCAAGTGAGTTAGCTACTGTGTCTGGCAAATTTTAGTAGTGGGTGTGTTAATCAAGAAGAAATAAAAAAAAAAATAATCTAAGGGGCTATGCAGCTTGCAGAAACAATGGCTGTTGTTTCCTGTTTTATCCCAGTACTGTGCTCTGTTCCTTGCAGCTGGTAAAGCTGAAGAAGAAGTCTGGCTACCTTCTTTGGTACTGAGAGATCAACTGAGCAATATTTTTCTTCATCTGTCCCGTAGAACTGCAGAGGAGGATTTGTGAGATTGTTTGTGGGAGGAAAACATATTCCGTTTTGCAAATTCACAGACCATCCCTTTACATTAGCTTTGTTTTGGTTCATGAAGCTCTGCTCTGTTGCTTTGCTCCCAGGTATGCCAGATACTGTGCTGTACTGCTCCCTTCAAGATCCAGTTGCTCCCTGTCCTTCTGGCTACAACACCAACAAGGTACAGTAACTGTAAAGGCTTGAAAGAATCCACTTAAAGTTCCCAAACAAGAGCTGCCAGTCTGTCCCCACATCTGGAAGGCAACAAGATGATGTTCATGCACTATATAGAAAAAGAACTCTCTGTACTAAGAAAAGTGTCACTTGCATGCTCATACCTCCAACTAAATAAATCCGGATATTTTCTTACTGGAAGTGTCTTTCCTGAACAGTTAAGTGATGATTCAGATAAGACAGAGATCTCTGGAATCCCGTGCTGTTGTGGTTAGTATGGCAGTATAGGAAAAAATGTGCATTTTGGCTTACGAGCTGAACAGGCTTGCAGATGCCACTGATTAGCAGTAAACCTGCAACCCTGTCTTTGTAGTTATAGTCTGATACAAACCCACAAAGGGAAAGAACATAGTATTTCTACAGGAAGAGATGTCAGTAACCCAGGAGCCTTGTGAGCCTTTGCCAGTTCCATCCTAGAGATGTGCCAGTTTCCCACTCAGTGCATATGGTACGAGCTGGTTTCTGCGGCACTGACCTGGAGAGGCAATTCCTGGTACCTGCTTAGATATGGTCAGTTCTGGATCCTGCTTGGATATGACAGCTTATCATGAATGGCAGGATAAGCTTCACCATGTAGTTTTTTTGCACTGCATACTCTTTGCTGCTAGGAACCAGTCTGAGTCCTCTCCCTGTGCAAGAAAGGAATTACCTAAATCTATAATTCTTTTTATATATTTTTTTTCCAATTCTGCCACTAATTTGAGTGATGAGGCCAGCTGTTCCATCTCAGAGACTTCCAAACACCTTGAGAAGTTGCTGTGCTGCGTGTGTTTGATGGTTTCATGAAAGAGTATCCTGGAAATCCCAATTTGGTCATTTCTCATTCACTCATTGTATCAAGGGCAATTGAATATCTGAGCCATGCTACTGTAGAACTTATCTCTTCAGTGTCTTTCCAGTATCTGATGTTTGACCAGACTTCTCTCCTTTGACACTTGAGATCTGTTAACTTTTGCATGATCTTTCATCCCTTTTTTTTTCTTGACAGACAGTGTCCCTATGGGGTAGCTCAGGACGCATGGAAATGACAGCTTCCAAGTTCATGGACATACAGCGGGCTATCCAGCCGGACTGGTTCCAGTGCATTGCTGATGGAGACACTATTTCTGGAGAAGTTACTAGAAAAAGGGCCAAGAAGTCTGTGGACAGATCGCTTTCCTTCCTGGATGCATGCCTTCAGCTGCTAGAAAAGGCACCGGTAAGGTCCCAAAAATGTTGAGACTGTAACATTGCAGCTGCTTTTTGGCCTGTGCTGCACTGTGGGGCAGTTCCAGGATGTGATTTAGTAGGAGATCTTGTCACACGTGTATATCAGAGGATGTGCAGGTGACAGTCCTGGAGGAGGTAAGATCAGTAGCACTGTAGGATTTCTTTCTGTCTTTCTCTTCCCTTAATAACTTGTCTCCAGCTACAGAACAACAATTTCTACCAGTTTGAGAGAATTCCATTTTTTATATTATTCTGCTTTTGGACTGCAGTGCATTTCTTTTCACTCTCCTTCATGCTATGTACACTGGCAAAGTAGGATCTTCTCATTCAGATTGAGGCAAGTCTTTTTTTTTCTCTGAAATCTGTTCAATTCCAGGTGAAGGAGGACTTGCCAGAATTTGCCAGTTCTATCGTTTATTTTCTCCAGATGGTTTAAAACTTCCTTCCCTTTTGGTGAAAAGGAACAAATTATCCAGGTGTGCATTACAAAGGAAAGCAGCTGCAGGAACCAGTACTGACATCCCCTGAAGAGCAATAGAATGTGAGCTCTGTTGTCTGGCAGCCAAGATGGTTGAACATGCTTTGTATTCTGCACTGACATGGAGTGCTGAGGGGACACCTACAAAAAGCCATGTACAAAGATCATCTGTTGTTATGACTTCCTGCGGGGAGGTGGAAAGAATGGCTCTGAAATTCTCAGTGAGGTAGTGTTGAGGCTGGAAGCAGAATCTTTTCTCTCCTAATCTCTTTCTACCTCCCAGTTGGACTTCACAGTGTTGTTTCAGGGTTCATCTTCCATAGGATGAATCGCTGTGGCTCTTCCAAGTTCCTATGAATGCATGGTTTAGGTAGCAAGCATCTGTAGTCTGTGCTGTGAGACCTTGCATGTCTTTGGCAGAACTCTCTAACACTTGTAGCTTTCTTCTGGGCCAGGAACTACAAGGAAGTGTAATGTTTGGGACAATTGAAGGTGGAGATGACTTGGAAGAGAGGCTCAGATCAGCCAGGGAGACTGCCAAGAGACCCGTGGGTGGCTTTCTGTTAGATGGCTTCCAGGGACATGCCATGGCAAAGGAGACCAAATTGAACCTGATTTCTTCTGTGACAGCAGAGCTGCCAGAAGATAAACCAAGGTAAGTTATATGGGCGACATCCCAAGAGGGTCACCTGTCTTTTACAAGGAGCATCTACAGGCTGCTGTGCAATATCACTGTGGGAAATAGTCATTGTCGTGCACAGTGCTGTGTGTGTGTGCCAGGCCACTGTCAGGCTGCAGACTTCAACTGTTGTTTCAATTTTTAGTTGCAATTGACACCAAGCTGTCCTCACATTCTAGATATCAGCATTCCCTGCATTTAGAGAATAGTCAAATTTGAGTTCAGGGCTTCTTTGCTTTCCTGAGGAAAAATTATAGATGGGATATGTCTAGGCTATTGTCTGAACTTGTTTGCATTTGGCCTCTGAGGCCATGGTTTACTGTAGGGTCAGCTAGAACAAAAATTATCAACTTATTCTACAGGGACTTCTTCTAAGAAAAAAGGTTGGGTTTGCAGTTCTATACAGGCTAAGCTGGAGAAGAGTAGAGGGGACTGCTGACAGAATCAGTAAGTGCTTACATGACCAGCGGGCTCTGACCTCGTACCTAAGGTGCTGAGCCTGTAAATTACCAGAGCTCATTCAGCCTGGCCAAGAGAAATTGCATTCTTTGGATTGGCATAGTGTGGGAACTGTAGTATATTCTGTGTTGTTGGTTATGCCCATCTGATTGATCCATGTCAGAGTCTACACAGTAGTTTCAGCATTCTTGACTTTTCCCAATCACTAACAGTAACTAAAGGCTTGCAGGAAAGATGTGCTAATACTTACCAGTGGCTCAAATGTGGAGGGATTTCTTAGAACTGTGTTGAGTTTGTTAACTTCTGTATGAGTTTTGGGTTGTTCCTCTCTTGCTGCTGCTCTTGTGTGGGGGCTTCTTTCATCATTTCCTGAATGCCCCTTAGTTTTTCTGTAGCTGTGCTGTCCTCTGCTATCTGAGCATTGGTTTGAACAAGTGGTGTTCAAAAGAAAGGAAAATGGGAAAGCGTTGTCTGGTGCTGCAGCTTGTTCATGCTAGGGGGTGCCCAGGGTTTGAATTTCCTTGACAATTAGAAGCCTTGCTGTGTTGCTGCCATCTTGTCTGGTTTAACAACTTAAAAAGATCCCCTGGGAGCATTAAGTCCAATCTGCTCAGGTAACCTCAGTGGCTACCAGAGCATCTGCCTCATCTGTCAAATAGTTTGCTTGTCTGAGTAAGACAAGTGTTTGTGACCCCTATGTAAGAAGAAAGCTGGTTAGCCTTACGGGTCTTGTAAGTACCTTGAGCGAGTGTCAGACAGTCCTGCTTTCACTCTTGCTGTTCTGGCTGGAGAAGCTGTTTTGCAGCTGTGTTCCACTCCAGTGTGAAATTCTCCAGAAGCCAAACACTCTCACCCTCACCTGAGAAGGAACTGCTTTTTGTGTTAGTGAAATGATCTTATGAATGTGATCTTTAGGATCCTTTCAGGAACCTAAGGTTGTAGAAATCTCTTATTTTTTTCTAGTAGGGGTGGAACCCTTGCAAGAACAAACTTTTGTTCTTATCTGTACAGAGTTAAATTCTAGCAAGGGTTTTGATCACACATGCAGAACTACTGCTTTAACTATTGAACATTATTTTCTCCCTTTCATAAGAGCCTGAAGCAGAAGACGCTCCCGCAGTAAATCTTTCCCCGTCCATATTCTTTGCTCATCAATTTAATTCAAATATTTAGAAAAGTGACTAAAAATGGCACCTTGTGACTTCGTTTATCAGCCCCTGTGTATTTTTCTAATTATCTGTTTAGATCACTGCCCTACATTAGTTTTTACTGCCGTCAGCCCAGCCATGCACCTGCAGGAGAGCACCAACCACTCTGTTCTCCTCGGCTTCACCAGCCCTCAAGGAAGCTGCCAGCTAAATTTGGCTAACAGCAGGATTCCTATTACCACTGATGGCAATCCAGCTGGGCTGTTCCTGGCTCATATTGTATCCTAGTGGATGTTACAGCCCAGTTTTTTGACTAAGTCATTTGATTGGGTGAATCAGAGACATTTATAGAATAAAGGGTATCAGTGAGGGTGAAAAGGTAGGCTTGACTAGGAAGAGTGTGGAGAGGAAGGAAGAAAAAAGCAAGGAACTTCTTTCTGTTTCCAGTTACATTTCTCCTTAGTGCATTTTGCTCCAGGCAGTTCTTCAAATGCTAGAGAACTGTATACTGCTAGAAACATCTACTGCTGTTTGTGCTGGTCTAGGCCAAGTCCTTTCAGACTGTCTCCTGAGCAGTTTCCGAGTAAAGAGGTCAGTGTATCTGGTACCTGGTAGTTACTTAGGGCAGAAATATGACTAAGGAAAATATCTGTTCTAAAACATAACTGTTAGGTGAATTTTGTAAATGTATTTGTGAGCGTGAGAGAAACTAAATCACTTCAAACGTGAGCGGAATGAGATTTTTCTTGGTAAATGAGTGATTGTGCTGCCTTCCAAATGGCAGAGGAGGAAAAGCCTCGTGTACCGAATTGGTTAGGGGTGTGGAAATAGAATTGTGAAGGGCTTGGAGTGATCACTGTTGTATGCACTTGACTTGTGTTTAGCAATTTCAGGGTTAACCTACATCTGTTCCACATGCCTCTTTTCCTTGAGGTATCTGTTTGCTTCTGCTTGGGATATTCTACGATTTATCTTCTTATGCATCTCTTACAGAATCATCCATGGTGTGGGCAAACCAGATGAGGTGCTTGAGTGCGTTGAAAGGGGAGTGGACATCTTTGAGAGCTTCTTTCCCTTCCAGGTGACAGAGCGAGGCTGTGCCTTGGTGTTTGGCTATGATTACCATTCAGATCCCAAAGCAGCAGGTAGGCTGTGTCCGTATCAGCTGGTAGTGTGGCAAGCATAATTCATGCTTTGGAAGAATCTGCGTTTGAGGGTTCTTTTGTCCTTGATTTAAGTGCAACAACCACTGGAATACCTGGATTTCAAATATCCAGTGTTGCTTTTGAAAGTGGGCTGTTTTGGTGTGAAACTTACTGAGGGGAACGTGAAATCTCAGCCAAAATTTGAATGTCTGGTTAGGCAAAATGTGTTTAATGATTTCTCTGACACTGAATAGTTGTTTCTGTAGACTGAACCGTGTATCTGTCCTTTGTTTGACACCATTTACAAATTTTTCTGTTAGTGCTAGCAGTGCAGGCTGGGCAAATTTGTATAGAGTTCTACTATGATACTCAATTTCTACATTAAACTGAATATGTGTTTGTTTGTTTTTAACATATGTTTTGAAGTCCTTTTCCTTTATAGCTGACCAAAGGTAGGGATGCTGTTTCTCTGGGTAGCTTTCCTCTCAGTTTGTGTATTCATATGAGAACAGAACCAAGATGTTCATAATGCATTACCTCATTGGGCTGTGAAAGGGGAGCAAGCATAGCTACCATTAAAGCATCTGTTAAACATTCTTCAAGCAGTTGTCTTGTTTTGGACTCAGTAAATGTTTTTAATATGGAAAAAAGAACATTTTACATTTTTCTTCCTAGGTGGAACTTGGTTTCTTTTCATGCCTGGATAATTCAAAACCAGATAAATAGAACAGAACATCTTGTTTCCTTCTGCTTGCTGTCATTTTTTTTTTTTTTTAAACCCTTCTCTTTGTTTGTTGTTGTTTACCTCATCTCATCTTATTATTAAACCAAAAGAAGAAATTACGGGTAGGAATAACCTCTTTGTTCTGTTCCTATGCAACACTCACTAGATGTGGATTGTGCAAAAAATAATATTATTGATGTTTCCAGAAACATCTCCTGCTCAACAACAAAAATGCCAACCTACAAAATTATGGGGTGGTTTTTATTTTTAAGGTAGACTACTGAATATACACATATGGAATCTACATCTTCTGCGTCAGTGCTATCAGCTTCTTTTATTTCAATTGTTTAAGAAAAAAAAAAATCTAAATCTTTGAGTTGGATGACAGAATGGAGAGTAGAGTGATTGAATGCAGATCAGTAGCCTGTTTATTCCAACAAAATCCCAATAAAATCAATTTGTTCAGGTGACTGCATTCTAGTCAGCATGCCGTTCAGACTGGAAATATTTTATTAAGAATTCAGTTCAGCAGAGCAGCAAAAAGTTGTGCTGTTATTTCAGCTCTAACTCTTCATTAAGTCTGATAGATGAGTTTTCACTTGTCTCTTGCTGTTTTAATAATCTAAAATTCTATTTTTGTTAACTAACCTATGATAATTAAAAATGGTCGCTTACCATAGGAAGGAAGTGGAAACTTGTGGCAAGAGTTTTTTCTTTCGGCAAGAGAGTAGCAGAAATACTCTAGTGTAGGATTTTACAACCCTTCCTGTGCCCTTGCTGACTCTTGATAAAAGGCTGTTGTCTTTTTATTTCATAGCAGCTTTAAAACAAAATGGGGCCCAGGACCTGGAGAAAAATGGTACTGAAGAAGACCAGGAGGAGGTTGTCAAAGCTGACCCAGAAATGACACCATTTGAGATATTTCTGAAGGAGAAAAGGTATTTGTGTTTGTGAGGAAGGAACCTGCAGCTGTGCCAGGAAATACTATGGTTTTTGTCCTCTGTATTTGTCCTCTATATTTTCATGTGGTCAGTAGCTGGATGGGAAACTTCAGAAAATGCAAAACCACTGAAGGAAGTAAAGTAGACCTAGACATTGAATTAAGTGTCAGGTAGTCATTCTAGCTTGATATACAGAGCAGTGTATGGCTGAAAGTGCTATCATTTCCCTCATCTAAAGCCAGAGATTTTCAGATTGCTTATTCAGCAGACATACTGTGGCCACAGCAATGTTCCAGCTGGAAAACTAGCATGATAAAAGCTGTCTGAGGATCATTTTGTTCTTCTGCATCTAACTAACTTGAGTCATTTTCAGAAGGTACATAGGTCACTCCAAAAGTAATGCCTCCTATTTATTTCCATGGAAACTACAACAGATACAGAGAGCAGAATAACATTGATAGAGCAAATTCTCAGCTATGAAACACTATTTTTCAACTGTTTTTTTTTGTTTTGTTTTTTGTTTTTTTACAGCTTATTAGTCAACTGTGTTGATTTGTTCTATTCTCTGCCTACTTTATGAGCATAGTGCATCTCACAGTAGCAGGGAATACTATTCTGTGAATCTTTGTTTCTGGTAGCTTCCTCCTCTGTAGACTGTTTGATAGCTGATAAGGTGAGTCTTGAGCTACAGCTTTTCTGTCAGGGAAGGTGCAGATAAGCCTTCTTGCTACTGTTAGTGGTGATGCAGTCAGAATTATCTTCTGACTTAATTGTGTGGCTTCTTGGATCCATAGTGAGTTCCTGGATGCTCTTAAGAGTCCTTTGTGCCAGGCTTAGATGCAACGCATCTTAAAGAAACTAGATTCCAGCCCTCAGGGCTCAGGTCCCTGTAAAGGCCATAGAGTAACTAGATAGTCTTTGTTACCTGAGTGGGTCTTCTTACTTTTGATGTAACCAAATGTGTGTTCCTCCTTAGATACTATGATGATTTTCGTCCTTTGCTGGAAGGATGCACCTGTTACTGTTGTCAGAGGCACACTCGCGCATACCTCCACCATCTCCTTGTGAGCAATGAGCTTCTGGCTGGTGTCCTGCTCATGATGCACAACTTTCAGCACTACTTCAGCTTCTTCAGCGCCATCCGAGATGCCTTAAGAGATGACAAATTGGATCAGCTGAAAAAGCTCGTCTTCAGTCAGGCACTGCAAGGCCCAGAAAATGCAAAGATAGACCAGTGAGTTCAGAGAAAATAGAGGAGGTCGCAGCTTACATCCTTACCCAGTGGGACTGTTGAAACTTCACTGCTAGCAGAATCACCTGTTAGGTACTAAAATGCCTCCCTTCCTGGAGGGACCGTAAGGGGACGTTTTAAGATCTCACTTTCAGGCAGGGAAGGAAGATGTTATTCAAACATCTCTTGAAGTTAATTGGCTTGGTGCATTCTCAGGTTATAGAATAGCCTGAACAGCTCATAAAATCAACATGGACAGCTTTGTTTTCAATTATTCTTTGGTAGCTTTCTACGTGGGAGAACTCTTGAGTGGAAGCTCCGCAGCTGTTTGGGTCTTTTGCCCCTCTTCCCCCAAAAATGCCAGTGATGCGGTTGTCCCTTCATGCAGCTCCCTGTGAGATCCTGCCTCAGCCTAGCACACTTGCTCCTTGTGAACACTGCCAGCATCCATGTCCCCAAGAAGAAGTGGTTGGAAGTGCTGCTGTATTTAGTGGCACAAAGACACCACACCCATACTTCTGTTACTCTGCAGTGCAGAATGTTCTCTGGGCTCTCCACTTCAGCCCTTTTTACTCTGTATCCTTTACATCTGTATGGATTAAGATTTCAGTCCTTTACTGGTGTATAGATGATCATGTACCATTCTTTCCAGCTGTCCTAGCACTGGACTTATAGCAGGCTCCATTAATGCCAGTTTGAGATGGAGTTGTGAAAGGGGTGTATCACAAAAAAAGGCATTTAGACAAGATTCTGGTTATTTCTTATTTTAAGATTTCGCTTTGTTATGTCACATTCCTTTTATTCATCTCTTTTATGCCTCTGACTTTGTAATTATGGATTTATTCATTTTATATTGCAAAACAACAATAAATTTTTTTTTTTAAATCCCACTGGTACATCATTTCCATCACACCTTGAGGAACAAGGGAGTTTGAGTGCAGCACTCAAGGTGGTATCTCCTGGGAACATGAACTAGCAGCCTAAGAGAACAATGACCCATCTGGGATTAGGATACTGTCACTGAGCATTGTCTGCACTGCTTGCTTCAGAAGCAGCCATGATAGGCCTGAAAACGTTAAAGACACCTACCCCTCCCCTGAAGTTTGGAAAAATATTGCAGTTGCTGATTTTAAAGCAATTAAGTATTAATCTGCATTTTTATGCTCTTCACTGTTTCACCAAAGTAGAGAAATGCATTATGCCTCTTTCAAGATCAAAGCAGGAAATGACAGTAATGTTGGGATGTTGCAGTGCTTGTTTCTGCAGAGCCAGTTTGCACAATGCTGCATGTGTCTTTGGGAAACTTTATAGGAGGGAGCAGTGGCTATTAAAATCTCCTCATTTCACTCACATCCCATGGCACATACTCAAAATAAGCAAGATACATGAGTGCTCAGCATTCAGGCACCACGACGCCTGTATGAAGGAGATATGTCAGGAATGCTCTGCAACAGCCTGGATGACAAGGAATGCTAGCTTCTTTGATCTTGTCATGTTACCTGCATTGTTCTTAAGTTGGCTGCCCCATCACTAAGTTTAGAAGCGTCCTTTTGTGCCCTTTGGGAGTGAGCTCTGATCAGTCTCCTCATCCTGTCCCACCTCTGTGACTTAGGTTGTACTCATTTCCTTTGTCCACCACCCTGAGTGTGCTGACAAGCTGCGTGCTGGGATCTTTGTGACCAATCTAAGTGCCAATAACATGCCAGTCTTATAACACTTCTGCTCTTCCTCCTCACCTTCCAGTCATTCCATGTTGCTCCGTTCCTGTTAATTTTCCAGTGACGCTCATAAATTTTTTCATTATGATTCTCTGCTTATTTTTTTGTGTGTGTGCATGTGCGTACTAGAGCTGCAAAGAGTAAACAATTTCATACTGGGCAAAACTGCCTTTGGTCACCTACATCTGCTCCTTATCTAACACAGTAATGAATGGCACTAACTGTGCTACAACCCTGATGTGTTATATTTACACACTGTCATTCTGTCAGCACTTCTAATTCAAATCGTAAAAATTAAGCAACATTTCTAATGCCAAATTAGAAAGTTTTTTATTTTATTTCCAAGCAGAGACGTAATTCATTTCAAAAACAGAATTCTTGCCTGAACAGGCAGTTTTCTTCCCCACCTTCCACAGAGAAGCAAAAATTGAAATGAATAAAGAGCAGAAAATTCCCTGTTCTTAATTAACTTTACATAGCACAGAAAACTCTGCAAAAACATCCTTGACTGCTTTCCATTCCCAGATGGCAGAATACAAAACGAATACAGAAGAGCAGAGCAGAGCACAGAAGAGGTGGTGTGTTACAAAAACATTAAACTAGCAACTTCTAGTGTAACTTTCCCCTCGATGAAGAAAAACCTGTGCTCCTCTATTTCTGATGAGAATAATCAGCAGGCCCATATGCTAAGTGTTAAGTTCTCTGCCTCTCTGACCACTTCATCAGTATTCTGCTCAGTAACTTACTCACTTTAGAGCTATTTTAATATTTCAGACTCTTTAGCAGTTTCAAAGGTATGCCTTAAAATGTATTGAGGAAAAAAAAAATCAAATTTGGTCTTCCAAAAATGGTTTTCTCCGTTCCTCCAGATATG
>JAOWBP010000001.1:69452812-69470362 GCA_028571105.1 Tragopan temminckii | reverse complement strand
GGAGGGGGGGATAGGGGGTGATGTACTTCATGCAGAGCCTCAGCCAGCTGCCTAGATCACAGGGCTGGCAAGGACTGGCACCACCAACCTACCTCCCTCTCACACTCCCTAATGCTCCTCAGCCTCTCCACCTTCAGGTCAGCCACTAGGCTGAGTAAATCATTCAGCTGACCACACCTAACACAAGCGCTATCTATGTTGCCCTGCACGGGCCAGGCTCTGGCACTCACTGCAGCCACAGACCTGTGCACTAGTGTGTTTTTGCAGGATCCCTGTCTGGGTCTCCACATTTTTCCTGGCAATAGCCTTCCGCCAGGGTGCAGCCACGACAAACCAGCAGACTCGCTAGCACTGCTAGGGTAGCCTTGATGTGGCGTGACTCACCCGCTCTGCCCTGCTGCCGGCAGCACTGGCTCCACCTCGTCTCGTTCCCAGCCCGTTAACAGACGCCCCTACGCTTATCACTCGTTGAACAGCGAGACAACAACCCTCTTCACTATGCAGCCACACGAATGGGCGGCAAACGGTTTCTCCGTGTTTAAATAGCCCGCAGCAGCGCCGGAACGCCTCCCCTTCCCCCAACTGGCGTAGGACAGACCAACCTAGCTGCTCCCACCTCCTCGCCGCGCAGACACGTGAATGGGCGGTTTATGGCTTCTGCGCGTTTGAGCGGCTCACGTGATGCGCACGCTCCTCCCCGGGAGCGGTGGGTGCGACGGTGCGGCCGCCATCCCTGCGGCTTTCTGTACGGGCGTGGGTGCGGACGTCGTTGCCTCGGCGACGCTCACGTCCCGCCAGCCTCTCTCCCGAGAGCTGGGGGCCGCTGAGGGTCAGAAAACTGCAGAAACCCCCCTGTGCTTTGGTTGGTCAAGCAGGGTGTGCTTGGTGAAGCCGTGCTGGTTCTCCTGTATCACTTCCCTGCCTTTCACGTGCCTTAGCATAACTTCCAGGAGGATCTGCTCCACGATCTTTCCCGGCACAGAGCTGAGACTGACGGGTTGGTAGCTCCTGGGATCGTCCTTTCTACCCTTCTTAAAAATGGGTGTGATGTTACCTCTTTTTCAGTCAGCAGGGACTTTACCTGATTGCCATGACTTTTCAAGTATCATTGAAAGTGGCTTGGTGACTGCATCGGCCAATTCCCTCAGGACTCTGGGATGCATCTCATTGGCACCCACAGACTTGTGGATGTTCAGGATCATCGCTTACAGTGGGAAGGACATTGCTTCCCCAATGCCCTCCTACCAAACCAAGTGTTTGAAGGCCGTGTGATGAGCAGTTAGCAGGGAAGACTAAGGCAAAAAAAGTTGTTAAGTACCTCAGCGTTTTTCTTGACTGTTGTTACCAGCCTGCCTGTGTCATTCACCGAGGGTGAAAGCCCTCCTGGACTTCCTTTGTTTGACTGAGGTAGCTGTAGAAGCCTTTCTTGTTCTTCTTGGCATCCTTTGTCAAGTTCAGTTCAAGCTGGGCCTTGGCTTTCCTGACCCCATCCCTACACAGCCCAGCAGCTTTCTTATACTCTTCCACAGTACCTATCCCTGTTTCCACTGCCTGTGCATTTTCTTTTTGCTCTTCAGTTTGACCAGCAGGTCCCAGCTCAGCCATGCTGGTCTCTTTCCTGACTTCCTACAGCTGGGAATGGAGAGCTCTTGTGCCTTGAGGAAAGCCACCTTTATGATCTGCCAGCTCTGTTCCAGACCTTTGCCCATGAGGACACTTTCCCAGGGTGTTTTGTTGACTAACTCCCTGAACAGCTGGAATTTAGCTTTCCTAAAGTTTAGCTTCCTAATTTTACTCTTTGCCTGTCTCATATCTCTCTGGAGCGTGAACTCAACCGTAGCATGGTCACTACAGCCCAGGCAGCCTCCAATCCTGATGTTACCGATCAGTTCATTTGCACTGATGAGCAACAGGTTCAGTATTGCATCCCCCCTCGTGGGTTACTCATGTCAGGAAGTTATCTTCAATGCAGGACCCTCTTGATTTGCCTGCAGCTCACTGTGCTATTTTTCCAGCAGATGTCTGGGTGGTTGAAATCCCCCAGCAGGACGAGCGCTTGCAGTTGCAATGCCTTCTGTACCTGGAGGTAGAAGGCCTCATCGACAAGCTCTGCCTAATCTGGTGTCCTGTAGTAGACACCCATCACAAGGCTCCCCTCGTTGACTTGGTCTCTAGCTGTCACCTAGAGGCTTTCAACTTGCTCATAAGTATTCTTCAGGGACAATTCTTCACACTCTGTTCCCTTCCTGATGTCGATAGCAACACCCCCTTCCCTCCTTCCTCATCTGTCCTTCCTGAACAGCTTGTAGCCATCGATAGCCATACTCCAGTCATGAGAATCATCCCACCAGGTTTCAGTGATGACAACTATATCATGGTTTTCCAGTAGCACGGTAGCTTCCAGTGCCTCCCATTTTTTTCCCAAACTGCATGCACTGGTGTAGAGGCACTTCAGCTGAGCAGCTGGTCTCCTCACTTCCTTAATGCTTTTTAAGTATTTCACTTGATTTTCCCTGTTGCCTTCTCCTATTGTCCCAGGAGTCACTGCCTCATCATAGGATTTCATATATGCAGCAGTGTTGCTAGCACCTCTCAGTGCAGCATATCCTTCAAGGCCCCTGCCAGCACCCTATGCTTCTAAAATAGCTGTGCCACCCCGCACCCCATCATGGGAAAGCTCACTATCCACCCAAGATCTGCCCAGATCTTTTTGTATTACCCTTCCCAGTCCAGAATGGAACTGTATGCAATATGATGTCACATTTAATGTCATTATGTGCTGAAAAACAGCTGGGGAAACCAACCTTTAGGAAGGGCAGATGTTCAGCAAAGCCAGGTGAGCTGGGCTGGGGGCAGATCACAGGAGGCTGGCAGGCAGCTGAAGCCTTCAAAGAGGTGCAGAATCTTCAAGGAGGGAGGAGTGGGAGATGAAGCAGAGGCAAATAAGATGATTAGCACTTGACAAGGCCAGCAAAGAGAGTAGCAGGAGCTGTGCATGATGTCCAGAGCATTGGCAACACTGAGTTGCAGAAGACACTGATATGAGGCCTTTTGCATCCTTTGTTTCGTGCATATCTTGAGGAGGAACGAGCATCTTGTTGTTCAGGAAATTCAGCCATGGCTGCTATCCTCCTGCTCACCAGGAAGCAAAAGGCTGAGAAGTGATGCTGGTGGCCTTCACACCTGAGGCTCTGGGGTGCTGGCCTCACCCTGATACCTAACGGTTAGTTGCACCACAGAGGTACAGCTAACAAGATGTTAGTGCGGTGGAACTCACAGTCTGCCCACCTCCCTCAGCGTGTCCTTCATGGGCAGACAGGAATGCTGCTGCTTCTCTGCTGGGGCAAAGCAAGGTGAGCAGCCTATCTGCATCGTGGCCCCTCGGCAGAGGTACAGGGTGGCAAAGAGACACACAGTCCCATAGCGAGCATGCTTCTGCCCAGTGAAAAGTAGTCCTTATTGTGCTGTGTGGTTAGCATTGCTCACAGCTGCAGGGTAAAACTTATTAAAACTGACAAGAGTCCCCAAGGCAGGGAACCGGAAAGGTCTCTCCCACATCACCAAGCATAGAGCCGGCTGGTGCTTGTCTTGCCAAGATGCTTAAATCATTACTCTGAAATTAATTTTTAATTTTGCTCATTTTCTGCTTTGGCTCTAGAGGCTTTCTGTTTCTTTGTTTCACATTTCTAGAGGCGTTTTAGGGAAGAGCTGAGAACAGTGTCTAGCAAGATGGGACTTGCTGATGTGCAGTCAGAATCATGAGGGAGGCTCAGGAGAACTCTTTGCCTGGGCCCAGGGGGAGGGCATCCCTACTGGAGAGAGGCGTGGCTGGTGGGCTGTGGTTCTGGCAGTTGAGACTGAGTGAAACCAAAGTGATGTTTGATGTGAGAAATGTCTTCTTTAACCCAGAGCAGAAGGGGCTAAGGGGAGGCCCCATGGCGACTTACAACTTCTCACGAGGGGAGCAGAGGAGCACTGAACTCTGCTCTCTGTGAGCGTGACAGGGCCTGAGGGAGCTGTGTCAGGGCAGGGCAGCTGGGGGTTAGGGACAGGTTCTGCACTGGAGGGCAGTGGGCATGGAACAGGCTGCCCAGGGCAGTGGGTGCCATGGCCCCAAACTGCTGGAATTCAAGGAGTGTTTGTACACTGTGCTCAGACATAGGGTTTGGATTTTGGGTGTTCATATGTGGGGCCAGGAGTTGGACTCTGTGATCCTTGTGGGTCCCTTCTAACTCGGGTTGTTCTGTTATTCTATGATTCTAACTCCTATTCAGTGTCATAGGAGCTGATGCTGGCTTTGAAGACGTTGTTATTAGGAGAAGTTCACTTCAGTTGTTCACTAGACGGGCTAATTCAGATCTGGGATACTTGTATTAGACCACACAGGTCAGGAGTATTTGCAGGCCACTAGAGCCTGTCATCATATCATGAGCGGACCTACACACAGGTTCTCTGACTGTCCACAGTTCCTGCTCCTAGTTTGGCAGCGATTGACTGGGTTTTTCAAAAGCTGTCAGATAAGTAGCAGCATCTGAAGCAGAGCTTTGGTTTGCACTGAGCTTAAACAAACCTCTATCTTATGTAAGGCTGCTCAGCCAGAGTAGCTGCTGGCCTGAGTGGGTTGTGCTGATCCCAGCTGTCAGCAGAGGACCAACTTGGGGGAAATAGGAGTGCAGTTGCCACTCTGACTTCCCTTGCATAGGCTGAAATACAGCAGTCTCCAGGTGTTCTTCGCCCAAGCAAGAGTTGCTTGTGCTTCGACCCATAGCAAGGTGCAGCTGAATAGCTGGCCTGCCTGTCCCTTAAGGAATCTAGGGAGGATTCACTGTGGGCAAGAGAGACTTTCTGCAAGGCTATGCAGGGTTTTGTCCTAATTGTAGCCTGAACAATGGTTTATTTTCAAATATGACTGTATCTGAGACTGTTAAGATGACACGTCCCACAGCTGGAGCATGGTAGCTGAGCATGGGCGTTGGCAGAGCATGATGGCTGCCACAAAGCAGCCTGAGGAGAGGTCACAGACTGAGAGGCGCCATGGAAGACAGGTTCTGCCTGAACAAGGCATGGCAGCACGTGGACTGCAGTGGCTTAATCACAGCCTTTTGTAGGTTGGGACTAATGTCTGCCAGGAGAAATAGTGGAGAAAGGGGTAAATGGTGTTTTTCAGTCAATTTTTTCATGCGTGCTGTGCCACTGCTCCAAGTTATGTCTAGACAGGCAGTGCTTGGATGTCTTCCTCTTGCCTTGCTGGGCAAACTGCTGTTGTTCCCTATGGGTTTGGGTTTTGCCAGCTCCCTTCTGTCTCCAGAGGCTCTTAACTCTCCTTAAAACCGCCACAGAGATGCTTTCTGGCTCTTCTGCCTGCTGGCTTGATCACAAATGGTGTCTAGCACAGGGGACCTTTAGTATCCTATCCCTGCTACCATGTGGAGCACAGTGAGGGTGGGCATAGACTGCGCAGTACCTGGCTGTGCCACGTATCTGTTGTGCCATGCCAGCAGTGCAGGCTTCCCAGATCTGTGAATTATATGCAGCCTGTAGCAGGCTCCAAGCTCCCTCTCTACCTCTGTGGGAGAGGAGCTTCTGCATCTTCCAAGGACTGATGCTGGAGGAGCGAGGAGTCCAACAGCTCACAGCACTTTCACTTGCTTCTACTCCTTGGGCTTTCCTGCAAGGCCACTTGTGTTCTTATTGCCGTGGTAAGACTGAGGCACAGAACTCAAGCAGTATTTGAGGGAGGGAGAAAGTCACTGTTCTATTTTGGAGCTGAATTTATGTGATTGTGGGTAGATTTTGTGATGGGTTTTGCTTAAGGAAAAGGTTCAGATTCAAGTAAGATTGGACTGAACTTAACAACTGAGAAATGCTAGGCTAGTGTCCAAAACGGACTCAGTCACCCTTTAGAAGATCTGTTTCCTGTTTTCCACCTTTCTGTCAACTCTATGTAAAGAAACCAAAGCTGGTCTCTGGTGGTCTGTGTTATGACAGCATCTTAATGAGAATTACTGGGGCAGCAATCTTTCCAGAGGTTGATTTGCTGGATTTATCCCCAGCATATCCTGAGTGCCTCCTATGCACTCCAGCGCCTCTAAGCAGATGGAATAACACTACCACATGCCTGTTTAGCATAGCTGAGAAATGAGTTTACCACATTTTCAGAATTTGTCTGCGAGAGGTGTTTACAACAGGCATTGATTTCTTTCCCAGTTTCACTAGTGCTTCACTGTGTGAGGCCTGGAGAAACACTTCCCTGCTTTGTTCTGTATTAGTAAAAGGCAGGCACTAATAATGACCTTGCGTGGGTGTCTGAGAGGATGATCGCTTCACAGAGGGAAAGTGCTGAGAGGGCTACCAGTGAGAAAAGGCTTATGGCAAATGTGGCAAATAGATCCCACCAAAGCACCAAAACTTCCAATTAGATATGTGTTTTATTCGATTAATGCAATTACAATACAGTATGAAGAGCATCTCTTCACACAAACTATACATGCTGTCCACTAGTGTCCCACCCCAAAACCCATCAAACAAGAGAAGGACAATGTTTTGGCTTTGTATTAGGAAAGAGAGAAAGCACTGCTTGGATGGAGGAGCCAAGGTGTAGAAGGCATAGACTACTTGTAGTTATGCCCAAAGCTGTCAAAGCGTGACTAACAGCACTGCTAAGCCAAAGCTTGGGAGAAAAAGCTGGGGCCCCTGGTGAGTCTCTCTCGGATCCTGTACAGTGAGAGGGGAAAATGGGAGAAACATCAAAACTGTCCCAGGATGGGTTTTTCTGTACAGGGAGAAGAGCATTAGACTGCTCTGGCATGAGACCAGCTGGCATGGCCTAGCAGGACTCATCTGTGTTTTGACCTAGGAACTATCGGAGATGGATTTGTGAAATACCATGGGGAAAGGAGACCATGGAAGGACTGCTTCAGAACAGCTGTGGGAAACTGGGCCAGCCTGCGTGCTGACATCTGGGTTGACAAGGGGACTGATGAGCTGGCCTGAGGTGCTAGTTATTTCTTTCCGGAGGGATGTTATCAAAACCGTCTCCCCAGGGCTGTGTTGTGAGAGCAGGTATTGCAGCAGTCAGGATGAATCCTTATTCTGGTCGTGCTTTGGATGAGGTTCAGTGCATTCCCAAACAACCAGAAATGCTGGCCCTGCCGTCAGCAGCAGAGGATCTTGAGGAAGGCTCTGCGGAAGTCAGTGTTGAACGTGGTGTAGATGATGGGATTGAGGGCGCTGTTGACGTAACCAAGCCAGGTGCTGGCACTGTACAGCCCTGGGGGCACATGGCAGGCCAGGCAGTGGGTGTTGAGGATGTGAATCAAGAAGAATGGCATCCAGCAGACTATGAATGTCCCTGAGTTCAAAGAAAGAAAACAAACTCTGACTTCAGAGAGAATCAAGAACTTGGAAAGAGGGCTACACATGTGCCCTCGTCCCCGACCTTTTCACTATTTCCCTGCAGCCCGGTTCACCTGTCTGCCTTCGGTAAATGCAGAAGGTGACATTAATTCCTGATGGAGAGGGACTTTGCAAGAGTTTAGGTTCCTCAGTGTCAGTTATGTAATGAACAGTACTTTAGATGTGGCCTGCAGACAGTGGCCAAAACTTAGGAGGAAAGACTACTGCCTTAACTGTTTTAAAGAGTTATGATGAGGGCTGCTTTATTTCCCTGTTAGTACTCAGTTAATGAGGGGAACTGGCTCTCACTCACCCAGAACAATAGCCAGCATCTGTGTAGCCTTCCTCTCCCGAAGCTGGATCAGCCGAGGCTGCTGGTGTGCTAGCTTCAGAGAGCTGACAGTTTTGCCATTACTGAGCCTCTGTACCTCCAGCCCAGGATTCTTACTCTTTCTCCTCACTTCTAGCCTGTTGTGTTGTGGAATCCCAGGTGTCTTGCTGAGAGATCTTTCTTGGCAGAAGCTGCGGTACTGCTGGAGGCTGAAGGCAGTCAGCAACTTTCTTTTGGTAGACATCTCGTGGTCTGAGCATTTGAGCTGGAGACAGGGGGAAAATGGGCCCTGGCATCTCTTTGGCAAAGTTTTCCTCTTGATGTGTTCCTGCAAAAGAGGATGCCACAGAGGAGCTTGGAACCATCTCATCTGTTCATTGGGTCAAAGGATGATGAGAAAAGTTGTAGGAGTTATCCTTAGCCTGTATCATTTCTTGGGTGCTAAGACTAACCTCTGGGGATGGCACAAAATCTAGTGATCAGGACTGGCCTTAACTTATCAGAAGGATGAACCAGAATGTGACAGCTCTCTGCCTCTATCCCGCCAAGGAGAAGCAAGAGAACAAGAAGAGTTGAACCACCTGCTCTGCTAACCTCTCACTTGTTGTGCTGTATTGGCCCTGATACCCTAAACATCCTGACCCATTCCTAATGTAGCTTCGCTCTGAGAAAATGGTTAAAACAAATGGGCTTGCATGGCTTGCGTGACCAGGTGATCCCTTTCAAATTATTGTGTTGGTTCCCTTGAGCATTTTGAACTCTTAAGTGTGATGAATAAAGATTTTTTATTAATAATCTAGGTCATTAAAGTCTGTGAAGCCTCAAGAATGAAACTTCATAGAGTAAAAATCAATAAATGAATAAATCAGTTTCATTGACAGAGAAAGGACAGCTCAGAAGGAACAGTGGTATAGGCTGTGCTCTTTTCCAGTTGCCTGGATCCAGAGGCAGAGATACACTTGGGATATCTTGTTTCCAGAGTGCTAAAAAAGGACTTAACCAAAGCTTCTGCAACTCAAATACTATGGTGTATGAAGAATGGGATGAAAAGATGTCATATCCCTTCTTTGTGCTTTCCATTCTGTGCTTTGACCCTCTGAAGAGATGATAAATGCCCTGTCCTTTTTGACAGTTCCTACTGTGTTCATGTGGATCTTACTTTGTGTGTAAAACATGGTTTGGTGCTGGTGTTGTAGCTGCACTGCCGAGTGAGGGTTCTCTTCTTTTGCCTTTGTCTTAGAACGAGGTAAATCCGGACATAGAGCAGAAGGGTCACCATGAAGGGGAGGTAGAAGGATACCAAAGAGGAGTAGATTATGAAAACAGGATTGGATATTGAACAGACACTGGGATCCCCTGGGGAAGAGAAAAAAGAGAGAGGAACAGCTGAGCTGCTTCAGTTTATTGGAAGGAGGCCCTGGTGTATTAGCAAAGCAGGTAATATGCTGGCTGAGGGACAAGGGCAGTCTAAGGAGCACAAGCATCTCCAGTCTCCTTTATTGCAAATTATACTGTGGCTTAGCCAGTCACCTAAACGGTGTTTAAAACCAGCTCTGCCTCAGACCATCTAGCATGACCCATCATACATCTGCTTGTTCTTCTGGCCAACAGCTGTGCCCGCTTCTCTCACTTCAATTTCCATTCTTCCTCAGAAGATCCTTTGTCCTTTCTCCCGTTCCTGACATCTTCTGAGATGTTCTTTCCAGTTCCCTAAAATTTCCTATAGCTTCAAAAACCTGCAGGTTCCATGCTAAATGACCTGGCCGTATAAAGGGCAGCTCTACTGCCAGCCCCACCCTGTGTGCTATTGTTCAGGATGTCACTTACCTGTAGTATTGAAGCCAAAGAGGAGAGGGCATGACACTGCGAATGCCAGCATCCAGACTACCACAATCATGAGAGAGACCCTTCTGCAGGAGCTCTGCCCAGTGTTGTACTGGTACTGCACTGGTTTCACCACTGCAGTGTATCTGTGAACCAAACCAGCTCCAGAAAAAGGAGAGGTAAGAATGGCGGGAGGAGAAGCATCAGGTTTTAAAAGGAGGAAGGAAAGTAACATAGGGAATGTGATGGTAGAAGTGATGAAGAGATGAAAGAGGAAAGAAGAACAGATGATGGATCAGCAGTTTGCAAAAATGATAAGCAGGGTATTGTGGGGAGGAACAAAGGAAAACAGAGTTAGTTGGCAGCATTGGGGAGAAATGCGTGCAGAACTGCTGGCATGAAGCTACAAGATTTGTGGTACCAGATGGGCCCCTCAGCCCCCTAGAGTTACATATGCACTGCTGGGAAGGAGCACTCTCTGGAGCAACCATGGCCCATTCTTCTGTGCCTCAACTGTCCTCCCTGGTGTTGACCATGTGGACAGCCAGATGATTGCCCACCAGTGTGTATTCAGGGACATTTGGGTGCCAGGGTGCCCTAGAAAACAGCTCCACAAACCTAGGATTTGGAAAGCTCAGGAGTCTTGGCTTGAGGATCACCCAGTGGCAGAACTGAACTGAAATGGGGAAAGATGCTTCTATGGAGAAAGATTGGTCCAGCCCATTGCTGAGAGCTGCCTCTTTAGTTTAGCTTTGAACCAGAAATTACAAAGGTACAGTATATTGTGCTTCTTCCTTTCCCTTCTGATCCCCGTAAGGAGGAAGTTTAGGGCCTAACTGGACCACGTGTGCCAAGGTCTTGGCTCCCAGCTTTCACTGCTGCCTAGAAAAAGCTAAATTTTCAGACACAGGAAAACAGGACAGGGCTGAAGATTATGCAGCAATAATCTTCTCCCCTCCATATGTATATGGCAGGACTTTCTTTAGTAAATCTTCCTGGGGAAATATCTTTACTCAATGGGAACTAGATAGTTGATTCTGGTTTCTGCCTTCAGAAGGAATGAGGATGTGGCCGACTATCAATACGTAATGCTTTATTGCTTGTGATCTCCACCTTTTCTTAAGTGTAGACATCTTCTAGCACATAGTGGGCTAAGCCATATTCATAGCTGTAGAGACAGTGACAGACCTGATGGAAAGCTTATGTTCCTGAGGATGCTGGTGCTGCCTGTGCAAATCCCACATCCACATCCCTTACATAGTTGTCTGGGGCCTACACCCCCCTGGGCTATTCTCCTGTATGTACCTGGTACTCACCTGTCAATGCTGATGGCACAGAGGTTTAAAATGCTGGCTGTGCACATCATGACATCCATGGTGACAAAGACATCGCAACAGATGCGGCTGAAAGTCCAGACTCCCCCAGTCACCTGCATCAGGAATCACAAAGCCGTCAGCCCTGTTCTTCATCAAGTTCTAAAAAGTTATGTATAAGAGGGTGCTCTCCTCCAAGCACCTCAACATCAAGATGAATTTGTATTCACTGTGATGCTCAGGGCGAAACTGATACATCTATGTTATGTTCTGGATAACATGTGGTGAGTCCCAGAAAATCCAGGAGCTGAATTTAACTGCTTTACTTACTCTTACAGAACGAGGCAGTGTGCAGAAATAGATAGCAGCTGTCCATTTTTTTATGGCTTAGCATGATAAATTGAATTAAATATGATATCACTGTATACATTCTTTGATTAAGAATTATCTGAGAAAATCTAAGGGCTAAAAGTGTTCCTCAACTTAGCTGTTGGAGTTCTGCTGGAGTTCTTTTGTAGCCACTGAGCTTGAAAAACGCTGAAAATCTTACGCATTTATGCATGAAGCAGAGACCTGAGAACCGAGGCTTCTCCAGAACCTCATCTGGATTCTTATCTCAGTTACAGATTTCGATTATTAGATCTGAATGAGAATCAAAAGCTATTCACATAAAGGGTTTTGGGTCACTACCTTGTCTAGCTTCTGTTCTGCTTGCTTTGAATTTTTAATCAGGAAAGCTTAGCTGTGGCCAATCTTTGTGATGGAGAAATACATTTTTGGCCCAGGTGCTGAGATCTTCACAACTGACATTTTCATCTGGCAACAGCGTGCTCCAAACACTGTGTAGCACTGCTGTGCATGGGTCAGCTCTCCTCGAGGCTGCAATGGCGGCCTGGCTCAGAGGGAAGTGGTCAAGGAGCATCTGCTCCTTGCAGAAGATGAACAAGGAAGCAGCCTGCTCTAAAACAGATAAGCCTAATGAATGAATACAGCTAAGATCTAAAGTAGTGCACGTAGTTTTGGGGCATAGGAAAGACACTGATGAACTGGACTAAGTCCAGCAGTGGGCCACTGAGATGGTCCTGAGGGACTGAAGCACTTGTCTTGTGAGAAGCTAAGGGAACAGGCCTTGATCAGCCTGAAGAAGAAATGATTTTGTGGGGACCTAGCAACAGCCCCTCAGTATCTAATGGGAGGTATTAAGAGAGTTGGAGCCAGATTACTGAAAAGCTAGGCTTTTCTCAGCGGTGTGTGGTAAGAAAAATAAGAGACAATAGGCATTCACCAAATGAAGAGAGGTTCAAAGTGGTAATGAAGCAGTGGAGCGGGTTTCCTGGAGAGGCTGTGCAGGCTCCATCCTTCGAGGTTTTCAAGAACAAACTGGATAGAGCCCTGAGCAGCCTGTTCTGACCTCATGGTTGACCCTGCCTGAGGTTGGAATGGGACCAGAGGCCCCCAGAATTGTCCTGTGATCTAGTGAATATGTGCCAGCAACCTACCTCTCAGGACTCTCGGGCCATGCAGCATAGAAAAAAGCTGATGAGGCATGAAAGGTGTAACAGCTTCTTACAAATGACTTTTCTTAGAATGGGTGTGTGCTCCTCCTTCAGCCCCTGCTCCCCCATCTACATCACTGATCTTAGCTTAGGTCATTTATTGTATTCTATCTCTCTTGGGAGATTTGTATCAGATGAAATGGGGAGAGGGTGATGAAGTGCTGGAACGGGTTGTCCAGAGAGGTTGTGGATGTCTGATCCCTGCAGGTGTTCAAGGTCAGGTTGGATGGGGCCCTGGGCAGCCTGATCTAGTTGGTGGCAGTCCTGCCTATGGCAGGGAGTTGGGTCTGGATGATCTTTAAGGTCCTTTTCCAACCTAAGCCATTCTATGATGTCTATTATGTCTTTGATGATGTCTAAGACAAGAGATAGACACTTGAAAATTCCCATACCAGGACAGGCTGGAGATGGTGCCACAAGGGGTGCCCTTTTCTTGTAGGTCAATGGGTCAACACTATGGCAAGCATCGGTACCTGAGAGGGGTGCAGCTCACTGCAGAGAGAAACAACACTGTATGGATTTTTTTTTTCAAGGTTCAAGAAATCATCCCGAGAAACTGCCATGTTTTTGACTGTTCCTGTGCCACCACTCCTGCACACGGGCACAGAAACTTGCTGGGGTGAGCTTTGCCTTCAGGGGGTTCTCTGCTGGGCCCAACTGCTGTATGTCAGAAGTCAGGCACTGAACCGACTGCCAGAGGAACATTAGATCCCCTAGCACTGAATGGATGCATGGGAGAGAAAAGGAAATCAGCCTACAAAACGCAGAAAAGAACTGTGCTTTCATCTTCAGTTTTCTTATAAATTTTCTAGTGCTTTTGGGGCGCCTTTGTTTCCTTTTCAAAAACAGCAAGCAAAAAGAAAGAAGAAAAACAAAACCTACCTTAGAGATTTTTTGCACAATTAGAAAACTACTAGATGTACAAACTGAAGGCTGCCCCTCAGAGACTTGATCAGGTAGGTTCCTTTTTTAAGGAAATCCCACATCATTTGTGCATTAGCTGCAGATTTTGGGACCTGCTTGCCCACTTCAAAACATCTAGTAATTATAAATGCTGGAAATCTTTGCGGTGGGACCTAATAAAGGGTGCTTCTGTAGTGTGAGGCAAAATACAATGCAGTGTGTGTGTGTGTATGTTTGTGTGTGTGTGAGAGAGAGAGATCTGTGAAGTCTGAAGAATATCTCACCAGGAATTGCTGGCAGGTGTTTGCATGAAGCCAGCTGCTGCTACCCTAGCAGATGTGCAAGCACTTAATGGAAGGAGTTTCTAAGGTCCTGAGCATATTTGAACAGAAAGCCCAAAGAGGAGCTCTGGGAATGTGGACCATTAAAACTGAAGAAGCCGGTGGTGGGAATGGCTGTGAAGTGAACCCTCTCAGGATGATGTATTCAGATCACATCACTTGTATATTAAGCTGCTGCTTGTATTCAGGAGATGCTTGGCAGATCAAAATGTTGGGCTTGAAACCCATTCTAGCTTTCACCAGTCAGAATTAAAATGAGGGCCAGCCCCACAGAAGTCAGTGAAGAAGCTGATGTTTACATACATGAGAATACAGAATTTATTCCAGAATTGAACAAAGAAGTGCCTTTTTATTATAGGCCTTGTTCATGCTTTCAGATTTTATTTCTGCTCTTTATTTTCTTGTTCCACTCATCTTTGTTACAGAAGCAATAACTTGCCATGGTTTTCATATGCTAGCAGGGCACCTATTCTTTATCCCTCTGGAGTCTTTTATCCAGGAATCTCAAAGCACATTGCAGGTATTAATTGAATGTCACCTCACAACTGCGTGGATGAGGTGGATGGTTAAATAATATTCTCCTCTTATAGACGATGAGAGCAAATCTCACAGAGATGAGCCGATACAATCTCTCATTACCACTCAGTGTGTGTACAGCAGAACTGAGAACAGAGTCCAGGATGAAATCTTGGTTCTGTCAAAGACAGAACAGCTAATGGTCCCTATGGACCATTCAGGTCAGGCTCTCACCTTATCCTACATGGTGACCAGCCTGCTTTATCCACAAAACTGCAGCATTGTTATTTTTAAATTTAGGTAGTCTTCCAATCTAAAAACCATTTTTGTGCATTCATAAACTTATGCAAATCCATCACTCTCCTGAATCCCTAAAAATAAACAAAGGAATCTGTAAATCGTATTAAAATAATGATGCGTGGATAGGAATAAATTAAGCATGAACACAAAGTTGCATCAGGTTTGTAAGCAGCTGTGCCTCTAAGCATGATCACTTAAAGAGTTTTGTATTTAAGAGAAAGTTCTTGGGGATGCCATTAGCACCCTGCAGCTGAGAAATCCCACTTATGCTTTTGCATGGCCAGAGAAACTAAAAGCATGCGTTCAGACAGGCCAGCTGACAAGTGGGAAACTGCTGGGGGCAGAGGCTGCTCCACAGATGTGCCCCTGTGCACACACTCTCCACAGCAATAGCAACTGGTAAGTCTTTTCTAATGCAGTGCATATTGTGATTTCTTTCGAGACTGGAATTATGTTTGAGGTAATGGAATATTCCTGTATGAGCAGTCTGAAATTAAATTTGATTTTAATAATACTTTTTAGGTGTAATCAAAATGTATAGTCTATTTTTTTTTTAATTGGGTTGTCTTTCCTCTCCTTATTCCTTGCTTTTTATTGTTCTTCCCTTCTTTATTGCCTCCATCTCTCCAGCACCCCTTCCTACCCCATAAGGTAACACCACCGAGGGACACATGTCCTGCAGAGCAGCTCCAAGACTGCTCCACACAGATTAGTCTAAATATCACTATTAACTTCTTTAGGAACATGATCACACAAGCAGGATTATGATGCTTTGTTCTTTCATTCCACAGTGATGCTATACATAAATAATTAACCATCAATACCCTTACTAATTAATGATGCTTGTACACAGAACAGACCCTTAATTTCTCTTAATTGTGGTCTTGCTGATACTGCAACAGATACAGTTTGGGAGAGGCTTGGTTTAACATAAGGGAAATGCCTGCACTCAGTGCCAAACTTTAGAGATCTGCTCGCTACTCAAAGTGCCCTGTTGACAGATGAGGGCTGCAGACCACTGCCACTCCACTGCTGCTTCATCAGATATCCTTGCACATGCACAGCTGGTTTGGCATTTGCTGGAGTTGTCCTGTATTGTCCTACTTTCTATTCATGTACTGTATAGCCTATATACACAAGTTAAAATCCCTCTCTGCTGCTGCTTTGCTTTGTGGGAAGGAGGTCAGCCAAAGGTGGGCAGCTGTCACCAGAATGCTTTACCCACCCTCAGGCCTGATCCCACCTTGCCCCTTAGAGAAGGAGCACAAGACTTCGTAGAGATCATAGCTCAGAGGCTTGTTCTGTCTCTGTTATCATGGGAACAGGGCTGACAGGGCACAGCTGAAAGCTTATGGCTCATAGGCATTCACTCTAATTTTTCTGGATCTACCAATTTACTTGAGTTAGCATGAAAATGCTAAAGAGAACAGATACAAATGCCAGCTGTAGTGTGTTTTCCTGTATTTACTGTAGCAAAAATGTTTACTGCTGGAGTGGCTTCAGTAATTCAGGATTTTGCCACTATGTAGGGGAATTTGGAGTCCATCTTTACTACCCTGTATCTGACAATGTTCTTCATACTGTCACTGTCACGCTACTATAGATTTACACCAGCCCGATGTGCAAAACTTGGGAAAGTGAGAATAAGACCTTGAGGGCTTGATGAATCCTTTGAAGTTATTGTGAAAACTCTCACTTGACTTAAAAAGATTTTGGAGCATGATCCTTAGCTTCATCTCTTTGTCAGCCTGCTTAGGTAATGTTACTTGGAGCTATCATCACAGACATTAAGGTTCTGAAGCTCCACGAGAAATGAGTATTTGACCATTCTTTTGTTCTCTTGCCAGCAGGCAGGGATTGATCTGGACTCTGAGATGAGTTCCTTTAAGATATTTCCACCTTCTTGCCTCCCCTTGTCATTCCTAATCCATCATAGTGCCCAGCTTCAAGGACACCCAAATTAAACGTTGTTAGCACACTGAGACCCAAAGCTGACATTACTGGAGGTAGCCCAGTTGCCGTTTGAACTAAAAGAGCTGTGCCAGAAAGAGCTGGGCTCAGGATATGTGCTGGTGGGGTGTACTTCTCCAGCTTGACTGTGGTCTCCTAGGGCCACCTGTGGGCCACCACACACACAAGTGCTCCAGAGCTAGCTGGGAGGCTGAAATGCAAATGGACTTTATCTGTCCCAGAGCTTGCCTATCCAGAATGCGCGTGGTCATGCCAGTTAACTTGTACCTCGGTTCAATGCTGCTTCACTTTTCCAAGATGTACTCACCTCCAGGTACACCACCCATGGCATCACTAAAGTAGCCACCAGCAAGTCCGCCACTGCCAGGCTTACCACAAGGTAGTTTGTGGTGGTTTGCAAGGTGCGCTCCCTCAGCACAGCTAAGCAGACCAGCACGTTCCCAAAGATGATAGCCAAAATCAGGATGCAGTAACAGAGGGCATAGTAGGCGTGTGAGCGTGGCAGGTCAGGTTCTGTTGTGTTACCTGCTCCACAGGAAACAGAGCTGGTGGTGTTAAGATGAATGCTGGCTCTTGTGAAGAGTGCCATGGGGATGCCGCTGCACAGAGAAAAAGATGAGTGAAAACTGAGCCATACGATAATTCTGGAGAATGACACATTTTGGTAGATGGTATATGTCTGTCATATTTCATTTGTGATGCTTCTTCAAGTCAAATTTAGAGGTCTTTATTCTGCTCAAATAAAGGCAGACCTTTATTTTACAGTCTAGTTTGTCCTGGTTTGTTTTTCATTGAATCTAAGCCAAAAGAAGAATGCAATATTTCATTTGCTATCATAGAACCATAGAATTATAGACTATCCCGAGTTGGAAGGAACCCACAGGGATCATCGAGTGCAACTCCCTGCTCCATACAGCACCACCCCAAATCCAAACCCTATGTCTGAGAGTGCTGTCCAAACACTCCTTGCACTCTGGCACTCAGGGCCGTGCCCACTGCCCTGGGCAGCCCGTCCCACGCCCCCCGCCCTGTGGTGCAGACCCTGTCCCTAACCCCCAGCTGCCCCTCCCCTGGCACAGCTCCATGCCGTTCCCTCGGGC
>JAOWBP010000001.1:69412744-69436599 GCA_028571105.1 Tragopan temminckii | reverse complement strand
ATTGAAGTTGCTGTTTTTTAAGAAAATTATGTTCCTTTTTTCCCATATCCTAAAACATACAGATGTGAATATTCATACGTGTATTTCTTAAAATCCTGATCTGGGAGTTTTGCTATAGCCTAAGCATGAGCGGTAAATCCCCAGCTGTGGATACTGCATGGCTATGCTAATGTTGTATACTATTGTACATGAATGGTACTTTTCTTGTGGGGCATTTTATCAATCCGTTGACCTTTGTAGGGTCACTTTTAAACAAATTAAAATTGGGACTGCATCTATGTCAGTCAGCTGGCAATGAAGCTTACCCATCCTGTTGGTGGGTCAGGCAGTGCTGTGGGCTGTTGATGGAGGCTCTAGAGGAGTGACACACTGTTGTGGCCCTTGCGTTGTTATACGGTGTGAGTTATATGCCTTGGGAATCAAGATGCTTGGTCATACAGTCATCTTGTTGCACATCTGGCCTGGGCAGTTGACCAATGTCTGAGCCCAGGCAGAAGGGTTAGAGGTGCTCGGCAGGAAAGATTCCAGCCAGTCTGGTGACAGTCTGCACACAACTGCCTGGCTTCTTGGAGTAAGAAGCCTGAAGGCTGGGGAAAGACTTGTAATGAGCAGTGGTGGACCCTGTTCAGTCCATGAACCCCGTGGAGTGCTCCCTTCGCCAGTCCTTCCTTAAGATTTCCTTCCTCAGAAAATCAGGAAGAGTCTTCAACCCGCACTAAGTTTGTGATTTTGCGTTCACCTGCATCTTTCGTTCCCTTTGGGTGCCTGAGGTTTATGCCACCAGGAAGGCAAAGAAATCTCTCAGAGCTGTATGAAGGTATGAAGATATAAATGAATGTCTGCATGTGTGTGTGTGTGTATGTGTATGTGTAATATGCCCCCATTTTCTTTCACTTATTTGCTTAGACCATGCCATGCCTTTCCAAAAGCCCATTTCTAGACAGTTTCCCATTCCTAGTGACTGTAGCTGCAATTCTGAGGAAAAGCTTGTTCTAGAATGCACATTTCATGCTTATCTTGTGTATCTAAATGTGCTTAAAGCCCCCACAGAAGCCGTAGGGGACTCTCGTTTCCTTCATGGGCCAAAGGTGAGGGTACATTTCCTCCATATCTGGAGACAAGTTTCCAGCAGGGTCTTCCTTCTGCTTGTCACTGAGTGCTTAATCCCTTCCAGAAAGACTCCCATACCCTGTTAGTCTGGTATCAAGATGCATCTCTGATCACATCTATTCCCCATCTCCTCTTCACTCTTCCATTAAGATCCCCACATCAACTCAGGAGACAGCATGACCTGCAGTAGGGTCATACTGAAGCACTGCTCAAACTTGACTCAAGCTCTAATACCAATCCTTCCTGCTGTTTGGGGAAACGGCAAGTTCAGTGTTCCTGAGAGTGTGTCTCCTGGTTTGAGGAGAAATTTTAACAACTTAGTTTGCCTTCTAAAAACAAACAAACAAAAGCACAAAACGCATAGTGAAGGGCATTTCCCATGGAAGCTAGGGGACAACAGCAGAGGAGGAGCAACCTGCAGAAGAGGGCCTAGTGAACCTGAGTACCCTGTGGTATGAAAGCCATGTCAGCAGCATAAGCATTGCAATAAAAAAAAGGATGACTTGACAAAGTGGGAGGTGGTGAAGGGTGGGAGGTGAGTGTGTGATCCAGAGATTAGTCCTGTCATTGCCAGCATCACTTGGGTCTCTTGGGCTCCCCTGTGTCTCCCAGATCTGTAAAAGGTGAGCCAGTTAGGGAGAGGAGCTGTGGCAGAGGCATGAGAATGAGCTGCTTGGTGGAAATCAGTGAAACTGTTGTGGGGCTGGCTGAAAGTTAAACAGACCTTTATCTGACAGGCAGAATTTTGGAAGTGTTGACAGATACAGCCCATGACAAAATTCTAGACAGCTGGGCCTAGAGATGGCCCTAGTATTTGCTGTGGGTCGTTGTGATGTGAGTGGAGGCACTGAAGCACTATTAAGAAATCTGTGCTGCTCCTCTGCCCTATTTCTCATGAGGCTTTTCCTAATTAGTTTTGCACTTCTGAATAGGCTTCTGCAAATGTTTCTGCTAGAGTTCATTGGAAAAAGACCAGCAAAACTAGCAGTGAGTGTCCTGCTGTGAGGGCTCACACCTTGTGAGGGAGGGTGAGAAGCTAGGTGACCATCACTCATCACGAGGGACCATCACTCATCATGAGGGACAGGGGCAGCAAGGTCTCTTGGGCAAGAGCCCAGGTAGGACCAATTGCAGCATCTTGTCATTCCAACCCACTTCAGGGTTGTCACTGCCAGTGGCACACAGGGAATGTGCTCAGAAAGTTGTGGCTTGGGCCACTGGCAACACAGTGAGCTGCAGTGCCTAGAAGTGATCCCTCACCCTCAGTCACTGAGAATGCAGATCAGGCATGAGGTCTGTGAGAGGGACTGAGCATGCTGCGCTTTGTATGCAAGCAATGTAGAGAGGACTTTGCTGAATAATAAGATGGCTTTGTTGTGCCACAGAAACCTTCCCGGCTTCAGCCTCCTAACTGAGCTGCACAGGAGTGAGTTGCTGTATGCCCACAGCCTGCCCGTTTGTCATATTCTCTTAGAAGGAGGTGTCAGGCATTAGATGTGAGGCAGATTTGGATCTCTGCTGATGATAGGTGAGAAACAGGATGCTAGTTCCATGCCAAAATACTCCTCTGAGCCTTTGTGGAGAGGCTTATCCATGGTGGGAGAATCTCTTCTATCACACAGGCATTGGAGGAGTGTGGAGACTGTTATCCTTCATTGCATTATGGAAAACGGAGAAGATAATTGTTTCACATGCAGTGCATGCAGTTGAAAACGAGTTGACAAAATGGACCTAAATTTCACCAGGAGAAAGTTGGGGTGGGAGACCTTAGTCTCTCCTTGGAGCTCTCAATCTGCTCCATGTGGAAAGCTGGTAAATAGAACCAAGCTGTTTGCAGCAAAATTAGAGATTTTTCCAGGTCCCATATGGTTTTGGTTAAGAGAGAGCAGACTTCAGTGAGAAACAGTGCTCAGGAAGCGAGTAGGAACTTAGCTTATGTCTGCATTTCTAATTCTGGTTTGTACTATAATTCTAATTCTCAGCCTCAGTTGCTCATTGGCAATGCCCACACCCTGTTTTTAGATCATTCTGGGTGTAATTTGCAGAAACCTATTCTGTAGTTTTATGGCATTGGTTCAAGAGTGAGTTTACAGTGCGCTCAGTGGGCCTTGTCTACTGAATGTGTTTAATCAAAGTCATCAGTCTTAATCATAGAATCATAGAATGGCCTGGGCTGAAAAGGATCTTAAAGATCATCTAATTTCAACCCCCTGCCACAGGCAGGGTCATCAACCCTAGACCAGGCTGCACAGAGTCTCAGAATATTGCAACTCATGGGTAAATTGGTACTGCAGGGAATGCTGTAGGAGCAGTATGAAAAGTTACAGATGACATCTGCTATGAAAACAGCAGGGCTCAATTGGCAACGCTGAACAGTAGGGCTGAATGGCACTGTTGACATCTCTTGTCATTTTAAAAATGTAATATTTGACAAAATTTGCATCACTTAAAAATTTGTTTTTTAAAGCTGCTGTATTGCAACACTGTTCTGTTCTGTTCAACCACTTCTCTGTTGCATGCAGTGTCTGTATGATTTAGACCATTCTAAGTTTAGTTCTGTAGCAAAAATCTTTGGTGAACAGCATGAGCCCATACATGCTCTGGGAGAGTAAGGGATTTTTATTTACTTCTTTTATATAGTCAAACAGAAGGACTGAGAATTACTCATTGTGAATAAAAGCAAATCCCGGAAAACCACCAAAGCCCCTTCAGAGTGAGTGCAGATCCCGTCAGTCCTAGGGAGAACTTCACTCTTTCGATGTGAATGAACAGGCAGAATCTGTTTCAGGCATTTGGGGTGGGCTGGGAAGTGATGGGTCTTGCTCTCACAGCTCTAGTGCAAATCCCTTACAGTTACTGGAGTGGGAAGTCCTCCACCACACCCCAGAACGGCTGAGGTTGGCAGGGTCCATCTGGTCCAACCCAGTGGTGGTTGCTTCAACCCAATTCAAGCAGGGCCACCCTGAGCAGGGTGCCCAGGATGACGTCCAAAACTCATTTCATCTATAGCAAACTCAAACACCACACCCCAGCCTTCCAAGTACACAGCCCCAGCAGCCATTCCTGGTGACGGTCAGACTTAACGGGATTCACACCAGGATCTCCCAGAGAAAAACAAATGCACGAAGACACCTGTCACGTTCTTTTGTCTTTTTTTTTTTTTTTTTTTTTTAATTATTCCTTCATATTCAAACTTCACAAACAGTGTGAACTTGTACAATACCTCAGAAAGTGAAACTTACAAAAAAAGTGCTGGTAACATTAAAAAAAAAAAAAAAACAAAAAAACAAACATCATTCTTAGCAACATCAATTACTCTTCCACACAAAACAGAAACCTTGTAAAATTTATTTCCGTATTTTTTTAAGGCGTAATACTTCCGTATAAAGTATATGCAAGAGATAAAACTTCACAGTATTCCAAAATGTCACAATAATAATAATAATAATATAGTATAATGAAGCGCTACAGTTAATTTTCTTTTTTTATTTTTTTTTTCCTGTTTTAAATAACAAATACAAGTCACAGGTAAATATACGTGAGAAAAATACGAGGCTAATATTAAATGGCAGGTAAGGATACTCTCACTGTAAGAAAAAACTGGCAGGATGTGTGTATTTATTCTATATTTTAAAGCACTTGATAGAAAAGGCGTATGCAAGGTTTTTTTTTTTTTTAACAATTTTCTATTTGCTTGTTTTTGATAACTGACATACCATTTACAGAGTATAATGAGAGAAAAAAAAGGAACTTAACCCCTCAAAACTGTTGACCTGCTCTTCACATCATCACAAACCATGTTTCTCCAGAGATGTCCGTATTGCGGTGCACGTGTGGAGCGCGGTGGGCAGGCGAGCAGCAATGTGAGCGAATGGGGCTCAGTGGGGCCACATCCATGGGTCTCCATGCAGGCAAGGCCGCTGCTGAATGCAGGGAGTTGCTGGCGTGGAGACCCCGGGATGCAGCCTGGGGTGCAGCTTCCCATTCATTCCACTCTGACTGTTGGGAATTTTCCTCAAAACGAAAGCGCCCCATTTGTTCCCCTCCACTGCTCACCGGTTTGCCTTCCCCTTTTCTCCCTCCATGAAACAGAGCAAAGACTGACCCAGACGTTTCCACCCAGGTCCCTGCTGATGCTACGAGGAAGTGGAAGGTGATGGCTGCATGCTCAGTCCCGTGCCACGTTGTGCAGAGTGGCCCCACACGCCCGCACATCTCCACTGGCAGCCACCGCTCAGCCCATGGGTAACAAAAAGACAGCAGATAGCATTAACACATCAGTAAGGTGCTCAAAGAAAAAAAGGTGGCTCCCACTCTTGCACTCTTGGCATGGGAAAGCCACGTAAGGTGCTTCAAAAAGGTTTTTTTTTTCTTTTTTTTTTTCTTGTTTTTTCTTTTTTTTTCCTTTTTTTTTCTTTTTCTTTCTTTTTTTTTTTTTTTTCAGTTTCAGACATTTTTAAAAAAGGACTGATCGAGCATGTGGTACGTGAGAGCAAGGCCGAGAGTTTTGAGACTTCTGACATCCTCCATAAACAAAAGCTTCCTCAGGGCAGGATGCGTTTCACTTTGTTTGCTTTTTCTTTTGCAGGTGGATCAATTTAGAAGCAATTTTTTTTTTCTTTCATATAAAACAAAACGAGAAACAACATAACCAAACAACCCAATGTAAGAATTAGTGTAAAAGTCAAACTGTGTTATTGGGCTGAGTTTTTGTTTTTGTTTCTGTTGGTTTTGCCCATTCACTCAGTTAGCACCGTTCCTTTTTATTCTGGTTACAACCCAATTCCTCCTGTAATTATTGTATATACAGAAAGGACCAAGTAGTTGCTTTTGTTTTTTGTGATCTGTTTCAAGAGCCCAACATAATTCCTCTGCTGCTGCTGTGTTTGTGTAGCATCTGGTTTCATGAGCTTAAGGAGAAAGGTTATAGTCTGCTGATAGTTAAGGTTGACGTGTGTGCTCGTACGTATACACATTGTTCTATACATACACACTGCATGGAGTACATTTCAACTGGAGATAAGGTGAACTGGGTTCAAACACATATGCACTAGCTTCCCCTACGCATTTGAAACAGTCTGGAGCTTTGATTTGATTTTTTTTTTTTTTTTTTTTAAAGTGCATTTAAAGCAAAATAACTGGCATTCACATGCCCCATGGAAAACACGATAGTGGTGGAAAGCTCAACTATGCGGAACTCCTTGACTCAACAACACCAAAAGCAAATGGGGCAGTGACAGGCCTCAGTGTAGGCAGCTATTCTTGGGCAGCACCATTGGCAAGGAGGGAAGGCAGGAGGTGGCAGAAGGGAAATTGCTTGAGAGCTTGAGTATTTGAATGTCTGACATAGCTGTGTCATTCCCAGTACAGCTTCCACTGTGGTGATCACTGACCTCTGTCTTACAGATGCACACGTCTGACTCTCCCTAGCTCTGGCTGTCATCAATACTTCTGTGTGTGTGTCCCAAGTGCCAGCATCTATTAGGAGTAAGGCACTGCTGAATTTACAGTTTTACAAAAGATGCAAAATAATGCAACCCTAACAATCCCGACTGCCTGCAATGCTCTTCTCCCTCCCTCTCTCTCTTTCTCTTTTTTTTTTTTTTTTTTTGGAAATATTGCATGTGATGTAGTTTATACTAAGTGTACAGCGTGTCAAAAGGCCTTGGACAAATGTCTTAAGTCCATCAGCACCAAAGGCTGGTAGGATTACACCCTTCCTCTGAATACGCATGCACATGTGCAGACCATTAATGAGATGCACCCATTGCTACCCTGCTACTCCTCATTGTCCCTAGAGCCTGATCTGCAGAATAATTCCCAGTCCCTCATCCACAGCATCTTCATCTACTGGCTCCTTGATGGAAACGATGAAGGGATGTTTCTTTGCCATCACTCAGCAGCATGGGTAGACAGTCCTCCTGCTGGGTGGGCACTATCTGGGGCTGCTTTGCACTGATTCTTAAAACTGGGAAAAGCCTCCACAGTGCAGCAGGCAAGTCTGCAGAGAGGACAGGGGCAGCTGGCTCCATGTCTTTCCAACCAGGCCTCATGTGCACAAGAGCAGCTGTGGGTGGCCACTTTTTCCAGTGCTAAAGTGCAATTTCCTATCCATAGTTCTGACCTGGGAATAAGCCATGCTCCAATAACAGGGTGGGGTTTCTTGGCCCTGAAAATACCGTAGCCTGTCCATCATAACATGCGTGTGCTGTGGCAGCTGGCGTATCCTTCTTCTGCTAAAACACTGAAAAATGATCCATCAACTCCTTTCCCTGAGCCAGGATTTCACTGACTCCTCTCACCTTTTATCAAACAATAGGGCTGCTTGTAAAGCAGAGAATACAGAGAAAGTAAGAAAAGCAAGCAGACAGTGGGGATTACAGCAAAGAAAGCATGAGACCAGACAGTCTAGTACTTCACTGCTTGGCTGGTCAGTTGAGCCATCATCATTAAAATGGACTGAGGTTAAAGGAGTCTAAACTACTGAGAACTGGGTTTTTAGAAAGTGACACAAACCTTGGGCAGGAATTGAGTTGCCTTTTTGTCTTGTAGTGGTTTAAAAGTCATCTTGATAAGGCCACAAACTGCATTGGTTTCCTCAATATAACTGCTTGTGAATGACATGAACCCCAATAGAGTGAGCTTTTCACTCAGCCAGGACAGGAACCAGAGTGAAAAGCCATCCCATGCCTGCTAGGACTAATTCGTAGGAGAGGGGACCATCAGAGGAGGTGGTGACAGAGGGTGTCTCCTCTGCCACCCTCTGCCAGGGAAGACATGCTATTTGTTGAAAGGGAAAGGAGTTAATAGCTCTCTCTGCTCCCCTTCTCCTCACCACCACCTCGATGTTTTGCTGGATGCCTGCAGACAAGCAGCACTCCTTAACATCCTCCTTCTGCATCTTGCGTGTGTAAGGTGGGGAAGGGGAGAAGGTTGGCATTAGTACAAAACTGGAAAAAGAAGGCACATGATTTTACTCAGTCCTGACTGAACCCACATTTTGAAAGCAAGGGCAGTTTAGGCGGAGGGCAAAAAAAGTGCTCAGTGGAGCAGATGCTCACTGAGAAGAAATCTCAGGGCAAAGGAAGAGGGACAATAAAAAGGAAAGGCAGGAGAAATGAAGGCCACATTCAGCTCTCTGTCTGCTTGACAGTCTCGAGATTTGGCTGCATTATTGTCCAGGAAGGAAGAGTCTGGTTGGTCTAGTATATAGCCCAGTTACATATCTCCAGTTTTTTGTTATGGCTGTTGGTGTCTTCCTCCTTCCCTTTTCTCCGGTCCTATGAGTGCCTGGAGTACTGCTCTTCAATCTTATTAAGAATATTCTTCCAAACTGTGTACACCACACACCTCTCTGGCCGCCTTCAGCCTCTACTTCTCCTCAGATCCAGAATCACTGATCATACCGAGCAGCACTCCCTGCTGCTCATGCCCACTGATGGGATACCAAAAAAGCTTGTTGGCAACCGTAAGGGCAAACTATCCCCAAGGTTTTGGTTGGCTTGGGTTGGTGAAGTTGTCCCAAAAGCCGCAGTTTTGAGGATGGGCAAGCTAGGGGAGCCGCCTACTGAGAAACTGGGATGCCATTTACAGAAGTCATCATGAGCATCACAGTTCTCGGTTGCTTAGCCCCTTGCACATTGCCAAGTCTACTGTACCACAAGGATTCCTTCCCCTGCAAGCCCTTCTCTTTCCTGTGGTACACATGAGAAGAAGTAGAGCTGACAGTCCGTATATGGGAATTCCAAAACACTGTTTGCATTTTTCTGCCTCAAAAATGCATCTAGTTTCTCTCCCTCCTACCATTCCCCCCAGATTTGCTCAGGAAATCATAAGGCAGAGTAATGAGAAGTAGGATCACCAACAGCTCTATGAAGACACAGGGTGGTAAAATGCTTCCACACAAACTCACAGTCCAGTGTTTGTGACATTTCATAAATAACTTTTTTTTTAAAAAAAAGAATAACACAAGAACAATCCCTTTACTTACTCATCTGAAACAAAATAAACAGCAGTGGCTACAAACTTCTTCTCGTAACAATTACAAAAAAACTCCCAACAATACAATCCCCCAACTTTTAACACGCGCCTTGAATGTTTTATTTTTTTTTTTAAACCTCAAAACTGCAGCATATCCTTAAGGGCAAACTTTTCAATTAGTTTTTTTTTCTTTCTTTTCTTTTTTTTCTTTTTTTTTCTTTTTTTTTTTAAATAATGTGTTCACCAAAAAGAAAAAAAAAATTCCACAAAACAGTCTTGTACCAAGAAAATGCATTCAAAAATAGAAAATACTACACAACAAAAATATGTACCCTTCCTTTCCAAAAGAGTCTTCACAAAAATGTAGAAAAATGCCAACCATTTTTTTTCTTTTCCTGAACACTTAACTTTCAACCTAGGGCACAAGTATTTATTGACTTGTAATGTCTGTTTTTGCATAAAATATGGAAGATACAAACCAACTATCAGGACTGTGAAGTTACAAAAAACAACACATTATTCTCCCCACCCCACATTCCCTCCTTAGAAAACAAAACAGAGAAAGCCAATGTTTTAACGACTGATTGAACGCCATCGGGCTAGGAAAATCATCAGCTGATATGGGGATTGAAAGATGCTGGCATAACAGGAAAATCGTCTGCCTTTTAAAAGGCATGCTCTTTGCATTTATTCCAATGCGTATCTGTCCCGCTGGGCTCAAATGGCCAGGCACTGGGAGACGGGACACAGCCAAGTATGGGACCAGGGAAGAATTTGGGGTGTGGAGCCCCTGGATTGTATGCATGTGTGTGTGTTTTACTCGCAAAAGAACCAGAGCCATTTTGAAAGACAGAGAGCATCTTTCCGTATGCCTTAAAAGTGCAAGGGCAATTTCTGGATTATAGTAGTTAAATACGCAATGTTTTACTACACTTACTAGTCAAGTCCATTTTCTGGCAAAGGCGGGGCTCTTCGACCAGGGTCAATCAGATTGGCTCACGGCTGGGAGTGGGTAACAGTGGAAAGCTGGTAGGCAGTAAGCATCACGCAAAGGTGCATCCAGAACTGACTTATTCAGTGGGAAAGCATTTTGCCTACCTCAAACACGGTTTAATGTGTATTACGTGATTAACACAGCCAAAAGACCGACATCAGTAACATCTAGCAGTGGGGACTTAGGTACAGTAGGGAAGGCAGCTGTACCTTGCACGCGTGGCTAAATCCATCTTTTGTGTACCTCCTTTGACTTCATTGCAATTACATCTGCTTGCACCAGGGATAAATTTGCCCCATGTGGTTCTGGATTTTATGACCGTTGGCCAAGTAGAAGCCCAGCCCTGCAGAACATTGTGCTTAAATATTCCAGATTGCAGAGCTGGGATCAAAGAGATTCTCCCTTCTTTTGTTTGAGATTGATTGTTTTCTCTCTAGCATATGTTTTAGAGGATGCTTCCACTGTAAGGAAGAAGAGGGGAGCTTTCTCTTAGCTTTTTCCACTGCGTGGCTGTGTGTTTTCCTTTTTTTTTTTTTTTTTAGTTTTCAAATGGCAAAAATTGTTTGTGTTTACTTCCAGTGCATTTCTTTCTCATGAATTCAAAACAAAAAGGAAACATGATTTTTCCCGTCCTTCAAAATGAAAACAAAAACAAACCGGACCGTACAATACAATAAAATCAAGCATTATAAAAGACGACATGATGTGCAACAGCAATACCAAAGAAACAAAAATTATATATAATATATATCAGGATACAGGTACGAATGAGCCAAGAAAGCTATCTAACCCCACTACTGGATGATTGGTAAGCATTGGTTAAGAAATAGGTAAGGCTATTCTGAGACTTTTAACTTAGCACAGTTAACCACTGCTTCTCTCACACCTTTGCTTCCTGTATTTTTCACCTTTCACTCACTGGTCTTCTATGTCTTGAAACTGATTTTTTTTTCTTTTTCATATTTTTTGGTCTACAGTAGAATTACATGTCAATAACAACAGCAAAACAACACCCAAGTTCATTGTGAGAGTAAGTTGGTGCCACATCCATGATGCAGAATTGAGGAGACAGACAACAGAACAACTGCATTCAGTTTTTCACACACAAAGCATATTTGAGGGCAACAGCACAGTTGATCAGAACAAGTTCGGAGCAGATGCTGTAGGTTTGTAACTACACCAGCAACCGGAGCCCAGCCTCTTGCTTCTACTGGTGTCCTGAAGGACAACAGTAGCTCAATTTGCTGCCCAGCTTTGCCATTCTTGTCACCTGAAGCAAAGGCTGACCTGACTCACTGCTAATTGCACTCCTGGTTTGATGGAAACCAAAAAGGAAAAGGTACAAGGCTCCTATCTGGGGCCAAGGCTGTGACATGGTCACCTTGGCTGATCTGACAAACCACCAGCTAGTGTGAAAGTGGGATCAGTCAGGGAGGGCGCCTGGCTGGCCGGCCATTTGGGAGTAGTCTAGAGTCAAACTCAGACTGCTGAAGTTGAAGTGACAGATTGCTTAGCCTTCTCCGTTGGGGAAAAAAGTGATGAACTCTAACAGGATAGTCTGGGATCTTTCTGTTAGCAAAAACTCTCTAAGTTCAACAGGGATGAGAAGGCATACATTCTCTATTGCTTTAGAATCACCTTTGTAAATGTCAGCATCGCCACCCACCAGAAGCATGTTCCCTACAAACTTAGCCATAGCACTGTGACTGAAGCTCCATCACAATTCCTGGCTTTTTTCTTTTTTTTTTTTTCCCACTGGAACTTCTGAAACATAATATTTTCTTAAAGGCTAAGCTATGCACTTATGATAACATTGAAAACATCACTAGAATCTTACTGAACTGTAACTAAGCCACGCAGTCCCAGCAAATTCTCAAGCTGATCCTCAGTAGTGTTTGTTAGTGTCTAGCAAAGGAACATACAGAAACGAGCTATCAAACAGCAAAGGGAAGTTCTGTTTTGGATCTAGCCCACTGGCCAAAGTGATTTTCATTCAAGAGAAAAGGTGCAACAATGAAGCAGGATGACAAATGGAGAATTATGGAGGTTAGTTTTTCTCCATCTGGAGAAAAAAATAGGACATTAAGTTATGTGGCATCTCTAATCAGCAACATATGTTTTGGCTTCTTAAAATGAACCTCAAGTTATCCTTGGTTTCTCAGTCAAGCACTGTTTATGTGGGGCTTTAGTACCATGCTGAAAAAATTGAGTTTGTGCTATATTTAAATGCATTTTCAGTTAAACTAGTCTCAAACTGACTGTGTAAAAAGGAACAACCTGTTTAAAAGCCATTTAAAGCTGTACAATCACTGTACAACTATACATCCAGGAACTGATGTGGTTGAGCACTGTAACCAAGCAAGAACAGAGGCTGGAATGTGGCTTTTAAAAATGGTTTGGTTCTTCTTTACATGGATGGGATTGGTTCTATTGAAGCTGAGTCAGAAGGAATCAGGTTTAAACAGGCTGAATTCAAACCCTGTTGGGGGTGCATGGCTCAAAGCCCACTTCTTCAGGTCGCAGTACTTTAAAAAAAAAAACTAGTGCAAATGGCATCTTATCACAGCATTGCAAGCATGCAGTGTTCCTCTCCTTGTCCAAACACGGCTGACATCAGGTACCCCACAAGGGAGGAATATGCAGCAATCAGTCAGCCAGAACAGCTCAAACTACAGAAGTTCTTTATTTTACCACAGCAGGAAAGGCACTCTGGACACAGCAGGCTCAGTAAATCCTCAGCTTCATTTTTCTGGGGGAGTAGTCCACTATTCCTCTTTGACAACGCAAATCCACCTCTGACAGTAGCAATAAATGCAGCTGCTTTGTACAAGGAAACAAAACAAAAACTCACCTAAACTAAAAGGGGGAGTATTGGCTCATAACCTGAACTAACTTCAGTAGACAGACTTGATTCCCTCCCATATCACGAACCTGTAGCTATACGTGCTCACATGGAAGTAAATGCCACTTTACAAATGAAATGTGCTCTCCAGCCAATGTATTAAGCTGGCTCTCAAACGAACTGTGCTTTTGTTGGGTGACCTCTGCCTCATTACTGGAAGAAGGCCTTCCAGGATTCCCACAGATGGCTTGGAAAGAGACCATGTGTTCCACTGAATTGCCTGCTCTTGAGGGAAGAGCCATTCAGTAGTTCACCTGGCACCATATCAGGGGTTATCTCCAGTTCTCTTCCGGCACTTCCAAGCCAGGATAGATGAAATCTAACAAAATGGAAATCTCAGAGTTTCTCAGACAGACACATTCCTAACCATTAAGTTTCTTCTGGTTCCAGACAGGCTTGCTCATCTCACCCAGGACCAGCCTCAGGTATTATTTCTCCTCTAGTTCTTGCTACTTTTCTTAAATGAGGCAGCCCAACAATGACCAGCAACAATTAGCTCTGCACTGTGCAGCTCTGTGTAAGGCCTGCACTACTTGATACTAATGATGCCAAAAGGTCTTAGCTTCAGGCCTACAGAGAAACTCAGGGCATGAGTAGACTTTTGAACACCCAATTACTATAGGATTTCCTTAGGAATTGGATGCTTACCTCCCCTCTTTTGTTCATGAAACCTCTGTGCACATTAGACAGGTGGCCCCTGCACTGCAGATGCCCTCATGTTTTACACTTCTCTCCTAGTTGTTATACAGAGCATTATTCATGATTCTACTTTATCTTCTGGCAAAAGTTGTAATTATAATTTTACTGAAGAGATCAACACAAACTTTTGAGAGTTTATAGATCACAAAGAGCTACAGCAAAGATGGACCTTGCTGAACTTTTTTCTTCTATTATCCTTGCTACAGGGCTGATGACCAAGATATAGGTCACCATGAATCATGACTGTAAAAACACTATGCTATGAATTCCATTTGTTTCCAGCCAGAAGCCTTTCCCATGCTTTACTATTTGCTTGAGTAGAGAAATCAGACTGAAGATCAAAAAATGCCAGAGAGTATCTTTGTCCAAGCAGGAATATTCCTTATTGTACTGAATTCCACATCACACTTCCTTGTCCACTAGTCCTGCCTGCTCCTTCTGCCCCAAAGGCTTGACTGGAACACTTCCGACTGAGTGTTCAGAATGACATTATTGCACCATTCCCATAACAACCTTTGAAAAAAGAGCTTTTTTTTCAGTGATCTTCCCCTTTGGTAAGCCTGCTTTGTGGCTTCACTTCTTGAGCTGGGAGATCATACTTACACCCAAGGGATACTAATCACAGCCAAATCTCTCTGAAGAGATCCCATCTGACAAGGCGGATCCTGAGCAGATTTTGAACTAGAAATTGGTATTTTCATATTGAAGCCTTACTCTGGATTTATGCTAAGTAGTTCCCTTAACTCTCTCACAGCCACAAAGAACACCCTCTAGGAAAATGGGGGGAAAAAGATCCATAGCACTCTGAATCCTGTGATGCCTCTTCTGTTTCTGTTATAGTGCTTTCTGTTACTCTTATTTTTTTATTTTATTTTTTTACAGAAGCTATCCAGTACAGTTATCTCAGTGTCTGACTAGTTGCTTAAAGTAAAGGTAGCCCCAGTTCTCTTTCAACTTGGTCAAGTCTGTGATACATCTGATTTCTGTGCCCATCCCTTTCTCCTTTCCCTTCCTGCTTAATTGGCCCCTTCCAATCCCACCACATGTAAATACATTTCAGTAGTGCAATGCAGTGCAGTGCAGTCATACTTAGTGCAAAAATAAAAAGCCTTATCCAGACCAAAAAAGCACAAACTCCCTCCCCACCCCACCCAACCCCCAAGAAATCAGCTCTCAGTAAAAGTATACGAATGCCCCCAAACAAAGGGGGATTTGCAGTCCCCCAGCCACACTTTCACATGCCTCAATTTCTCTCCTCCTCCTGCTCAATACATCTCATTAGTAGACGGGATAATTATTGAAAACATAAGAAACCAAATGACTGAAAATGGAAAGGAGACAACATTTTCTAGGGGCTGCAGAAAGAAGAGAGAACTAAATGGATACAGCAAAAAGGTCAGTAGTGGTTTTACACAAACTTGTCAGATGCAAAATCTGCAAGGGTACACCTTGCAAAGGGCATGTGTAAGTGTGGATAAAAAACCAAAAAACTTCCCTGTTCCCAATATACAGTCTTCATTTCAACAGTGCCCAAGCTAAGGTTCTGTAGTGCAATCAACTTCTCAAAGTGGCAGCTCTCTGGCCACCCTAAAACACATGGACAGATCAACACTAACTTCAGTTTTCTCCCTCGCACGCAATCACACGTGCATGGAAAGTTTCCTCCCTCACCTTTCAAATACACAAGCAACATATATAAAGGATTTTTTTCATAGGTCTTCTAGAGCTATGGTGGGAGAAGCAGGAATTTTAATGACAGGCATATAAGCTTTTACGTACCTAAAACTGAAAATACATAGGAAAATATTATGAAGCTCACAAGTAACGAAGGCAAGTAGGTTACTGGATCCCAATCAGCCTATGCCTCCCCTAGTTTATTGATCTGTTTCAATAAAACAACATCTGCCAGGGCTTGCCATTCACTAAGGTATCACTTGGAAAAACATAATAAAGACCACGGGGGTTTCACCAGTACTTGGAGATTAATGTCGGTTTGGACAGCCACAAGAGCTTCCATCTAGCACTCATAACAATGAGAAGGGAGTGTGGGGAACTTCTAAAATAGTGTAAGAGGCCACGGTGGGGGAGGAAGAGGAAGAAAGGGAAATGTATAGAAAGAGAAACATGCTAGGGCAATCCTGCTGCTGCTATACAAGTCTGTCTATAATTGCTCAGTATGTAGAGGAATATTGCATGATGCTTCATCTAGGCTCAGGCACATGCTTTCTCATGTCTTCCCCCTTTTCTCCCATTCCCAATCCCTTGCTGAAAATTGCAGCCTACCTAGAATGTAAACAAAAGCAAACACCAGCAAATAAACCAAAGCATAAATGAGAAACAAGTTCCTCCTTTTTCTTTCTCTTGCAGAAATATAAGAACCATGCCCTCGAGTCAGATGCACAGGTACACTCTGTTTCAGTCTAAAGATTAAGAGGCTTTCAAGTGCACAGAAAGAAGCAAAGAACCAAAGAAGAGTCTAATTAAGGGTATGGGGATCCTGAATATTCATCTCCAAAGCACAAAAATGCCAGGTCACGAGAACATTTGCTGTTTATTTTTAGCAATGAGAATGTCAGAAAAAACAGAGACTGCAACTGAATTGCTAACTATGGGAAGGGGCCAAGCATCTAAACCCTCTGTCTCTGGGTGCGGAGCCACAGCAGTGTGTCCCATGTCAAAGCATGCACAAGACACAAAGTAATGCTCACTAGCTCTTCTGTAAGGTCTATAAACATCAATTTAGCCAGTATAACCACCAGCAATGAATTTTTCTCTATTGGCTGAATGATTACAGAACAAGGTACTGCAAGAAAGCCTCCTGGTAAAATAGCCAGAAATGTAGAATCATTTAACTGCTGCAATGTCCCAGGGTCATAGCTCTCATTTACACTCCAAACGCTTGTACATTGTTCTAGTAATAGAAAAGTGACACAGCAATGCTATAAATTTGGGAAAAACAATTGCTGTGTATCATATATCTACACTAGCTGTTGTGGCCCCCTATTTAATTATTTAAGATTAACATGCTATCACCAATCAAAAGAGGCTATGTACTTGCACACTTGTGGAATGAAGGACTCAAGGCTATTGGGAAGTGGTTGTCCTGCCCTGTAATCTGTGTATTTCTTCTGACTGTTGAAACCTCCCAGCAAGAAGCAGTCCCTTTAATTGTAGAGCCCTTAAAAATGGCAAAATCTGCCTAGTAGAATGAAATCAAATCTTAAGTCAGTTTTAGGAAGAGTGAAGTCCTTGGGCAGGAACGTTCTTAGTTATGGGGAACAGTCTTGTGACATCTTAAAGGATGAAATTAATTCTTAGGACTATGACCTTCGGTAGGACTCCATATGTTTTTGCAGTCTAAGAGGATGCACAGAGTCAACAAAAGAGTCTGTAAGTCACATCTGCAGGATTTGGCCTAGAAAGCATTGGTCTATTCTGTTTTTGGGATTAAGTACGGCCCTCTCTGTGATGCTGACAAGAAGGTTATGCAGGACATCCAGCCTGAGCTGAGCAGCCTTTCTATCTTACATTTGGCAACAAAAGCTGATTATGGGTGTAGCAAAGGGAAAACCACCGATTTTTTTGTGTCATTGCAGTGTAAGAGTTTCTTTGAATCTGAACTTTGGAGCTAGGATCCAAGGGACTGAATGCTCAATGCATATGGAACTGAGAATAAATGAAGGATTTAAAGGATCCTGAGCTTCACAGAAATCCAGTCTACATTCTGGTATTATGTCAAGGGAAAAAGGACACGCCCCAAAAGACAATGAAACTTGTTGAAGATACTTGTGAACTAATTTAATTCTGACACCAAAAACTAAAACAGTGACGTCTCTTCCATCAATAAATAGGAACTATACATTTTAAAAAGCTAAAGATAATCATATACGAATAAAAAAAGAGCAGCAGCAGGTGCTGACGATTCAGTCTTTTTCTCTAAGTGGAGTGGGCCAAGAGCAAGTCCCTTGTATGGAGTTCAAACATTCTCTTCTCTTGGAAGATCCCCCCAGTCTTTGTCACAAGCTCCCCCAAGGCAGAGGGACCCTCCTCTTATTCAGCCTTGCAGATTTGAGCTTTAGAATCCCTTTCTGTCCCCGCACAGTAGTACAGGGTAATGCTCTCTTAGTACAAGGTTCTCCCTCTTGCGGTGACAGTGTTACCTACTTCCACTGTTGCGTTCCTCAAAAGCCGTATTAAACAGAAAAGAAGTGCAGAAGGGAGATGGATAGTAATGCTATCATCTGCAGAAATATGGCTTGCATTAGCCCAGGAGGTCTACTTGGTCAATGAGGAGATGAAAACAGAAAACAACAAAGAAAACCATATAATAGGATAAAGCTAATACTTGGATAGAGTCGTCCCTTAATGTTTATGCCATTCAAGAAAAGTCTCCAACACAAGACTAGAAAACTGCAAAGCCAGTATCACCTTCTGTTTTCTCTCTCTTCAGAAAAACAGAAAACATGCACATAGAAGTTTCGTAGAACATAACAATTCTCAAGGTTAGCGTTTCTTCAGAGAATGAAAAAGAAAGGATACATGTTCAAAAAAGCAAGATTTCTGGATTTACAAATGACTGACTGTCCTTTATGTAAAATATATGCTAAAATAGTGTTCACCAGCTGATTATTTTGTTAGTTTCACTTTCCCTTAGGCAATTGTATCTGTACACACTGCATTCTAAAAGTACAATCTCTAGTGTGGATAATCTACCTGTTTGGTACCATCCTGTTTGTAAAACCACTTCTTAGCCTAAAAATATAAACTGTAAACTGTATAAGATGCAAAATGAGCGGTGGTGCTTAAAAAAGCATTAGGAAAAATAAAAGGCAACAAGGAAGTTAAATCAAGAAACGTATTAACTAGTCATTATCCTAAATGAATTACTGAACCTTACAAAGGATTAGCAGGGGAAGCATGGAATGGGTATGCAGCCATTTAAATGAGCAGACGTTCTCAGTGAAGGGAGAACACTCTCTACTAAAATATGTATGATTTAGCACTGAGTCAAAGGAAAAGGCAAAGACCATGGTCAGAAATTGTGGACCACTGAATCAGCACTCTGTTGCAGCAGCTAACGGGAATTAATTTGGGAAATGGCACCTTTTTGGTGTAAGGGGAGCAAAATAATCTTTTATGTAGTAGGGTAAATTAGTAATCTTTTCCTTCCTTCACAAATGGATATACACAGAATAAAGACAAGCCAGAGTTAGAAATTACTGCTGGAAGACCATGACTTTTAAACTGCATGTAGAAAGAAAAAGGATGTGGTAGTGGCCTCCACGTAAGTGCAAATGGCAGATGACAGGAGTCTGTAAAGACTGCCAGCTCCTGATGATTCCCGTGCTTGAAGTTCTGATGCTATCATCCCAAGAGGTGGCATAGGTAAATCTTTCCCTCTTCTCTCACTCCAAAATCACCTTTAAGTTTACTGATTTGCAGTGACACAGATTTTCTCATTCTCAGTGAAAGCACAGTTCATAATCAATGTGACCATTTCTCATTTCTTCCAGTCTTTACAGTTAGAAGAAATAAGATACAATGAACACCTCCTCCACAACTCTCGTCCACTTGATTTTGCACATTTTCATCTCAAATTAATATGCTGTTGACCAAAAGAATAAAGATCACCTGAGGTGTAAATGAACTGGAAAAGCAAACAAATTTCCAAGCTCTCATAAGTTTGGATCTGTACAAAGTCTGGATCTAGACTCACTGCCTGGGTGATCTGCTGCAAGAAGAGAACAGGGAAAGGACGCCCCAAGGCACTAGGTTTGGGTGTTGATCAGTTTCTTCTGGGCTATTCAGATGTTGACATATCCCAATGACATTTTTTCAGCAGCTCCATGGTGAAATCCTAACAGGTCTGACTCAAAGCTCAGAACCAACTGGAAGATAACAAAGGCAACACTCAACACTGGAAAACTTTTAAACTGAAACTCCAACTTCAGGGAGGTGTTGACCTTTGAAAAAGAAATGTTCAAGTGGATATGGAAAATCTAATTGGAATATATTAATAGCGGTGGATGGAGGTATTCTGTATCCAATTCCTGTCAAAATCCACTGGCCACGTTCAGAATGACTGTAAAAAAGAATCATATTTCTTCTTCTTGGTGCAGGGAAGAATTTTAGGAAATCTTAAAACTTCAAAGAAATAGAATTTGGAAAGAGTGAAGGATCACTTCTGGCATCATTCTCCAAGGCAAGTGGTAGTGGAAGAGGAAAGTCTGACAGATGCTTTTGCAAATGAAACAACAGGACATCTTTGAAGAGAGCAAATAGATAATCTCAATTGTTTTGATTAACTGTTCTTCTGATATGAGAGGGATAGCAGGGAACAACATCGAACTTTTTGTAGAACCTAATACTGTTTTACCTTTTCATAAAAAATTATTTTCCTACATTCTGCTACATAGAGATTTTTAAAAGCCTGAAAAAAATACTTGTAAAGACAATAAAGAAGCAAATAATATGAAAAAGCACAACAGAGCTGTAATAATGATTGTTAAATGCTTCAAGTAGCTGCAGCAGTTGATTGGGTTGTGAATGATAAATGTGAAAATATTTTTTTCTATGATCATAGGCAGATGCAAAAGTTAAATGATTATACTATGTATATATATTGATATAGAATTGCTATATATATTGTGTACTGTATGTTCTAGCTTTCAGAAATACTGTATTGTAGTGTACTGTACTTACTAAGCAGATCTAAATAGCAACTTGTCATTTTCCACAAAGTCACTAGTACTGTTAACAAAAACCAAAAAGTCTATTTTCTCCAGTAAAAGAAATACATACTGTTACAGTCACAGACATTTTGACTATAGAGAGACAATGTACATTTAACCAAAGGAAAACCCCAAACCAAAATAAAAACCTCACCCCAAAATCATCCAGCCAAAATTGTTGCATTTATCATCTTACTCAAACGAGGAAGGGAAATGCCACCAATATAAGAAAAGGAATAACATTTACTCAACTTTGTATGAGTGAAAATGAAAGGGAAAAAAACAACAACAACAAAAAAAACACCCCAGATCATCAATTACCCTTTCTGTGACAATGAAAAAAGAATTTAAGAATAAAAAGAATAAAAAGCTACTTTAGGGCCACACAATACCAAAGTAGGCAGCTGTAGCTTAACATACTGATTCATCCTGCTAATGAAATGAGAGCAAAATGTGTACCAGAGATCCTTCACTTCTCGTGGAATACATGCTGACTACGCTCACCAACTATTTCCTTCTCCTCCTGATAATCTACCAGTCTTCTTGACACATTAAAGATGTTCCTGAAAAAGCTTTGGCAAAGACCAGAGCAAACTTAATTATTAGTGGCTGTACATTCTGATTACCCTATTCATATTATTTCAAGAATATTCATAGCCAACATGTTGCAGAGTATATGAGGTGGGGAAAGAGCTGTTTGACATGGGCCTCTGGATACAAGAGGTTATTTTAGAGCCCATCAATACACTGTATTGCTAACTGTTTAATGACTTAATAATTTTTTACTATCCTTTTTAATGTGGGCAAAGAGGAATGTTAGATTACGTTTTGTTTGGGGCTTTTTTTTTTTTTTTTTTTTTCATTTTATTCTCCTGTTAGGTGAACATGAAATTCAGTGGAAATGAGGGACTGAGCTCAACAATATAGCCCTAGAGTTGCTAGTCCCCTGGCTGTTCACTTCAGCCAGCAAAACCTGCTGAGCTACACAACTTTATTTATATTGTGACTAAATGTCCATCCAAGAGGCACACCTCAGCTTTCCCTTCAGAGTAGGTACTAACAAAAATACACTGGGCCAGTTCTGGGAACTCTGTTCAAGTTTTGAATAGAGGCAAACATTTTATTTGGGCAAATATCTAGTTAAGTGCATTTGGCCAACCAAGTGCATTTGATGAATATATGTGTGCATGTATACTAAGTAGTGTACTACAGATTCATGTCAGTGTTCCACAGTTAATGTTGTAATTGCTGTTTCATTGGAACCCTTTCCCAGTCCAGATCCAGCTAGCTAGCTACCTACACATGCACACATACACATGCACACTCACTCATCAATCTGCATGCACATGTGCATGGAGGATGTATAATTTGGTTTTATTCAGAGATCCCATAGATCCCAGCAGACGATGCAACAAATGAAAACCAAGAAAAAGACTTTTGGGGAAGAATAAAAAAAAAAGCTGTGTTGTGTTTCAGAGCAGTTGCATGACTGTAGTCCTTATTCCTCAATGTACTGCTTCTCTCTAGTCAAACAGTAGATCTTCCACATGGGATACTTTTAGGGAACTCTGCAGTTGTCAACAAAGAACATGAAATATCCAGGTGGCAAAAAGAAAAGGAATAAAGTTAAATAGAAAAGATGCCTAGTTAGATGTACAGACCTCAGAAACTTGCCTATCCATTTTGTAAGAATGGGATGCTGCAGAAACAGCTGAGCGCTACAGCATGTATTTAACAAAGCTCTGCACTTTCCTCAGTTATTCTGTTGCAGCAGAACATGATAAAAATCACCACAAAGTCATATGAATGAAGTATGCAGCATTGTGCTCATGTCATTAATTTGGTGTAGGAGCAAGATTTATCTTCCAGTGTTTTACAGGGAGCTGATGCCAACCGACTCAATAAAGACAGGATCACTTTGGAAGAGGACCAAACCTGTAGATGTAAGAAAACGTCAGAAACAGCTGGAAACACTGTCCAGTGTAAAGAGAACACAAGAAATCACTTCTTTACTTCTTTGCTTCCCTCTTATACAAGAAAACACAAAACAATACATTTCATATGAAGAGAATGTTTTGTATAGAACTCTTCTACGTATACAAAACTTAAGTACACTCTACTGCTCAGATGCATTCTTTTTTAAGCAACTGTGTTTGAGGCTGTAGTGTTTTCATTTCCCAAAGAAGTATTTCACTGCTCTTTGCTTTTTGAAAAATAGTTGAGGACAAATGTGCGAATTGGGAGGTTAAAATCCAAACTGACCATATTTTTGGAAGACCTTTCTACCCCCAATGTTATGCTTCTTATTTTTTTCTCCTTATTTTTTTCTCCTTATTTCAGCTTACTTACTGCTTGTATTGCACTAGCAAGGGTTTTCATTGCATCTACAAAGTCAAGACTACAGATGTAACATTTTGTGTGGTTTCTTTCCTAAGTCTTTCTTTAGCAGGATTGTGATCACTTAGGGGCTAAATCCCACTGAGTGACAAGCCCCCTGGGAGCTGAGGAGGCTCAGAACCTCTCCAAGTCAAGTTCATCACCTCCTTCACAAATTGTCACAGCTAGCATAACAACAAATCAAAGAATGTGAAAGGTAGCTATTTTGCTTTAGGCTGATGAGATGCTGTTTCAGTTAGGTTGCGTGCTGATTCATTTCTATCAGGTTTCTTTCAATAGATCAGATGCAGAATTGAAAGGGTGGGATTATCAAGGCTTAGTTTTTCTTGAGAGAACAGTCACCAGGTACTAAATTGATACTATACTTCTTTTTGAGTAGCAAGTCATCTTGAGCAATGAGAGCTGCAGGATTACCTTACTGTAAGACTGTTGAAAGGGTCATAGTCATAAGCATACTGGAGGTCTGGTTACATTTGAAATGTTTTTCAATTGGGCTCAGTGCTTATGCAGAGTATGTTTTCTGCCTTCCCTCTGCAAGGTTTGTTTACTATACTAAGAGAGGCAGAACATGCTACAATAATACTAAAGGCAAGAGATCTGTTCTTCCACCGTGTGAACAATTCAGCATTACCTAAGCAGCTTAAAGATGACTGAAATCAGTCAGTTTGGGGTCAGTAAGAAGTGAGGGGGCTGATGTGGGTTGTTATTCAACTTTTCTTTGGATGAAAAAGAAATCAAAAGAAAAATGGGCATCACTTAACACAGAATCACAGAATGGCTTGGGTTGGAAGGAACCTCAAGGATTATCAAACTCCAACCCCCCTGCTACAGGCAGGCTGCCAATCTCCATATTTAATACCAGGTTGCGCAGGGCCACATCCAACCTGGCCTTGAACACCTCCAGGGACGGGGCATCCATATTCTCTCTGGGCAGCCTGTTCCAGCACCTCACCACTCTGTTGGTTAAGAACTTCCCCCTGACATTCAACCTAAATCTTCCCTCCCTCAACTTAAAACCATTTCCCCTTGTCCTGCTGTTATC
>JAOWBP010000001.1:69316874-69412733 GCA_028571105.1 Tragopan temminckii | reverse complement strand
TTAAAACCATTTCCCCTTGTCCTGCTGTTATCTACCCTTTCAAAGAGTTGATTCCCCTCCTGTTTGTAGGCTCCCTTCAGGTATTGAAAGGCTGCAATGAGGTCACCCTGCAGCTTTCTCTTCTCCAGGCTGAACAAGCCCAGCTCCCTCAGCCTGTCTTTGTAGGGGAGGATTCTTTGATTAAGAGCAAAGGGAAATCATATTGTCTTAGCGCATTACATGATACTTTTCTCTGTTAGCTTATGGTGAATTTGGGCTGGTTTTGAAAATATTTAACTGCATGGGCCAGAAGTGGGCCTACTGGCAGCAAGACAGTTATTGTTCCAAGCAGTGCCTGCAACACATCTATGCCTGTTTTCCTTATGAGAGACGATTATTGGGGGTTTTGTGAGAGAAGTGACAAGCTCAAAATGCTCATATTACAATTTCTAAATACTGGTATACTTTCTTGTTATTTTCTGATTATGTAAGAGTTGTACTTTCCGTGCCTCTGGAAGAAATCTTGAAGGAGAACGTCACTGATGCACATGCCCAACACGCACACACACACGCAGTTGCTAGCTGTTCTTTACTTTCTGACCAGTAGACACTGATCTCATGATTCTGCATTCCTTGTGGATTCAGATTTCCCAAAGAGAGGCAGGCTTCAGGGAAACGGGAAAGAAAAGACAAATTTTGGTTACCTGATTTTTGTTTTCATGGGATACAGGAACAATGGTGTTTCAATGAACAGCAACAAATTTAATCAGAAAATGATTTTTTTCTATAAGGCAGTAATTACACAGAGCAACTCACTTCCATAGGATAGCAGTGGGGCCATCTATCAATTAATAAGCTAGATCTTTATAGGATAATGAGAATTATCTGCCACAATATACAATTTTTATATGGGATAAAAGGTTAAGGCCATCAATTATTACATCTTCGGGTTATAAGCAGACACATATCTAATAGGGACTATAATAAATCTTTTCCCTTAGGTTTACTACTTTGTAATTATCCAACATGGGTCTTAGAGACAGAACACCAAGAGAGGTGGACCACAGGGTGAATCTGTGGCTGTCCCCATATTTTCAATTGACTTCATCAGCCTCAGCAGCAGTACGAGAAGGCACTTCCCTCTCATTTACCCTAAGGCTTCCTTCCACTTTTGCCGTGTAGAAAAGCCTTCATTTCTACTTTTGAATTTGTGCTCCATTTGATGCTGTTTTCCACTGCTTGAAGCAAAATAAGAAGAGCTTTAGAGAAAGTGAGAATCAAGTTCAAGGAATGCAGGATGTTGTGTGCTTCGCACATCATAGGGATGTGTGCTACTGTCTGCTCTTGCTCATCTATGTAATTTTATTAGGTGTTTTGAAGGAAACCTTTTGAGCATACTGAGACAGATGCACTCAAACACTGCCAACAGCAGTTTGTAGATCACTAGGCCTAGCAATACATGAAGCTGAATAATACTTTCAAAAGTCAGTTATTGTAGTTGTTTCCACATAGTATACAAATATTTCTATGGTCAGGAGGAAGCATTACTAAAAATAATTTAACGTTTTAAAAGACAAAGTGATCTATGTTTGAGCTCCTAAGTTCACGGAAGGGCACTTAAATGCATAAGTGACCTGATGAGCATTTTCAGCAACATTTGCAGGAAAGCTGCAAGTTGCTCCATGTTTTACAAAATCTAGCCACTACTTTTTGAGCCTAGACATTTGACAAAATCTGTTTATATTTCTGTTTGTGAAGACCTTGGCCTAAGCTCTCTGTCAAGTGATTTAGAATTCAATTTATACGCCTTAGCTTCACTTTAAGGAATTTATTTTTAATTGGCAACATTCATTCATTCGTAACTGATCTTTAATTCACTTTAAATTGATTATGCCCTGTAATAAATTTGCATTTCAAAGATGATGCTTTTTTTCATTTAAGAAAGGTTGAAAATTGAAGAATTAAAATTTGTATAGGATTTCTCACTCTATTATTAGGATTTGATGGATGTAAACCTTGATTCTTATTTCCTGTGTACGGGCATTTCTTCTGGTATCAGAACCATATTTCAGAATATGCTACATTTCGGCTATAGTTGACCAGATTGAACAGTGGCAAATTAAACAGCTTTTTCCCAGACCTCAGATGGCAAATGAACAGCTACAGATTTTTAAGCCAGGCAAAATTCATGAATTCTTCAAACTGGAGAACATGAAACATTTCAATACTAAAGACCTCAGGAAAAAAAAAAAAGGAACCAAAAACAACCCACCTACTTTCCTCATGGAAACACCTTTAAATCATTTTGTATAGGCTCATCATTCTATTCTCTTACCCACCCTGGTCTCTACAACCTGAATTTTCAGATTTAGTGTGCCTTCACACAGCAGATACTAGTTCCTCCTGTCTTTGTCTTAGGCTTAGTCTTTTCACTTCTAGCTTTACAGGTCAGCATTGATCTTACCAGTGCAGTTATGAAAACAATGTATTTTTAACTTGTCAAACTAATGTCGATACTTTTTGAAAATCCTTCAACTACCCAAATAAACTGGTGACAAAAAAGACGTTACCACATAGAAAGTTCATTTGCTCTGGCACTCATCTCAAAGTCTCTTTACGCTGTCTAGTGCAAGTGAGAATCAGGCCTTGGACACTTAGGATCTGCTGAACAATACCTTGCAGGATACTGAAAGATTCCGAGACTGAAGTATCTGTCATTTTTTTCCCTATAAAAAATCAGAAATGGAAAAGGCCTAGAAAGTAGCAATGGGGTTACTTGTTCTGAATATAGATGCTGCGGGTGTAAAGAACACACATTCTATGTGTAGTCCTATTGATTCAGTATTTAGAAAGTTGTCCAGCATAAAAGAATGTCTCATGTGAAATGCTAAGTGTTCACAAGCAAAGTTTCGTAAACTTAAGAAAGCTTAATTTAAGTATAGACACAAGTAAAAGCTAAACTAGCAGTTTTTCTTTTTTTTTTTTTTTCTTTTTTGCATATTTTTGTTAGGTGCTTCTTCTCTGCCTAAAATATAAAGTCCAGAGTGCAGCTGGTGCAAATCCTAGCTATGGATTTCAAGCAAGACAAAGACAGTGTCAGACACTGATCCAACTGAACTAAGGACCCATGTACTTTGGGAGTTGGCTTTGGGGGAAAATTCTCACACGGATGCACAGAAGATGACTAGGGAGAACACTAGCTCAAATACAATAAAACAAAATACAAAACACCAACACATATATGCAGATCAGGAATCAACCTTTCACAGTGATCCTACATTCCTTGCATAGCTTTGCATATGCAGAGAATGTGGGATGTGGCCCTTAAGTTAGACATTTTTGCAAATGAAGAAGGGAAGGTTATATGCAATGGTAACGTTTTAAGTCATTTTGGCATCAGCACAAACTACCAGGGGCAGGATCAGATTCCCATACAAATATGGAAGCTTTCTAGCAAGCTTCAGGCAGGGATGAGAGAACAATGCAGTGTATTAATTCTCGTCCAGTGACCAAAAAGAAGGGGAATCCTAGTTACTACACACTTCCAAAAGTTTCACTACATTTGCAAAAATGAAGAAAGACAAGAAAAAGACTACAAATTCTATCATCCCCAAAACCAAGGGAACATTGAGAGAAAATCTCTTTCTCAAAAGGAATCTCCGTTCAGTGGAAATAAATTTTGAGATGGAACCAAAACCAGAAACAACAGAACCTTGGTAAGAGCCAAAAGAGAACCACATAACTCAAAAACAAAGTAGAAGTATAACTGATACTGCAGGACGCACAAACTCTAGTAGATAAACCCACAGATGACTTCACAGAACCCCTCATCGACCCAGGTAATTCTTGATTCCATTAGAAAAGAGAGAGAGAGAGAAAGAGAGAGAAATAATACTTGGAAAAAAAAATTAGGAAACGTCCTTCCTCTTTTTTAAAATAAAAATCAAGATCATCTCCCCTCCCCCCTCTATCTGGAAGCAGGTTAGCTAACCTTAACAGTCTCAATTTAAAATAAAATATATATTTATATATATATTCATATATATAATAAAAGAGAAGATATTAGTGGCAGTGTACGCAAAACAAAAAAGAAAACAAAGAAAAAATTACTTTTAACAATCTCACTTTTTGTTTTTCTTTTTTTACACAAATACTGTTGTAAATATATTAAAAAAATCAGCATTCTATCTGGTAAACGTCACTTTTGCCCCTCTATAAAATTTTGAATTAAAAAAAGTCCCAATAACTCTTTTTTTTTTTTTTAATTATTCCCCTCCCCGCCNNNNCTCTATTCCTCTTTCTTCCACAAGAATAAATCCTGATGCAACTTTTTTTTTTTGCAAAGATTGTGGGAACTAACCCTTCTCTTGTACCTAGATCCATAGGTTGCAACCTCTGATATCTTTGATTTTCCTCTGTGTTTCTCTTTGCCTTCTGTGAAAGTCCCTCTTGATTGTGCTGAGGCCCTGGGCTCAGCGAAGACACTGAATAAATTACAAAAAGCCACCGTTGCTCGTTGTCTGAATCTTCTTGGTTTCTGCTGTAAGGTGGTGATGATATGGGAAAAGCAGCGGGGAGGGTGAGCCAGAGAGCGTGGGATGGAGCAGAATCCAGGTGAGGAACCTCTGATTCTTTTTCCTCATCCTGCAGGGACTCCACACTATCCAAGCCACACTGCCTTGCACTCCCCTCAGCCCTTTCGTGTGTTTGTGGGTGCATGTGAGTGAGAAAGCAGACACGTGGTGGAGACCAGCAGGGCCTTGGTTCCTCTGGTTGCTGCTCAACCAGAAGTAAAATATTCCACAGTTCTAACTGGATACTGTGAAGTCCAAAAGCGGTCAGCATTGTGAATTATGTCCATTGAAACACTGCGAGCGGTGTACTTATAACGACAGTAGGCCTTGTAGATTTTGTAATATATTTTGTTTTGTTTCTTTTTTTTTTTGTAGTGCTCTTCACAAGTGAGAAAAAAGAAATCTTTTTTTTTTTTATTTTTTCTGTCTGTTTTTTGATTTTTTATGATTTTTTTGTTTGTTTGTTTGTTTTTTGTAGTAAAGAAGGGTTGTATTTAGAGGCCAGTAGTTAGAGATCCAACCAGTGGAGCTCGTGAAGCACTACCTGGCCTTAAGGCCACCATCCAAGGGAGGCTGGGAAAATTATTATTCACCCAGCCTCCGGAAATGTAATGTACCAGCAGGCAAAAAACAGTTCTTCATGTAGTACAAAAACAACAAAACGAAACGAACCCAAAAAAAAAAGGAGGAAAATAAAGGTAAAAATGAAACAAAAATCATTTCTTAAATTCTAGTGCCATAGCTTTTTTGTTGTTGTTTCTATTTTTTGTTCACAACAAAGAGAGAGAGAGATTCTACTTATCCGTCTGACACATGCATCCTCATGTGGTCGTTGAAATGCTCAATTTGGTCAAACTTAGCTGGACAGACAGAGCAGACGTACGTGGTCCCCTCTGTGCAGGCCACCACCCCGGCGGGGACAGCCCTCGCGCCGGTGCCGGTGGCTCCAGGCGTGCCGTTGGTGGCACTGTGCAGAGCCACATGCCTCTCCAGCAGGGTCTTGTGGGAGAACTTCTTCTTGCAGATATAGCACTCATAGGACTTCTCCCCGCGGTGCAGGCGCATGTGCACATTCAGGGAGCTCTTCTGGGTGAAGCGCTTGTTGCAGATGCTGCACTGGTAGGCCCTCACGCCGGTGTGCGTCACCATGTGTTTGATTAGGTAATCCTTTAGAGAGAAGGAGCGCCAACAGATGCTGCACTGGTGAGGTTTCTCACCTGCCCGTTACCAAAGAGAGAGAAAAAGAAAATTAGATGGAAAAAAAAAAAAAAAAAGTAACAGAATTATGATGCTTTGCAGTAAACGAATGGTGAACCCCACGGGGGTCTCTGGAGAGATGCTCTGTCTAAGAAAGAGTAATTCTGTTAATAACTGTGTTTTGATACACAAAACCTTGTTTGATCAGAGGATTCACGAGGCTTTACAATGGAGGCTATAGGTACTCCCAATTTACACATTGTAAAACGGAGAACAAACAATTGCAAAGACAGAAGCGGAGATAAAAGATTCTGGCATCTACGCTCAGCTTCAATGGCACAGCCTCTGCTGCCCTGGGCAGGAGAGGGAACACCGCTTCTGTCCTGTTCTCTTTCACTTCTTCCTAGGAGGGTCTTGGTCAGGTTATTTTACCTTTTAGTGCCTCCATTTCCCTACCTGTATGCAATAAAAACACGATTGAACAGACAGCTGACCTGTAATACACTCTTTTCTGTCAAATTGCTTTAGATTTCTAGGAAGATAAGCGCTAAAGATTGCCAAGGGAATCCAGCTTTTTTATGAGAGTTTACATTTGCTGCCCTTTTTCTGGTCAAATCTAATATTTGAAATATGGATTACTGTGTATTCCATAATACAAATATATAGTTGTATTGATAATACAGACAACATCCAACAACCCAAATGTCGCATCAAAAGGTGCTTTCAAATCTTTTAAAATCTCTTGTTGTATATTTCAGATGTGGCAAATCATCAGCCCCAGCCTACCAGGGAGAGAGACATTCCCACAACTCTGAAACTATCACAGTCATCCTCTGTCTTGCTGACTTAAAAATAATTTTCCTTTGACTATTCTGCAATTTCCTGTCTAGCAGAGATCCTTTTCTTTCACATCCTACTTCCTCCCTTTTACAATCTGCCTAGGACTGCTTTAAATCTTGAAGAGTCAATTTTCAGGGACCATTGCATTCCTGTGGTAATATATTATTTACTCTTTGTGCAGTGAGGTACATTCAGTTTTCAGAGAGCATGACTCATATGGATTGGATGGGAAGGATCCACTTTTCTTGTCACTTCTGAGTTTTTGTTTCTCTTTATTTCACAGCTTGCACATATGATGGCAACATCTGTGGATAGAATCCACGAGCTCCGTCTGTGTAGCAATGATGATTTTGTCCTGACTTGGTCAAAGATACTTGGTACAAAAAAAATGAAATTTCTTGGCTTTGTTGAACACAGTAGTGTGGTGAGCATAGACAGGCCAATATACTTGACATGTGTTATGTAGAAAACGATAGTGTGTCAGCTATAATCATGTCAGGCTAATTTACAAGAGACTGATTACATTTACAGCGCTCATTTGTGCCTTAGGCAACATATCTCCCAGAGTTTGTAATAAGTCAGTCTCCTCTGCTCTAGACCTTGTTAAGATTATGCTATAAAAACACCCTCATTTTTGCCTGCACATATTTCTAAGATATGCTGGGTTCTGGCTTTTTTCTAATCTTAGCTTCAAAGCCTTCCTGGGAGTTCTTTCCTAAAAATCTTAAAACTTTGTAGATTTTCTTTTTTTTGTATACCAATTTATGTGTTTCTTAAGTCATCACTTTGTTGCCTTTTCCCACTGTAGATTCTTTATTCTCATGATTCTTCCTCTTGAAACCAGGTGTTCCATCAATTAGATGTACATGTTCTTCCTTTTGGTTCTTTACTTTATATTTGACTGCTTTTAGCCAGTAACATGAGAAAGTTACTCAATATTAATGTGTAGCATATAGGAGAAGGCAATGATGGTTTATAAGGTGCAGGTCACTGCATATGTTCTAGCACTGTGTTTCCAGAACACTAACTTCTGAGAACATCATGGGATACATTCACGCCAGTTCACATGGAACACTATGTGAAAGAAGAAAAGGAGGTAGGTTTGTGTCTACACTACAGGGCTTTCATTGCATGAAAAGTGGCATCAGAATATTGGTCTTGGAACCTTAAAAAAATATAGAGATTGGGAGATCTTAGGGTTGTTGAACACTAGTTTACGAGTAGACACTTCATGAATCCTCTTGAGAGCAAGACAAATTCAAACACTTGCATCTCCCAAATCTTTCTCATTTTCCTTGGATCCTCGCAAGAGCCATGTCATGGGCAAGCAGCAGACATGCTTTCTTCAAGACTGTGCATAAAAAGCTTATTTTCAGAATGTTTTTTGGAAGCTCTGCCCTCTGTTGCTCAAGGTGCTATTTTTCTTAGTCACCTTGGTTGACTGTGTGTAGTACCTAGAAATACTTTAAGACAGGTCTTTCAATGTTACCCTTTATCTAACTCCAACTCAGTTGGAGTGCATAGTTGAGATTGGGGAAGGTAAAGCACCTGATCTCAGTGAAATTATCTGTTAAAAAAAAAAAAAAAAAAAAAAAAAAAAAAAAAAAGCCTTTCTAGCTTTTAGAACAAGGATGCAGGCAAATATAACTGTCTTTTTAATGGGATATTTTCCTGAAAAACACAATATTACCTACATAGTATTTTAGCCACTTATCCACAACAGAAAGATAGAAAACATAAACAAACACAAAAAGATAATCTTGGGACTCAGGATTCTTGATCTTCGCAACCACAGATTTTTTATCAGTCATGACAAGTGAACCTTCCTGTAAATTATATGTATATGTACATGACTGCCTCAGATTTCTAAAGGATTTTTTAATTTAAGTGATGCTTATACATAAATAGTAGCTAGAAGTTCACTTACATGGAAGTGAAATTTATTTGATACAGTAGGGAGGCATGATTTACATTCTTTCCATACCTTAGGCAATTTCTCCAGGTTCTACTCTATATATCACAAACCCAACATTTATTCTAAGATCTGATGTTAACAAAAAGACTGGTTGGTGAGAGAAATATTTACTCTTACTCTAAACTGGAATTTCTTTTCAAAATCAAAATGAGATGAAGGCTAAAGCAAGCAAAATTTAGTCTTAAACCCCAGACACCTTCTCCATGAGCAACAGAAAGATAGATAGATATAATATCCTTCATTTAAAATCTTATAACTAAACAAAGCTAGAAAAGGCAGTTTCGGATTAGTAGTAAAAGCAGTCACCTACATTGCCTCAAAAGATCGTATACTAAAAACATTTTTTAAAGAAGAAGGGTGCTGCTGCTGTGTTTTACATTCATTTTTTTCTGAGTCCCATGTTTCTGTAGTCCTAGCTAGTGAAACATTTTAGAAAAAAGTAGTACAGAAGTACAGAAAAACTTCCTAAAAAACTCCAAATGTATGAGAGATTTAGAAAATATGTGGCATTGTGTGTAACACCCAGGCCTGGACCTAGTGCTGCAACTCCACCAGGAATGAACATGCCCTAACGTCATTCCAGTCATTACCATTTGAACCTAAACCCTTACAGCTGTAGCATTGGGAAGCTTTTCCACAGTAGATGCATTCTTCTTTTGATGACTCTCTTATAATTTTGACATGTCACTTAAGTGTTGCCTGACCAGCTGGCAGAGGAAAACAAGTGCTTACCATTTCCTTGTATGGATGCAGGAAACCTTTTACTCCAAGCAAAAAGAGCTTGTTTCTGCACCATGCACAGTTAGACCCCTGTGTGGGACCTATGTGTGTCCACAGGGGCTCAACTTCAATGCAGTCAGCTTAGTGTTCAGTGATACCAGCTCCCTGGGTAGCCTTTCCCTTCTGTTTGTGCTGAGGGCTGTCAGGTTGGGAAACAGAACTTAAGTCCTTGTTTGTAAAGGATTTTCCCTGGCTTCATGTGTAAGCCAATAGGACAAACTCTTACCTGTGTGTACAAACATGTGCTTGACGTAGTTCTGTTTGGCGGTGAAAGTCTTGTTACAGAGAGTGCACTCGTAAGGCTTTTTTTCGCCTTGCCCACCTGCTGTGCTGTGGCCTGCAGATGGGGCTAAGGGCTGAGGGGCTGGCAGTTGAGCAGTGAAAGTTGACAGGCCAGGCTGGGACACTGTCACAAACTGTGTCTGTTGGCCAGCTATGGGCTGGGGCAGGCTGAAGAGAAAAGGCTTAGGGCCACTGCCAGCAGACTGTGTGGTGAAAAGGGCAGGCAGGTACGTGTTGCCAGCTGTGCCAATGACCTGAGTGTTGCTGGTCAGAGTCAGTGGCATCCTCAGATTGCTGGTGAGGGATTCTGTCTGGCGTAAGTAGATCTGTGTGGTTGGCAACGGTTGGGCAACAGTTGTGTTGACAGAAGGCTGCAAAGCCCCCTTTTCGGTGCTGTTATTGACTGTGAGCACTTTGTTGTCCATTTCAACGTCATTGCTTCTCTCTGGCGAGGAAGAGTTGGCATCCACATGCTGCTGCTGCTGCTGCTGAGGCTGACTGCCATCAGCAGGCATATCATTTTGATCTGCTTGAGAAGGTTCTTGCTGCCCATCCCTGCCCAGACCAGTCATAAACTGCTGCTCCACAGAATCAGGCTCAGTACCAATGGAGGAACTGACTCCCGAGTCAAAACTCTCCCCTTTGGGTTCACTCTCAGTGCCTTCTGCTTGGTCAGTGTCCTCAGTGCATTCCTCAGACTCATTGCGCTCAAGGATCTGCACCCTCTGTTGGCCATAGTAGTCATAGTCATCCTCCATCTCCTGCTTAATATGTATGTTGCCCATCAAGGTTTGAATTCGGACAGGGCGTGGTTGCTTGCGGCAATGTGTGGTTTCTGGAGTAGTAGAGAGGTACCGCTCCATCTGCTGTGACCGTTCATGGATCCTGGTAATCCAGCTGGGGTCTTCCATGTGATGGTCCCTAGGGAGACCCAGGGCTGTTTCATGGTGGCTGACCACAGCCCCACTATAGAAGGAGCGTTCCCCACTGCCATTTTGCATGGAACAGGCATAGAGGGCTGAGTAGATCCTGTCCACACTGTGCTGTGAGTGGCTCTGCAGGTAGCCAGACTCTGTGTCGGTGCTCTGCCCCGAGGTGCCTGATTCGGGTGTTCCTCTGGGTGTCTCCTGGCCAGAATCCTGAATCACCGGGTAGACCTCTCCTACATTTTGCGAGACAATCCTTGTGCACTCATCAATCACAGTCTTGATCTGCAGGATGCTGGCAGCTGTGAGGATTTGGAGGGCCTCTGATTGCGAGACCCGCAGCACCCCACTATACATGAAGTCAATGAGCTTTTGCACAGACTGGACTGACACCACCGAGGGAATCTCGATGTCACTGTAGCCCAGCAGCAGCTTGTCTTGGAAGAAGGGGCTGCCAGCCGCCAGCACGCAGCGGTGGGCGCGTAGCATGCTCCCGTGGATGCGGACCGTCACGTCACAGAAGTGGCCACGGTTGCGCTGCTCGTTGAGGGTCTCGAGCACAGAATTGCTGAAGTTGTGAAGGTTGATGCTATGAATGCGCTCTGTCATCCCCTTGCAACTGATGTTACCTGTAGCAAAGCAGGTGACAAAAAAAAAAGAAAAGAGGAGATTGGGTCTTTTCCTCTGCAGACAGGACATTGACAAAGGTGACTGCCCACTGGGTAAACAAAAGAGGTTATACCATAGAAGTCACAAACAAAGGCACTAATAAGAAGATATCGCCTTTTTAAGGATAGGAGTAAAATTACACAACTCTTCTGCAGAGTTGAGAAAGTTCTGAACTTCTGAACAAAAGAAGCCAAAGAAAGTGTAGATGGTCAATGTTTCAACCACATTTCTGGGCCTCAAACTTCCTACCAGCTTACGTGGCTTTAAAAAGCCTAGAGTCAGCCAACTGTAAGCACTGAGCTGGGTTTTAAGCTATATGGATGTGGATCTACTCCAGAAATGATCAAATTCTTACTTTAATTACCCTTTACATCAACTTGTTAGTGCAGAGAGTCTACATGAAAATGTGGTTTCTATCTAGAATGTCATTTCAAGGAATTTGCATGCCGGTTTTTATGCTACAGCTACTTGTACAAAAAGTTGGCGTTCACTTTCCAAGATATCAAGATTTATACTGTAAATGTTCCTAAAATCCCACGCACAGTTTTGTCTGGGGTTGTGGTTGAGAACATTTGCTACTCAGTAGTGACAAACAGTCCTCCTTAAGAACCCAAAGCAAAAAAGTTAACATGAGCTGTCCCCTTTAGTTTACAGCATATCCCAAGTTCTGATTGGCACCAGAATGCCATCATATAAACAAATGTTCTCCTGCTGTTATTTACTTGACAGAAACTGGAAAATTACAGGCATTTTCTCTAAGACTTAGTCTTAGTTTGGCTAAATAATCTAAACAGGGAATAGCTTAGAAAGGCATCTATCTGATCTACAAAGCAAATGTATCCTTCAAAATTAACCTTCAGGTCTAACTTCTTAAAAGTGTTGATTCACTTTTCCCTGTGTCCAACATGCATTCTTTGGATTAATGCTTTTTTATTTCTTTTCACATTCTTTATTCATTTTTCATCTACTTAGATTTTGATGGCAGAAACTACATTTTCATCTTTTAAATCAGTACTACTATTACAGAACATTTCTTCTTGAATATTCCTACCAAAGTTACAGCACCTTTTGCACAGCTAGTGTATAAGAATCTAAAAGTGGAATTTGGTAGAGAAGTATGAGTAAACTAAACAAGCTTAGTGCCACTGTCTGCTTTAAGAGAAATACAAAGAGCAAATAAATGGTATCAAAAATGGTTTCATACACATGCTTTTTAACCCAACAGCGATCCTCTGGTCTGGCCTAATGAGTGTCTTATATCTCAAATGAAAGCTATAGAATATTATGTATTACAATTTGCAGGAAAATGTAGACTTTTCCCTCTTCCACTGTTTCCTTCTCATTTATCTACTCCTGCCATCTCAAGCTTCTTTTCTTTTAGTGCTTCATAGAGAAATCTCCTTGGACACAGGTTGACATTTTAATTCTGTGAAGATGATGATGATAAAAGGAAGCATAAAGGTCAGGAATTGGAAATCCTGATGAGGCCAAGCTGTCTGAAGAAGTCTGATGCTAACAGATGTGAACTAGCCAGTATCAGAAGATGTGAAGTCAGAGCACTAGGGGGATGCCCAGATAACTGTAACAAGGAGAAAACTACTAACAATATCATGGGTGTTGTGAATTACTTCTGTCTTGGTTATAAGCTTTGCTGGGAAACCTGAACTTCTTCCTCTGATGATCTGGATCATTAGGATTGGAAAAATGTCTTAGCAATTTGAAGCCTTTCCTTCATGGGCACCGCAATTACTATTAAACAAAATAATGTATAAATTACTCCATCCAGACAGTTATTGTCCAGAGGCCTCCATGATAGTTCCAGATGCTTTCCTTCCCAGCATGTCAGACCACACAAGTACGGAAAACATACATTTTTTTAAAAAATAGATATCCTTGAGCTGAAAGGAAAAGAACTTTGTAAAAGGTTTGTGTTGGTGGAAAAACAGATAGATGGAGAATTAGTGATAAACAGAGACCTTCTCAAGACTTACAGTAGGCCATGGCAAGTTATTCCACAGGTATCCATTTATCTTTATTTTCCTTTGAGTGCCTATCACTCCTCTGAGTGCTTCCCATCACAAAATATTGCTCACTACTTGGTTTGACCCTATTACTTCCCCTTCATGAGAACAGGTATTTAAGATGTTCTCCTGAAAAAGAGAATGACATCTAATTTATCCTCTGTTTTATCAAATGGGCAATTTCATAATAAGAAGAGATACAGAATCGTAGAATCATAAAGGTTGGAAAAGACCATGGAGATCACCTAGTACAACCATCAAACCACACTTGCGTCCACTATACACAATGTTCCTCAGTGCCACATCTATCCTTTCCTTGAAAATCTCCAAGCACGGCGACTCCACCACCTCCTTGGGCAGTCTGTTCCATTACATCACCACTCTTTCTGAGAATGATTTTTTTCCTGCTAGCTAACCTTAACCTCCCTTGGCTTAACTTAAGGCCATTACTTCTTGTCCTATTGCTGATTACCTGGGAGAAGAGGCTGACCCCCACCTCACCACAACCTCCTTTCAGGCAGTTGTAGCGATGCATGCAGTTGCTGTGACTGAAATGCAGGACTTGGAACTTGGTCTTGTTAAAGCTCATACAATTGGAATCAGCCCATCGATCCAGCTTATCCAGATTCTTCTGTAGGGCCTTTCTACCCTCAGGAAGGTCATCACTTCCTCCCACCTTGATGTCATCTGAATAGATACTGAGGGTGCACATTCCAGATTATCTATAAAGATATTAAACAGGACAGGCCCAGTACTGACCTCTGAAGAACATCACTACTGACCAGTTGTCAGCTGGATTCAACTCCATTCATCACCACTCACTGGGCCCGACCCTCTAGTCACTTTTTCACTCAGTGAAAAGTGTATCTGTTCAAGCCATGTGTTGCCAGCTTCTCCAGGAAAATACTATGGGAGACAGTCAAAGGTTTTACTAAAGTCTAGGTAGACTAATTACATCCACAGCATTTCCCTCAATCAACAGATGGGTCAAGAACAGGTAGATCAAACAGGACCTGCCTTTCATGAATTCATGCTGGCTAGGCCTGATCCGAAAAGAATTCTACCTTGTTCATATGAACCTTGGCAGAAAGCATTAATTTTGTGAGTTAAATTCCCCCCAAAATGCATCCTCAGCTCCTTTTCACTGTGATCTGCATCAAGAAATCGGGCAAGTGAATCTCAATACCTGTTCACATATCATGTACAGAAGGAAGGAAAGATGGGGATTATCTGCAAGTTTCAGCAGCCTTCTCTGCTGCAATGCATTTGGTCATTAGCTACTAATGAAAATCACCAGTTCGGGTTACGCAAGGCTAAGAAAAAGAGGTGTGTACGCTCACAAGAGACTGATGTGAATAGCTCTCTAATAGGAACTGATCTAGGACACTAAATTCCTTGAGGTGTATGAACTGGACTCAAAGTCATTTTGTTACTGAACAGAAATGCCAGTCTGAAAGATAACTCCTTAAGACCAATGTGGTATTAAAGAGCAAACATTCTTTATTGTGGCACTGGATCCATGGCAGATCACTCCATTTAACATGTATGCCAGGCACAAAAGGTCTCCAGATAATACACATTCTACTCAATACATTTAAAGCTGCATTAGTATTACTGAATGGATGCTACAAACTATTTGGTACAATCTGATTGGATTAAGGCTGCTTGGTGAATTTCGTTTGGCTACACATTTGATTGACAAATCTAGTGGCTAGTGTTTAGTTGTTAATCTTCTTTACTTGCCTATCTATCTGCTGCCTCATTTCCTTATGGTTTACCACCATGATTACTCAAAATGTCTTAAAACATAAGTAGCAAAAGACACATTGTAAGATATATAGCAAAACACAATGTAGACATTAAAATACACATCATGATATATTGATATAATTGTGACAATTTGAGTCACTCCATGTAAGGCAAAGGTATTTTGGTTGTGCCTGGCATAAACAGAGCTCTCTCTTAAAAAAAAGCCTCATCTAGCCTCTTTACATCTTCAAGTGAAATTGAAACATCTTTACTATTTCAACAGAGAAACAATTGAAATTCACTCCTTAAGGATGAGAGAAGAGTGGTGCATGGAAGAGATACATAATGAATGGTAAAAAACAAAAACAACACAATCTCATGCAGATTTTGAGGATGATTTTTCCAAGCTATCTTCCTTGATTTTCAACACTGAAAACCATACCCATTCAAAGTAGAACCAAAGTACTTGCAATGATTGTGTTAGAGAAGCTAGTACACAAACCACAGTAGCACAAAAGAAGCAATAGTTCACTCTAACAAGTTCTAGAGATTGCCCTGTTCAACGCAGCCTCTCCCTTTCTGCAGGGAACTATGTCCAGATCCAAGTTCTGGAGTAGTTCCTTACTCTATATTGTTCTAAGCAGAAAGTCCAAAGGTGGTGTTTCCCGTAAGAGCTGGACTTGCTAGGATTAACTCTAAAGTAAATGTGACATTCTGACAAAGAATACTAGAATCTTAGGCAAACCCAAGCTGGTATCAGTTCTTTCAGCATGTCTCAGAGTGTATCAGTTCATCACAAGATCCGGCAACACCCATTTGTGGGTGCATATGTGCACACACACTCACTCACTCACCTACAGAATGCCTGGCTCAGGAAAAAGACTACTGTCTCAGGCTCTGCTCAGGTCTGCCACTCTTTTAAACATGAGACAGTGGGAAACTTTCTGTGAAATTCAAGTGGCCTTTGTTAAGTGCCTCCCCGCCTCTCTCCCTTTTTTTGTCCAGTAAATATGATGTAGAGATCCCAACGGATTCATTCTAAGAAACTCCTGTAAAATGGTTTTGTCCCTTTTCTATGAAGCAAGTTCTGATTGGAGGGGCATTCACAAACCATATAGGAAAGAATGGGTTTGAAAACGCAAAGGCCATTCTTACTCAGATGGGCAATGAATAGGCGTTTGGGCAGTTAAAAAAAAAGAAAAAAGAGAGAGAGAGAGAAAAAAAAAAAAAAAAGAGGAAGAAAAAAGGAAAAAAAAGCCCAGTCAACAGCGCAGATTATGCACATTTGCAATCCTCCTGAGATGCAATTTGAAGCTGGCATGGCACAAAGGTGAAACATATTACTGTGCAACTTTGAAAAAAGCTCCGTTTCCCCATATGCAAATGTACCGATTAAACTGTCAGGCTATTCACGGAAACATGCATGGAATTCATCCTCAGCCAGTAAGAAGGAGCACAACATGGATGGGAAAGGGAAAAACTTTTGTTGTGTAATACATGACTGAGTGCTTAGATTAGTGTTTTCTTGAATCTCTTCCACCCCTCCTGCTGACTTTTATGCTAAGGGTGTTCGAAGGAAGGCAGATTTTTAACATGACAATGACAGTGACAATCTCTCCAAGTACAGTGCCAGAGGGTACTGAGGGTATAAAGGCAGAAGGAAACAGGAGGCAGTGGACTCTCGAAGACGTTTTAAAATATGTGGAAGTAAAGCCGTGAGATACACCAAGTATAGCTTGAAGGAAGATTTCTATACATTAAAGCTACAATATACAGATCTTCACAAAAGTGAAAAGATACAGCTCATACATAAAAGTGACTTTTTTTTTGTCAGAAACGTAGAGAACGATTCTAGCAAATGCATGATGTAGCACAGTTACAAAGTTGTACAGAATGCTAAAGACTGCTGGTCATACACAAATGGCTACGCTGTATGTTTTACAATGTAAGGTTTTTTTTGTATAGCCACTAGATGTCCCTTTCTGCAAAGCCAATGTTTGTTGCTTTAAAGCTCATAACTGTAAGGGATCACAGAATTTGATTTCCTCTATTGCCCTTCAAAATCACAGTCTCTCAAAGTGTACTGCACAATGATGACTGACCATTCCTAGAAACAGTAATGAGGAAACCACTGCAGCTGCTGTAAGCCAGCAGTAGCTCAGTGCATGGCCTTCACCTGGAGCAAGCTGCCAGTGTTGCTGGAATCCAGGTTCTTTTATGAAACTTACTGTATGGGCTTTCACAGGAATAACTTAGCAGGGGGAACGCCAAAGGCTCTACTCTTAATTTCATACTTCAAGGGTGAAATGGTCACCTCATATACTTCAGAGCTGGTAGGCCTATAGAAACATAAATGGATTGAGTTTTGGCCTCAATTTTCTGCAGAAGCATTCCGAAAATTGTTTGGCAATTCATCTCACTGATACTTAGACAAGATTAACTAGAACTATTTTGATATTGCTGCTTTAGCTTGTCTTCCTGACAAGCTTCTCAGGCCTTGCATTGAGAAGATCTCGCACTCTGAGTGACTGAAGAAAAGCTGGAGGCATTTTATCTCCTATAGAATACGTGCACCTGTAATCCAGTTCTTGGGAGCACCACAAACTAAATTAACCTGCTGCTGCTGGAGACCAGCATAATCATCTACTCTTTACTCTCTGTCCCAACAGTGGTTTGTTTTGGTAATCTCTAACCTTTGCTCTCCAAATCAAGCGCTGGAGGATCACAGCCTGCTGGCTGTATCAAAAGGATGTGTTATACATGACTGTATATCTTCGTACAGTCATCAAGTTTACTCCTCTTCCTTGTGGTGGGAACAATTTAGTTACACTACACACTCAGAAATTTGCCTAAGACATTTGCAAAAACCACTAATGCATGGGATTTCCACTCTCTTCTCAGACAGACTGTCTACCGTCTTTATAATAAGAAAGTTTTCCTAGTATTCTACTTGGAAATCAATTAATCACCCTTTTCTCCAACAGACATAAAGAAGTACTGACTATTTTGCCTTTCTATAGCAGCCTCCTACATACTGGAAAATGCCTCACATTTCTTCTTTAAACCTGTCTTTCCTAATCCCCCAAAAATCCAAATTCTTTCCTCCCCATCACACTCCCTGGACATACATACTCTCCTCATTCTTGTCTTCTTTCATCTCCTACTCCATTTGTCCTTCTTTCACTTAAAAATGCACTGCCCTAAAGCAGGTTAAGTATCCTAGCTGAGCGTTGTTGTAATGATTATACCACTAAGTCACAATGTATATTTTTATGTCTGCATTGCATCTTGTGGTATATTTTGCAATGTATCCTGGGCTACCTACATTTTGCAGCCTCTTGAAGGTAGCACATAGGTAGGGAAGTAAAAAACAGTAACAACTAAACATTAGCCACTAGATTTGCCAATCCAATGCATAGCCAAACGAAACTCACCAAGTGGTCTTAATCCAATCAGATTGTACCAAATAGTTTGTTGCAATCAATCAGTAATGCTTATGCAGCTTTAAATGTATCGAGTAAAATGTATATAACCCGGAGATTTTTTTGTGCACATAACACTTACACCCTAACCCCGTGCATCCAGCACCGCAATAGAGAATGCCTGCTTTTTTAAAATCCACACTGATCTTAAGAAGTCATCTTTCAGACTGGAGTTTTTGTTCAGTAACAATGTGAATGAAACGCTTGCCTGAGACACCTCAGATACAATACTGTTCAAATACCTTACAGAATAAATACAATCAAGCAAATAAAGCCCTCAAAAGCAATCAAAATGAAACTCTACAGATTTTCCTTAAAAAAATAAAATAAAAATGCATGTCTCAGTAAAGAATGCTTAATTTGGAATGAAAAATCTGAAGTCTTGCATAAACATGGCAGTTCATTAGAAATACAGCATTTCTATCACAACATATGAAAGCCCCACAATTACCATAGGAAGTTTTCTCATTTCCATACATCAGCATCTCCTGTTCCAACCTTAGTAATCAAAAACCATGGGTGCGTTCTTCAGCTCCAATGACCTGATTTATCCCTAGTGATGAAGTTTTATGTTCTGTTGTTCTGAAATTAGTTATTCTAAAATAAAGCTGCATTAATGGAACAAAAATTCATATCTGGTGTTGCCATTGACAAAATTAGTCCTACATCAGGTTTCAACTCTCTGAGACTGCACTTAACAGAAGGACACTTTTCCACTCAAAGAAGTGACCTGAATTTAAAATCCTGAAAACCCGGTAGTGGCTGACTTCTTAGTACATCCCAATGATGCCAGAGAGACCAATCTATCCAATTCTGTTCAGACTGATTCTTCTGAATATTTGGCCTCATTCTGAAAAGGGGCCTTCGAGGCATAAAGCCTGTATGGAGTTTCAGGAACACAGGAAGAACATTTGTATCCTCAGCAGGAGATCTGACCAGGAGCAGCTCTTGCTTTCTGTTGCTTTAAAGGTTTGCTGGAGTTTTCACCCAATCATCTGCTTGAACATCTTGAAAATCAGTATCTCCTTCTATAATATCTATCCAAAACAAACACCAGATGACACTACACGAATTGCCCTAACCCTACCAGATTGTTGTTAGAATCAAAATATGTAGCAGTCTACATTTAACAGGAAGTACTGTATTTTTACCAGCACAACATCTATTAATGTGTCAGTAATAAAATCTATGGAAAAAAGAATCACTGTGTTCTGAAAGCTGTCAAACTTCTCTAAATTTCATAGTCTAATAACTACGTTTATTTGAAAGACAGAAATGCATGCACACACGAACACAACCTTATTCTCCAAGGAGCAAACATATAGAGTAGATGGCTAATAAGAGTTTGTTTAAACTTTTTTGAGAAGACAGGCTTTTTCTGCAAGCTAAGCAATGTTCAGCAAATGTCCTACGGATGATTTATTTAGCTAATTGCCCTGTCCTTTTCAGCATCCGTAGTGATGAGATATCCATTTTTCATCAAACAGAAGACTAAACCATAGGTGTTCTGCACATAAAATTGCTTCTATATCCAGCGGACCTAAATCCTCAATGCTGAGCACAAAAGCCTCTATTTCAAGCAAGATGCTTGGGGTGCAGGCAGTGAATCACTTTCCTGTGCTTTGCCTTGAAGTCTGCAGGAAGAGTCCATTAGCCATAACCCCATTTACTCCTCATCTGCAGGGCAGCAATGTCTGTGCCTCAGTTTGCTTTGCATGTAAAAGAGGGATTGCATCATGTGCCCAGTTCTGCAGAAGGACTGGGTGCTTTAATTAATCTTTATCCAAGAAATGCAGAACAACTTGTAACTGAAGAGCAGTAGAGAAAGATCAAGAATTAATTCCAGAAGTCCCATAAAATTTTGTTCTCCAGGCTTACAAAATCAAGATTTCCTCTGCCCTGCTCTAGTGCTTTGGTTCCTTTATGCCTCTTTATGATGAACATACTACTTACAACTGCACATACACAATGTCAACAGAAGAACCACCAGGGCTGTTGCCATAGCTGCACTGACAGGTATTGCACCTGGATGGCAATCTCATGATATGGGTGCTAATTCTTGTGCCCTGACCACTTGCGACCAATTTTCATTAGCAAAAGGTGGGATCAGCAAACCACTGAAAACAGAAAGTGAGAAAACCACCCTCTTGCAATAGGAAATAGAGAAAGTAACGTGGCCACATGATGGCACCATTTCCTAGGAAGAGAAACCAGGCTGTGCTCGTCTCCTCTTCGTTAGCGAACATTTTAATATTCTAAATGAAAACTGTTTCAACTATATTCGCTCGTTCCCAGAGAGCTCATGCACGATTATGCCAAGGCCCAGCATGGCCCAACTGTTCTAATTGGCTATAAGTTTAAGGCATTTGGGCTCTTTAAAAACCTAGGTGCATACATGTATTGCTGGTTTTCCTTCACAGTGCCAGGTGCTGTCACTCAAAAGGCATTCTGCACCAGTGGGTATGTTGCAAAAGAGCCACCGATTAGGAAAGAAGTAAGATAGGCCAACAATGCCCATGGAATTAAGCTGAAATACTCTTAATTTAAACGAAGGATGAGGGACATTTCTTGGAAAAAAGAATGAACTTTCGAAAAATACAAGCAATCATGGTGATGTATTTTGATACTCAGTGGTCCATATTAAAAGCTTACTATATTAATTTAGAATATTTTTGCCTAATTTAAGGGCTTTTGCATAAATCCTAATAATGTATTTCAGATTGCAAACATGTAAGAACAGCGAATGGGGAGTCCCCTTTGGTCATCTCTTTGTGTTGGATTCTAGAAATTTATGTCCTCTTTCAGAAACACTGGGAGGAGAAATGGCTGAGGGTGGGATCTCAGTGTGGAGGAGGAAGGAATTCAAGGGGTAATAGTTAAAATATATTAAAATGTGTCTCCAAAAGAAACAATTGCTATTCCATGAACCCTTTCAGATTTGCGCTGTATTGTTAGATTTTCCCCCAGGCAGAGAGACAAGGAGGAAAAGCTTATCAGTTTGAGCGTGGTTAAATACAGTAAGCCTGAAAGCCTATGGGCTTTGGTTAAAAGGAAAATATAGATTAAAACCTCTTAAGATAATTAACTGTTTAGAAGGTTTCTATTGAAGCTAAAATCTTCTGCGGGGAGTTGTAGTAGCAGTCTGTTAGGAAAAGGGTGCAGTCAGACAGAAATGGTTGGCTTCGGTGGGAGAACTGCAGTCTGCTTATATCCTACATGTTTCCAGAGGAAGGCCTTTAAATGCAGGAGATTTTTTTTTCTGGTCACAGAAGTAGTGGTTGATGGGAGAAACAAGGAATGGAGGAGAAGCTGTAAATGCCAGTCCCCATGAGTGGGAAAAGGACTCTTTTGTATCTTCCAGTGGCTGCGCCTTGCTCAGTTCTGAGCAAGAGGAAAGCTATCACATGAAAAAAGCTACATTTTACTTGGATATTTTTTTTACCATTTATCTTTTTTATCTGTTAGTGAAAGAGTAATTGTTAACTAGTACAACTGGGTGCTTTGGTGAATATCTCAACTTAGAAATATTGTGAGACAGATATTCATACTGTGCTAGACTGTGGCTTCTTTATTTTGAATTTAGGGGGTAAGCATTCAGGCCTGCTTCTAATTCAGATTCAAAAATCAGTAGGAAACAGTACATGATCACGTCAATGATGCTGAAGGCCACAGGGAAAATCCCTGTCCTCAGTGAGACCTCTGCAATCCTGGGGAACAGGCACATTCCAAAACCACCTGCTTGTTCCGATAGGAAGAACAATGTAGGGCAGAATGCTCTAAACTAATAGATGACAGTAATAAAAAAGAACACCGCTTTCATGGGTGACTTGACACCATCAGATAGGTCTGTACCATTAAATGTACACTGTCAGTTCTGATATTTTTTTTTCTCAACAGGGAAAAGGCTCGAGAACTACAGGTAAACACATGCATACAGACACTAACAGGTGAGACTATTGTTGCGCTTGAGAGTTATTTCTCAGGTCTGCCTTCAGGCACATTTTACCCTCTACTCAGCCAAAAGACATTAGAGATAACACCTAGGGGTTTTACTTTTGAATGCAGGGAGGGCTATGCCTTCTTTTGAAACACTACATGGGATCAAAGCACAAGGTATTTTTCTTGAAGTTGACACGGCCGCACATATAGGCATGAAGCTCTGGGGAGAAGTCCCTTGCTCTGTTTTTATTTCCTCTATCATACCCCTTTTCACACAAAAATTGCTACTTTGTGTGTGTTTTTTTTTTTTCCTCTGTGTAACATCAATAAATTACACGTTATCACTCCTATCATCTAGTTATAAAGAGCCTTTCAAGATTTTTAATAGATGCACAATATTGCTACACTTACATTTTCACTGGTTAAGAACTCAAAAATAGCTGTAGTGAGATTACTCTTAATTTATACTACTTCTCTCTCCTGGGTTTTCAAGAAGAAGCATTTCACCACATGTCACAGATTGATACAGAGAATATATTGCTCATCCCAACTGGGCAGAGCTCCTTTCAGTGTTTAACACAACAAAGCTTGTATGAGTAGGGGTTCTAGGATTTGTTTTTCTTTTTTTTTTTTTTTTTTTCTTTTTCTTTTTTTTTCATAGGCACAGTTAATTCACTGAGGAGCTATTTGTGCTGACAGATTAACTAGACATCTTGAATTCTCTTTATATTCCATTTACTGAGTGGGAGACGGGCAAGTCTAGATCTGGTGTTATTTTGGTCTTGTAAATGACTTCACGGACAATGAAAACATACATAGAAAACAAATAAAAAGATGGCATGTTAGCATTCTCTGAAGAAACAACAACACTTAGTGCACTCTGGAACCAAGTATAGTTCTTGGCCAACAAGAACATACTGCTGTGCTCTACCATATATTCATGAGGCTGCCAGAACAAATGCTTTGATAGCAAGGAAGGAGTTTAACAGCACTCACGTGGCTTACAGCTGATTTTTACCTATGGAATAGATCAAACATTATGTTTCTTGTGGAAACAGGTGATTCCTTCCCCCTGTAGCATCCCCTAACACACTTTATAAACATTAGTAGGCAGTATTAAGCAGTATCTTGCTTTTATTTCTCAGGCTCTCTCCCAGTACCATGATAAGACTGCACTTCAAAACTGTTTGGAATGAATGAGCTCCCTTTGGTCAGACACGAACAATAAAATAATTGTTCTGTTTTTGTTTTATTTTGTTATTTTATTTGAATACTGCTCTGGCCCTACCTTGTTCCAAAGTTATTGAGTGGGATCATGGCACAAGGATTATATGGCTGTTCTACCATGGCTAAACAAGAGAAAAGAGGAGAAAATGACCATGGAAACTGAGATGAAAAGAGCAAAAAGCTCTAGCGCTAAACAAGTCACAGTGATGAAAAGGAACAGAAGGTGACCAAGTCTATTTTTACATTTGTAGATTTGAAGTTGCGCATTTGTAACAAACCTGACAAGTAATGTGTCAGACAATGCTTCCCCAAGCACGGAAAGTGTCTCCTCACAGCATACAAAGAACAAACCAAGACACATAGAAGCACTGAGTTACGCAGGGTTTCAGTAACACACAGCAGAACAAAAGATGGTAGATGTGGCTGTTTCAGCTTTCTTTTAGGAGGAGTCACCTGTCAAACACAGGAAAATCATTTGTGTTTGACCGCTACACGAAGTGTCCCTCTGTGGACCATGCTAAGGAAATGGTACATTTAGTTCAGTCATCTCAACTGATTAGGACTGAGGAGATGACAGCAGAAGCATGCATGATTAAGATATGAAATAGCAACTATTGGCACGATCATTTCTACAGTATTCTCCTGCACAGTTTCCTTTTGCACTATTAGCTATAAGACTGCTCACATTCTCTGAACAGGAGAAAAAACTTCATTACTTTGATGCTGACAGAGACTGGAACAGGCTGCCCAGAGAGGTTATGGAGTCTCCTCTGGAGATATTCTAAACCTGCCTGAATACATTTCTGTGCAATCTACTCCAGGGAACCTGCTTTAGCAGAGGGGTTGGACTAGATGATCCCCAGAGGTCCCTTCTAACCTCTCTTGTTCTTTGACTCTGTGTGATTCTGTGATCTTCAGGAGGGACAACTAGTAAAAGGAAAAAAAAGAAAAAAATAAAATAAATAATTTTCTTAAAGGAAAAGAGAAGGAATTTAAATCCATAAGATCAGCAGGAAGGTGGCCTTAATAACACTGATATTAGACTCCATATGCAAGGACAACAACGACAACAAATATAAAGAAAAAAGAAAAACAATACAATGGTTAAATAATGAAGTATAAGAGCTCATCAAAGCTGAAAATGTATCTTTCCAAACAAGGAAATCATGCCCAAGTGACACTAATAGAACAGAGCATAAACTGTTGCAGGCTAGATGTAAAACAAAGATTAGGCAGGACAAAGGGGAAATTTAAAGAAAAACAGCTAGGAGTATAAAGACAAATACTGTAATAAAATATTCTTCAAACACATCAGATAAAGAAAGCTTACAGGGCAATGACTGGTACCCAAGAAGTGCCTTAGATTATGTAGTTTGATAGATTAAACAGGCAAGGAGCAGAGTCAGTGGGTTGGCTGGACTACAGATTTATGAAAGCAATAAAAGTAATCAAAGAGGTTACAGAAATTATGCAGTGGAATTTTGCCTTAATTTTCAGAATGGAGGATGATGGGAGAAGGTAAGCTACCTCAAGGGGGATAAGAAGAAAGCACTGTCCTGGAGATTGTTATCGAAAAAAAAATAAAAAACACAAAACCAAATCACAACAAAAAAAGCCAACAACAAAACCATAATTAAAAAAAAAAAACAAAAAAACAGACCAATCAACGAATGAGAAACCAAAACTAGCAAAGGAGTATTACTATGTTTTTATAAACAGTGATAAACACTTTAGAGTTGCATATTCTTCACTGTTCGCTTAGTGAGTGAAATAGTTGAAAGTCTCATTTAAGGGAGGGGATTAAAAAAAAGGCTTGCAACTTAATGGTAACAAAAATCTGTGGGAGGTAGACTCTGAAGGCATGAACAGGTAGACTCAGATACAGACTACCAGTGTTTTACCGGACAGTTACAGTACATCTCAGTGCTTCAGCAAACTTACAAATACTGCTGTATTATCAAGCTCAAAATCTTAAGAATAGAAAATTTAGAATTTTAAAGAGTAATACATTTTTTATTCTTATTCCTTGTACTTAGAAGTAATACATATGCTGGGGACATATCTTCAAGCTCTCCTGTGAAACCATGAAAGCTAGACACTCTCGTGGCTTTTTCAAATCAAAGCTGAAGTTACGCATGTGATCACTTTCAGTTCTCCAAGGGGAGACCAGTAAGAAAAGCACTGAATGCCACAATGACTGACAAGCTAGCATCAAGTCAGTGTTACAGGGTCATCTAATAAGAGAATCACCATTAAAGATAGACAGACACATTTTTAAAAAGCCTTTAAGTAACTTTACCTGTGATTTACGCATCAGTAAAAGTTAAGTTCCAAAGTCACATAGTTGTTTCTGAAAACATACTCATCGACTTCATAAGTGAAGTACCATATGTTTTTAGTCATTTCTCAAGAGAAGAAAAGCCCAAGAGACCAACCTGACAAAACTCACTTAGTGTACATAGGAATATAGAGACCAGTTCTGATCAGTAGTATAATATCACTAACACTATGGTGTATTGCAACAGCTTTTTCAACAGAGGTAGAGTGAGCTCAGCTTATAGTTTTACATATCTTTACTTATATTTATTTCTGACTCTACACAATTCAAGCAAAATACGTTTGCTTCTGTGAAAACACAAGTCATTCTTGGCTGATGTTTCTTTGATAATATTACGAACAAAAATAAAAATTTACAGGATGCAGAAACCACCTATGACTGCTAAAAACCAAAGTATTTACTAAACAAACATTGGAATGTTCTGCAAGATAAACAAATAGCTAAGTCTTGTGAGATTCAGTATTTGAGAACTATGGGTATCTTTCAGTTTAGTTGCTGCAGAGAAGGCCTATATCATTATTATATTGTCTAAAATAGACATCTAAACATACATCATTTCTTAGGTCACCAAAAACAACCTAAAAATATTCAGCATTAGCTAACACATACCATACTTAGATTAGCAAAAATACAGATGAAATGATTATTAACATACTGTCTGTCTCTGTAAAGAAGGAATCAGGATCCTCCTCCTCCCCTCAGAGTAGAAACCATTTCAAAGCTCCAGAGCAGTTATTACGGAATCATAATCACACATTTCCAGAGGCAAAGCGGGAAGACCATAAGGGCATATAACCATTCTCTTCCTGCCACAGAACCTCAAAGAGAAACACAGGAAACCTAAAACATAAAGATGAGGCCAAACCACCTTCAGATCCATCCAGCCTCTACATTAGCAACGGGCAAATCAAACCTGTTGATTCATGGGAAGGAAATGGATGATCCCTATAGCTGCTTAAGAAAATGAAAAACTAGAGTTTCAAGCCCTCTCTCAATGCTCTGTTCAGGAACCTTCTGAGGTTCCCTCTCTGCCTTTTCCCATTATGCTGGGAGGCTATCAAGATACCAAAACCAGAATTCAGAAAAAGAAAAGGAAAATAGATGGCCTCAAAGTTCCCATCCTGTGGAAGTTAAAAAAAAAAAAGCTGGAATCAGACCAAGTCAGCACATCACTTGAGCATGTATGGACAAGTTGTTTTCATCTGGTCCATTGTCAGAAGTGTTTATTACAACTGCATTCTATTTCTCAAGAACTCTCCAGCCGGTTGCTAAGATGTGACTTAAAGAAGTCCTCCTCCATCGCAATAACTTGTCAATTATTGTTTCATATATTTTTTTAAAAAAGATATCCATGCCTCACTCTTCTTTGCAACTTTCATTTCCTATCAGAGTCTCAGATTTCCAAGAATTTTGTGTTCTCCAAAATCATAAAAAATTCTTCAGCAGTTTTCCCAATGACTGTCCAATCCGCTTCTCAGCCCCATGGAAACTCTTTGCTAAGATGCTGCTTTTCCCTTGTCTGGAACAAATTCCTAGGCAGATGGACCATCCAATATCTAAGAATAACTCTTTTAACTATCAATAGAGACAAAGAGATTCAGTTGCACTGTTCCCATGGGATTTCTTTGAGTTTGGACACATCTGTTAAGATGCATACATCAGAGTCTGAATGAAGTTTTTGTCTGATTGTATCTCTTAGCATTTGTGAAAGTTTCTGCCAAAATGATCTTATCTCTTGGCACTTGCAAAACATATATAGTGATAGATGCTTTCTAAAGGGCTCCTGAAATAAGTGGCCTATACAGACCAAATCAGTTTAAACAGAGAGCCAAGTCCTGATGGACTGATTTTCCTCTCAGGAAAATCTTTAAAAGCTTTACCTGAGGGAGTTCAGAATTAGGACAGTACCAAGTTTATGCATGCTCTGCCCACAAGCAAGAAAGAGAGAGGAAAGTTGCAAACAACACCACTCTGGTATACGTGGCTTCTTTGTAACCTTTCCAGAACCCTTTCCTCCCTCTTTACTTGTCTTTGTAGTTATTTGCACAAACACCTTTCTTTTGAGCAAGCAGCTACATCTGTTTGCGACAGCTGAGTAGCTAGAGGTATTTGGAGCTCCATCAGCTCAGTCTATGATTTGATTCCAGATTAATTCAAAGTGGTGATTTCTATCTGCCAAGTCCCACATGGAAACAGTTACCTCAGGAAGTACCTCTTCCTGTGACCTCTTTCTATAACTGCATTGCCTGACCATGCATTTCCCAAGACTGAAAAAGCTGGGAATGGACACAACGTCTCCCGAGTTCTGGATTTTGCTTCAAGGGTTCAGCTGCACTGAAAATATATTATAATCAAATCCAAAGTCCTAAAATGGTCAGAAACAATCCTGTTTCATTGTGAAGAAGTAGCACAAGAGGCAGCATGCAGAATACACTGCCTTAAGCTCTATATTATATTGTGTATCACACATGACTTTTACATATACATATTTTTTCCCCACTAAGAACTCAATTCAGTAAGACTGACATTCAGTCTATTGCTTAGGCTTTCTTCACCTCTGCCTTTACAGCTGAGGAGCAGATGGCTATCACAGAGCTTTTATTTTCTATGCTTGGAAAAAGTATTTTGGTCTGAATCATTCCAAAAGCACCCTGATTTTTCAAAGTAGATTGGCTTATGAATATTTCTCATAATAAATGTGGTGATGTTTTCTGCCAAGCACTAGTGATTGTGCATGCAAAATGGTCAGTGAAGATTTCAAGCTGATTTGAATAGGTGGTCCATAAAATCAAAGACTTTTTTCCAGATACATAAATGAGGACTTATGGAGCCATCTGGACATCAGTACACTTTTCCAAGAATGGAAATACCCTACACGCTGACTTTTTCTGGATGTTTTCGATATTTTGCATGAAACAATTCCCATCAAACATCCTGTCTAATTCCAGTTTATAAATAGAATATTAGCCATCCTCTAGCAAACATCCCACCAGAGCAAAAAGTGTCCATTTGAGAATGAAATATGATCTGCTCCGTCACAAGGGTAGAGGCTGTATAGTGGTCTGGGCAAAAGGAACAAGAAACAGTGCTGTACTGTCAAGAAGGCATAGGGAAGGACAGGAAGTGCTGCTGGCCCAAAGAAGGAAGACATAATTGCAGGTCCAAAAGCTGAGGAGAAAAAAGAGGTATGACAACATAATTCTGAGAGAAGGGAGGGAAAAGGGCAAAAGGAAGGGTTCTAGTGTGAGAGGAAAGAACCAGTCCAAAAGACATGGAAGGCAAGAGGTAAAGGAAAGGAGTTTGTAATGACAGGGAGCCTACTTTTAAATATTGGGAACTACAATCGCCAGTCGCTTGGGTCAATCAGTGTGTTCTAGCAGTTGGGACTGAAACAACATTTAAAAAAATACACATACCATGTTAAACAGCTGTAGTAAATATGCAAGCATAAATTCATCCTGCCTCATTTTATCTTCATGTCAGAAACTGGCATTGATATTTTGCAAGAACATGCCAAACATTAATTATAGGCATACTGCCCCAAACAAATACAGCCTGATGAAGGTTATAACCCATCATAAATAGTGAGAGCTTTTCCAACAGTTTCAAAGCACAAGGAATCAACTAACAGATCAACACCATAAGAGGTTTTTAGCATTTCTTGAATTTTTGTAGGACTCTAACTGTATTTTGGGAACTAGATTTCAACAGCTTCTGAGATAGAACAATTTTAATGCTGAAAATATTATTAAACATCCTTTTTCAAAAACTGACTTCAATGTGAAAGGAACATCTAGTCTAGGTTTGAAGTTTTTCTTTCAAATTGACACTGTGAATTTAGCAGGAGTGGGAGGTGATTTGTGGACATTAAAATCTTGGGGGTCTAAAGGACTGCTTGTCCATAAAACAAGAGTATGAAGAGTTGCATGCTCCACCTCTTCATGCTGCCCTCCACCAATATTCCTCACCCCTGAACTTGGCCACCTCAGAAAGCAAAAGCAGTTCATTCTTTGAGTTCTCTACAATTCCTGCTGGCCTCTGTCCTAAGGTTGCTTTCATGGGTTTCTATTTGTACTGTCAAAAACCATCAGTGTGAGGTTTCAAATCCCATTTACTAATGAACTCTTTCATCTTTGTGAATGGGATAAAGAGATTCTTTATTTGAAAATAAGGATTATTTTTTCTTGTTGTTCTGCTCATTTTTGCATCTTCTTACAAGACTTGTTATTAGAAAACATTACAAGACAAAACTGTACCCCAGCTTTAACAAAGTGTTTGACATCACCAATTTGAAGAGAATTCTAATATATACCAAATTGCATACTGCCTGCTGCTCAACTGCTTCACACTTCTTTCTTCTCCTCAGATCACTAGGTGAGATTTAGGAAATTCTCCCCAATGTTTTTATCAGTTCTACTAAAATCAAGATCTCCAGAAGAAGCTCATAATGACTACAGTCAGAAGCTAGCAGGAATGAATTGCAGCTAAAGTGATTTTGATAGTGATGATCCCTATAACCCAGCTGCTTCCAAGCTTGGCCTTGAGGCAAGATTTTTAAATTAAAAAAAAGAAAAAAGAATATACATACTTTTTAATCTGATTTTTTTATTGTCATGCCCTGATTTTTTTATAGGCCTTTGCAAAGTCTGATTGGCTTCTGAGCTCTTGAAACCCAACATCATCATTTTCCTACGATTCTATGATTCTTTTTCCTTTCTTCCCCCTTGTAAGTTTTACAGTGTCCTAAAACCACCACAAAAGAGGTTCACTGTGTTCTATGAAACTAGTGAATGATAGGGTTGACAATGCCCTCCATGTTCCTGCCCAAGAGACTTTCAGGTATGGACCAATGTGAAATGATACTGTTTGAACACCTGGACAGGCTAAGTGCTGACATTCCAAAATCCAGTTTTAACCATTTCCTCTTTTCTGGGGGGAGTGGGGGGTGGCAGAGGGAAGAGGGCTGGAAGTGGGGAAGAGGAGGGGGGAAGAACAAAATGAACATTTTTTAAAAAGCTGATTAACCCATGCTGAGTAATCTGAAAGTGAACGCACTGAAAACATGGGCCTTAAACTGGTACAATCACACAGGTCTACAAAGATCTCCCAGTCTCTCACATACTGAATCTGATTCCATCCATAGAAACACTCCTCCCTGTCAAAGTAGAAATCCTTTACAAGGCAGCATGTTAGAGCCAAACACTGCAATACAATAATAGGCTGAAAATTCCAGTTGGATGTATGTGACTATCTGGAGAAAATTAACTACAGTTCTAGTTAAAAGCAGTCATGCTCAAAGGATCTTCCCTTTTTGCTTTGTAAGAAGTTGGAACAGCCAGCAACTTGACCCATCAACATGTTCACAGCTTCCTCTGTCTGACTGCATTATCATGACCTTATCACAAAACACTCTTTTTTCAAAGGTAACTCCCACAGGGAAAAAGTAAACTCTGAGGAAGTCTTGCTTGAGCCATTATGGAAAGAACATCCAACTGGCTTCAAAGCCTGGTCTACAGTAAGGAACGTGCTTTCGGGAACCCCAGTGCAACCCAGCAGTGCGTTGGTGTACTCACAATCAGATGACCCTGTGTGTGCGTGTAGGTTTGTTGGTGAATGTGGTGAGTGGATGAGAGCCGGGCTCAGAGACGGAACAGCTTCAAGGTTCAGGCAGGGAAGGCCTGGCTTGGCGCTGCATGCACCCGTCTGAGTAATCTCATTCTCCTCAGACGCCTTCTGGTTTTCAGCTGTCTTGGGTTTCTTCCTGAAAATAAACAAAGAGACCTTTGAAGGGACTGGCTGCATATTTGGGAAAAGGCATTTTTAGAATCTGTTAAAGATAACTTTCTTTTTCCCCCTCTCACCCCCCTCCCTCCTCTCCTTTCCCTTGCAGGGGGGGAGGCAGAGAAGACTTTCCTCCATGCTTCTTGTTTGGAAACAAGCTGCTCCTTGTTTTGACTCTGATGCAATGGCCCTGAGACTGTATTACAGCAAAGAGGCCAAGCACGAAGCTCCTCATTCTGCCCCTACTGATGACATATAAAGCGAAACTCGTCCCAGTGGTTTAGACAGTCGGAGCTCCATTTGACAAATATTAACCAAGGCTGCAGCGTTCTGAATAGAGTTATACAGAAATGTAATAGATTTGTCTGAAAAGCAAACAAATATGCAAGTTTCCAGTTCAACACAAGTCAGAGAAAAGACTTGTTTTGTAGCAAAACGCACTGAAGTAATTTTGAGATGCAGAGGTCATCTCAGTAAAGCGTTAAGTTTCGGAGCCTGAAACGACGTACTACGAGCACAATGCATGCAAGCCCTCAAAGCCTCCTTCCTCGCAGCATTTTGTAATCACAGGGAATTAGAAGCTGTAAGCAGGTGGTGACTGGTGCATCCATTTCACAGTTGGGGAAACTGAGGCACAAAGAAGGGATGTGGCAGGATTTGATTCACACACAGCAGGTCTTCCGCATGGACATACAGGCACACAGGGGCTCCTTCCCCACACACGCTCCGCTCTCCATATCCCACTTAGGACAGCCTGTGGCTGACACGCCATAACCCGGAGTTTTTCAGCCCCCGGGAGCTTACATAAGGGCGTTATATAAGGGGGGCACGCCCGGCCGGGGGCAGGGCCGGGGGCAGGGCCGGGGCTCGCCGCCATTTCCTTTCGGCCGCCGTCGGAGGGCAGCAGCGGCCGTGCCCGGCGGTGTCACTTCGGCCGAAGCTCGGGGAAGAAAGGAAAGGAGGAGAAAACAAAAGTTAAACGAGCATAAACAAAAATAAACAAACCACGTCCCCCGCCTGTAACAACCCACAGGCCGAGCAGAATCGAAAGGTGAAGGAAAAGTGGGGAGTTAAAAAAAGGGGGTGAAACTGAGGCACTGTATGAGTTAAGGGCGATGCGCACGCAGCGGCGGGATCCCGAAGCTGCCCAAAGGAACCCAAGTGCTCCCTCTTGTCCAGAAAGTCTGCTTTTAGGTCTTGCAGCGGAGATTTTAGGGAAGACAAAGCTGACCGACGAAGCCTCGATGTGTTCTAGAGTAAAGGGGCTAAAATTCCTCACAGCAGATGTACCACAGACAGCGGGCACAGGCTGCTGCATTCTCCATGTATATAATCAATATGCTCAAAATAAGATGGGCCAACGTCAAATCAGATTTAAACGGTAACAAATAGGAGATGACAAAGTGGACCTTACTTAAAATTGCAAAGGTACAGCTAAGGGTTGAACCGGATTAGTTTATCTTGAACAGAAGGAAAATGAAAGCATTTAAAAGCGTGTTCTTCATGAAGAGTAAACATAGCATTTTTTGTCAATCCAAGCTCTGGCATCCCTCCGTCTGTTTCCCATCCTGTCACCAAGATCTACCTCTTGCTACATAGCTGAGCATGCATGAGATGCACAGCTTGCACGTGAGCATGTATATTTTAAAGCATACAGACTGCCTGTGTTTTGTTCATGGCAGTTTGTGTAGCTCCTTGGCATACTAACTCTGGCGACTTCCACTGCACGCCCTCACACGTATCAAGTCCTGACCCCATGACTTTCCCATGTGCACCCAGCACATGCCAGATACTGCAGTGTGTATAAATCAGTGGTTTTTTACAGCATTGCTACCCAAGAGGCTTTCAGATAGCATGGCTTTTGTCCAGGCAGCAAAGGACATACATAGAGTTAGACTCTGAGTGCATTTGGAAGCTCAGCTCCTGTATTTAAGGTCTGTTTTCAGTCCAGGGTTAGCTCAAATTGTACACTTGGAGTACGGCCTCTGGCTCCAGCTCGATCCCCACACAAAGCTGCTTCCCTCGAGAAGGACAGTGCTGTTATTTGCAGGGTACGGGCTCAGCCTGAGCAAGCACTGCTTGTAGGCTGCTAGCACAGCCAGAGCGTGTTGTTAGACCTAGCACTGACCAAGGCTGACCTTTAATCCATTCTGATCCTGCATCTGCCTCCCAGAACTCGCTTGTACTTGAAATAAGAATGACACCAGTGAGGCTATGCACAGCATCTCCTGCTTCTTCCTTTCCAAACCTATATATTCCAAACCTACTCCAAATGGTCTTGCACCATCACTTTTCCACATTAGAGCCCTGTAGTGTGGCGACTTGTGCTCAACAGGATGGGAGGAGAAGCAGAGTTGCTGAATGACACTAAACGCAATACCATTCCACAGCAGCTCTCCATTTCTCTCCATTTAGACATGCGCTGCACCTCAATTCTACCTGAAGGGAATGCAGGCCTCCACATGAGGAAGTTTCAGTAAGGGAAAGAGCTTATGGAGAAACTCAAGTGTGGTTCTTCCTCTGCAGTCTGCAATGTCAGACTGCAGTTGTCAGCTAAAGAAAATAGGTAAAACCAGAAAAATGCTCAAATTGCTCTAAGTATATTGTTATCCTTTTGTTCTACATTATCTCACTTACAAAAAGCTCCTATTGCTACGATCTTCACCTATACATTATAATTAAACATTCATGCATTCATTTACAAAGTCTATATTGCTATCTTATTGCTACATTCTTTACAGGGAGAGTTGTTAAGCACTGGATCAGGCTGACAAGACAGGTTGTGGCATTTCCATCCTCGGAGATTTTCAAAACTTAATTGAACCAGGCCCTGAGTAACCTGATCCAACTTGGAAGTCAGCCCTGCTCTGAGCAGGGAATTGGGCTAGGGACCTCCAGAGGACCCTTCCAACCTAATTTCTTCTCTGATTGCACAGCTCTTCTATGAACACTTCCATCAGTGAGCTCTCTAATAAATCTCTGTGTTCCAGTGGTAAAATGGGACACTAACTGTGGAAGAGTATGACTTGTCTTAGCTATGTGAAAAAAATATAAAAATTAAAGGACAGGGATAGGCATGAGAATGAAGCATGCAATAAATATTAATCGTGGAACCTTCCCAAAGTATAACTACTTATCCTTGGACTTCACTAATTGTCAGCGTTGTGTGATTATTTCTGTTGTGAAAGTCAGCCTACCTTGTTACTTGAGTTCATGTGAGTATGTCCTCCTCTACAGACTAATCCAAACAAGAAGTTTGCAATATACTTGTTGCTTAGGGCAATGAAAGTTGAAAATACTTGCAAAAAACTTGGGAATTTGCCTTTGGAGCACAGAAATCTGGTCTAACCTTCAGTTATCTCTGAGCTCCTTCTCCACACTTAGGTTCACTACAAGCCCTTCCAAATACTGCACTCCTCCTGAAAACCATCAAAAGGCTATGTATCATCTTTGCTTCTCATGAAGGACAGCAGAAGGCCAACATGGAAAAGAAAGAAAGGGCACGTCTGTATTATGAAGCTGATGGAAAGACTCCCAGAAGTCAGGGACAGAAATGACACTGACCCTTCCAAGATAATCTGAATCTGAAGAGTCACTCCAGATTTCTTATTTACTGCTGATTTATAAGAAGTTTATCCAGCAGTTCTAAACATCCAACTACTCATCTCTTTAAATTACATCCTATGTTCAGGTACTTTTCTTTTGTTGGTATTCATTTTCAGCATTCCTTTGTTTTTACTGCGTTACTTCTCATTATGTTCACTTACACCATCTAAAATACATTTTCTTTCTTAACTGCATGCTCTTTAACACTTAATATGAGCCTATCTGCAGCCACTTACATCCCTGAACTAAACTGCGTGCATTAGTGATTTCTCAGTCTTGTGTAAAACAGGAATCCTTCCCAGTTTTTTATTTCTGTTTCCCAAAACTTCTCTGCACTGTCTTCACTGCAGTGAGGTATTTCATCCTTTCCATCTACCTCAGTGCTACAGTATCACACACTGAGGTCGCAGATGGGTCACAAGTAACAGTGTGACATTTACTGCAGTGATGGCATTGGCTGCAAAATAAGACAGGATCCTTTCTGCTTAATTTGAAGGCAGAATGTAATGTTTTGGATATCCTAACCTCAGAGCTATCTAGAAACATTGCCACCACTGAGCTTTGGAATGCCTTTAATGCTAACCTTACCTCTTCTTGCTGCCACTCATGTACGCAACCTTCTTGCCCCCAGTTCTCCACTTGCCCTGCACACGATTTCTTTGCATTGCCCTCGTAACCATTGCTTGAGCTTAGAATGGATTTCCCTGTGATGGGTTACCATGTTCTCACAGCTGAACCCCTAAATCAGGTCCAAACTCCCTAAAACAGGCAACCAATGTTGCAGAGCTGCAACCTGCTTTTCACAGGGTAGCTACCAATAATGCTTGAACCTACCCTTGCAGAGAGGGCAGCCTTCTGTCCTGCTGAGACACCAGGGTAGCAATGAACAAATTAGCTCAGGTCTTGGATCCTGTGTAGCTGTGCAGAACACACAGTAGTATCCTGGCTCTCAGGGGAAGCTATGATAATGTGACTGTATGAGAATAATGCTACATAATGAACAATAATGAGGCAGTTTTCAGCCTCTGAATACAGGGAGGGCTGGGTCACTAACCAGACCTTTGTTCATCGCATACTAAAGAGCATGGAGGGAACATGCCATAAGGTTGCTGATGTTACAAGTGCTGCTGCTGGTTGAGTTTGCCCATCCATGTCCCTGGCATTATTTCTCTTAGCAGATATGACGTCACCTTCCAGTAACTGCCCTCAGGTCAGAGATGCCTTTAGTGCCCAAGCCAGGTACTTAACTCACTGGTGTCTCTAATCTTAGTAATTCACACAGACTATCTATAATTTTAAAACCCTAGCTTTTCAGATCCTAAAAATATAAAGGTGTGAAAACAGTTCACGTTTGATTTTAAGCAGTATTTTTCCCCGTGTGTTGTGCTGCACATTCTTCCTCTGTCTGTACACGACTAACACAGCTCTTGATATCAGTGCTTATCACTGCCAGTGTTGTGTCTCTTTCAGACGTGACATTGACAATACATATTTAGAAACTGACAGAGTGAAAGAGAGAGAGATGAGTATAATTACTGAATATATATATATTAAAAGAAAAAAGAAAAAGGAAAAGAAAATGAAAAAAGGCCCAATAGAAATGCTATGCCTGCCCAGAGGCCTCACCTCAAAATTCAGTGTAACTGACGAGAAGAACCACGAGTGAAGCTTCTGCAGACAAGCTTGCTTTAAAACAACCTAAGCCATCCCAATTTTCCTGCCAGAAGTGTTGCTTCAGCAGTAAGAAGTCCTGCACAGACTGACTGCCTGAATATTCACACGGTTTCTCTGATGATTTTGCAGCCACATTGATCTTCATGCTGTTATAGCTACATGACTGGCAGTTTGTTTAAAATCTCTGACTGCAAGTTTGTGTCATACAGTGGAAAACACAAACTCCTGAAAACATCGCCATAAAATGTAATATGAAAGGGAAATCCCAGCAGAACACTGAAAAGCAAGAATAGGAGGCATGGAGAGCTGACAAGAGAGGCCCAATGTTCTCATGCAATAAAAGCCTGGAAAATTTAATCAACGCAGAAAAGTGAAATAAACTCCAAAATCCCTTACAGGAGACTGATTAACATAATTAAGTTAAACTCAGAGATTAAGTTAAACTCAGACTGAAATTTGCTGAGTCTTTTTCAGACCTGAAGTGAGGCTGATATGCCCCTCCAACTTGTCCATTTCTCCACCTAAACCACAAACCTCAAAAAAGTTATTCCTTGCCTACAAAACTTGCCTCACTTACACCCTCAGAGCACTGTGGCCACAGCAACACTGTCACAATATGGGCACCACTGAGAACTGATCACAACAAATCAGAACTATGAGTTCTACAGGGAAAACCAACAATGCAGATAACATGAAGTTGATCATTTCAGAGTATAATAAAACCAGAACACAAAGTCAAAATTGTTTACAATCTCAGGCAACTCTACGTATACAATCCAGCCAAATTTACCAAATTGCAATGGCCTAAAGAAACTCCAGCCCAAATTAGAGATGACTTGAGGCCTAGAAAAAATAGTTTAAACCTTTAAGGAGTTGTAGTAAATTCAATCCACAATGCATGAAACACCAGCAAGAGAAAAGGTGTCTCATTAAAAAGTAATAAGAATAAAAAGAAGATAAACACTCTGAAGACAAACATGGATGAACCGACTAGAACAACACAAACTAGATCAGCAAGCAAGTAGAACCTGCCAAACTAAGAGACCCAAGCACATCAGCCATTGCTGAACTATGCTCTGAGGCTATGACTTAAATATTTAAAAGTTTTCTATTGACATATTTTTTGCCCACATATTTCCTTGTAAATTTCAAAAGCAAAAACTCAGTTTACTCTCATCAGTAATGCTCACAGGTGCTGTAGTTTGTTTTTGTTTTATTTTTTAAATCTGTCTTTTTTTTTTTTTCTTTTGCTGAAACAAGCAGTCTTTTATAAGAGATAAAATATACTTACAGTGGTTTCCAAATGGTATCACTCCTCAGGTAAATTACTCCAAGCCTTGGACTTAGTGCACACGTTCATTGGGGCAGGGAACAGAGAGAGGCTGTGTCTGCAACAGAAAGAACCAAAAGGAAAGGTCAGGGGGAAAATAATAATTATTTATTGAGAGCAAGAAAACTCGTTGCAATGATAACTGGCATTCTCCACTGTCAGTACAGCTGGCTGGAGCCTTGTTCAGTCTCTCCAGCCCCAGCTGTACATGACAACAGAATCAGTTCCCAGTTTCCAAAGGCTGCCCATGCGACCTATTCTGGTGAAGCTGGGACAGGGAGGGCTAGCCAGCAAAATGCTATCAGTAGGATTCATTGCTAGGAAGTTGCTCACTTTGATGGCATGAGCACGGAAAAGCAATGGAGAGCTAGCACAAACTTGGCACTAAAATGCATCTCATCAGAACAAGGCTAGTCCTGTTCAGAGCAGCGACAAACACTTCCTCAAAACTAAAAGGTAGGAAAAGGAAGAAAAAAACTCCTTCACTTCTTTTGCTGTCTTTGTATCACAAAAGTGATGGCTCATATCAAAGCAAAATCCCCACTCATCTCCCAACAGGTCCACTGCAGTGAGAGCAGTGAAATATCTTATTGTCAGCCTTCCAGTGAAGGTTCAGCTCAGGAACAGCTTTATGGATGAAATCTTCTGAGCTATAGAGGGAGTTGGACTCAATGGACTAATACAGGAATGAATCTGAAGAGAAACCTCAGCTCCAATATTTATTAGAGGGTGATTTTACCACCCAGACCTAAGTTTTTGGGAGTATTTACATCTTTGGGGGGACCTGAATCTTTTGCTAGACTAACAGAACTCTTCCTTTGCTAACTTCTTATAATCTTTGGGTGGCTCGTTGTGGATGTTGGAAGTATTTCTGAAGTTAACATCCAGAGACAGAATGAAATCCTGCTCACTTCACTTATGCAAGGAACTCCTGGGACATCAGCATATTCAGTCCTACCCACAGTGAAGCCAGTGGTGCTATTTCCATGAATAAATAATTTTGCCTACTCCGATCAGACAAGAAAAGCAAATATTTGCTTTATCAAAGAAATCAGGAAGGTGAACAAAAAATGATAAGAGATGTAATTGTTATTTCACAGGTAGTTAATGTCATTGTGCAAGCTGGAATTTATGGCCGTAAATGCAACACAATAAAAAAAAACCCCACTGTTAGTGCAGCAGGAACACTGAAATGAGTGCCAGCAGACACAATGAAGGATTTTAGATGACACTGTAATAATGTGCTTCACAAAATATACATTCAGTTTTATGTTCAATTTACATATTTTGTAATGATGATATTTAATGGGAACTGAGATATATGCTACATACTCATTTCAACAGGCTACACAAAACCTGGCAACTACACTTCACAGGGGCTCAAAAAACATTTTCATTGATTCCAGTTTTCTTGGACTCTCCCCTTTTGAAGCCTGCTTTGAATTGCAGATGTAGAAAATTTAAACAGAAAAAAAAATCCTCAGCTCAGCCTGGACCTCTGACTTTCACCGGAGCTTGGAGTGGAACCATATGCCAGCATCAGGTTAGCTCAAAAGAACTTCATGAAACAGTGACACCTTTGACCAGCACAAAGGTTTGAATTTCAAAGGTGCAGCAATGCTCAGCGATTCTGCAGATTGAAGCCCTTGCTAACACTCAGCATGGCTTACTTTCAGACTCTCCTTTCCACTTCCATATGTGCTCCACCTTTAACGCTGACCTCACTTCTTGTATCCACTTTGCACACATCAGTCTGTCTTTTATCTGAGTATTCCTCCTCTTTTTAAGGCATAAATCCTGCATGGCTTGAAGACTGCCCACTACTTCAGTCAATGTGCATTTTTAACTTGCACTGGAAGCAGAAAAATCACAGGATCAGGTCTTTAGTCTTTACTTCAGCAGAACTCCTGCTCACTTCACTCCTAATTTCACACAAGAGAAGTCTAAGGAACTGAATGTACTAATCCTGCATATTTTGTCACATCTCTCTTTGTGTGTCATTTGTTTTTCTTCCAATCGCTGGGATTCCAATCCAAGTGGCTCCCTGTTGCAGTGCTGCCTAGCACTCAATCTGGCTTGACATCAAGGGTCAGAGAGACAAGTTGTTAGAGATGGGCTGTTCAAAGTCCTCTATAAAATCTGCACACCAAACTCCCTGTGGAAATAAGCACTAAGAATATCTCCATTTTCTCTATCATTTTTTCTATGGCTTAGGAAGATGCATCTCTTTTCCTCCAGTGTGATGAACATAAAGCACTGAGATCATCCACGGTTGTTAGGTTCATTTTAAGCACATAAAATCAGCAATGCTGATGGTGCTTTGTAAGACATGCGAAGCTTAACAGACAAGGAAACACCTCAACATGTTCTAAAAGCCATAATCTAGTTACAGAAAAATTAGAGGAAAATGATTTTTGACCATGAGAAGACCATGGTAAAGACACAAACAGGACAGCATAGGAAAGGGATGTGAAACACTGGGTTAAGTCACTTTTCCTTGATCTAACTGTGCTCCTCTATTCAGAAAAGGAAAACATTAACTTCTCTGCTCCATGAGTTACTGTGTTCTTAATTAAGATCTTAGAGGATAATTTTTCTGGATGAATGCATTCCAGAAGTGTAGACTGTTATCTCTTTAATACTTTCGTGAATGATACGAACTTCAGCATTTTATGTATCTTCACATACATTTCACCTTATTCTTTCCAAGTTTTAACTAATTTAGAGGGTGTAAGTAACATATTACTATTTTTATTAAGGAATATCTATTTTACGATGGCTTAGATGTACTACAGATTGTAATTTAAGATGCACACTTTAGCTCAATTTCTATAGTAGCTTCGGTGGAGATGCAGTGGGCACAACGTCAGCAGAAATACGGTACTTTACATAATAATGCTAATGATTAATGGAATCCCAAACCATAACTCTATATTCTGATGCATTGAACCTCCTCCTCCTCCATCCTCAAACTTGTGTCTTGACTCTTTCATCTCATTTTCTACCTTTCCATAGTTATTCATTAATCAGCACCATTGATCTGACGCGGTCTGTCATAAAACGCACATAAGAAAGCATTGACCTGACTCTGATCTTTAGGCAGCACACCACCACAATATTTCCTTTATAGCTGACTGAAATACTATAAACATCAATTTCCTGCTGGTGCTCAATCCTGAAATCTACTTTTTCCAGGTTTATTCCTTGTAGGGCATTTCTGTCCCTAATTCCACTCCTTCCACTCAGATATATCACCAAACTCTCATTATTCCATATTTGTTAGGAGCAGCCACATGTCTGACCTGCACAATACAATCAGTGAAACAGCTCCTTCTCTTTGTGCATGGGCCTGAGACCTGGTACCAGACTTCCGTTACTTTCTCTTGGCGACTCCTGATCAAGAAGGCTCAGTATTTTAGTTAATTGCTATTTATTTTATCCCTGTAATACTTTTTTTCTCTGATATCTTCAGGGAAAGTCTGCTCCTTTCTGCTTTCTGTGTGATCCCTAGTAATGAAAAAATTAAAAGATGAGCTTCTTGTGAGCTTATTTCTCATTATTATTTGTTGCACTGGCACAGCACAGTCTATCACGAGGCAAAGAAAAATAAGAACTTGCTATTGCCACAGAAGTAAGCACGTTTGATCTTAATCCACATATTGTGCAGGTCTCTTGAGAAGGGTGGGGTCAATTCTAAATGACGCTATCACAATCACGGATATATTTTCAGACTAAGCTGCCTAGGATAAATGCAATTCTTTTGTGGCCGCTTTTTCTCTCCAGGAGTAGCATTTTAGGTGATACTTTTAAAGCAGCAACAAGAAGGAGGTGAGCAGCAGTGCTAGCCATCAACAAGTGTGATTCAAAAGTCAACTTGTTGCATGAGGCAGGTGAGTCCCGATTCTTTTTCAAAAGAAAGCACATCTTCTGCCTAGGGCAGACTGCAGCATTTATGTTAAGTGAACAAGGTAGGATGTCAGCTACCTGTAGATATCCAACCTCAATGTCTTAAACAGAGATCAAGATGTGTGATTGTTCACAAAACACCTTCCCAATGGAGGCCAGAATGCGTACCACAGAAAGCAGAAACATCTACCAGCACAGGTCACACTGTCTGAATAGCACAATTTTTTCTCAACAGTCAGACCTTCATCTTCGAGAGGAAAACTGTTCATTGTTATACCCTGCTGGAAACACTGTATATCCACTATCTGTAATATCCAATATCTGTAATTAATCTGTAATTCTGAAATCCAGAAATTATATTGTTAATGGATTAGACATTCTCAGAAAGTCTGTTTAAAGAGGCTGGATTGCTCTAGCCTAGTGAAGGCCAATTTCCCATAAGGGCATATTTTCAAAAGTACTATAGAAAAAACTTCTCCCTGAAGTCCCAGGGGTTTTTACTGAATTCTGGAATAGCAATGTAGTTTGTAGCAATGCCCCTACATCATGTTTCCAGTGTTTGTCTCACACACTCTGTATGACTTTTCTGTATCTGTTTCTTTTTCCCTTCTCTCACTCCCTTTTATCTGAGAGTATAAAATTCCTCTTCCCTTAACAGGCAACTCTTTTCTTCAGTTTGAATTTGGCACTTTGGAAAAGGCATTTTCTAGGTATCGCTTTCATCTGCTGATTCTTGCTGAGATTTCTTGCTATTTTGCAAGTGGTATTGTTAATGCAACAGCTAACTACTCTTAAGAGCTAAGGTCCAAAAGAACAAACAACTCTTCTATGAACCTTCCCCTCTGCTCCCTGTGCTGAATGGCCTCTCCTGCCCTAGGCTGCCTTACAAAGCCTCAACTGTGAACTCTGGGAAATGTTCTCTCCCATTTAACAAATATATTGAAGTGCTGCATATTTTCTCACTAGTGAAGATCTCATTGTGCTTGTTGTGTCAGGTGTATAAACCTAACTCTTGCAGAGAAGTGAGTTAGATGGTACCTATGCAGAGCCAAACCTCAGAGATCAGAGAGCAGAGTCAATGGATGCTTCTTCTACCTCACCAGAAAGAACCAAGAGAGGAAGGGGGGCCCTGCTGAACTCTTCCTTGTTGCTAATTAGAAAAGTAGTGCTAGGTATCTACTGGGACTTTGCATGCCTGATTTGAAATGGTGAAGAAAACTGGCACCTGGAAAAGGCAGTGTTTTGTCAGTAGGTGGGAGACATAATCAGAGCGGAAGCAGACCACTGCAAGGCCAATGTAACACTACGGCAGACATCCACACGAACAAAAGAATCTGCAGTGTCAGACTGAACCATGACAGTGTGTCAGACCATGAGCTGTCTTCTCACTGGTGTTAAAGAGAATGATGCTATACACATTGTTTGGTAAATGTATACATGGCAACCATATATACGTGGATGTCTGCATAGTTACCTACACGGTTATTATTTTTAAATTATTCTGACAAAATATTGTTGTGTATAATAACATAGAATTCTCTATATTCCCACAACAGAGCCATCACAACTGCATCTTAATGCTCAAAGAAACTGCATACTTTCCAAAACAATTCACTAAAGCAGGGGCATGACTGAGGCAAATATGTAAGACAATGAATTTACTGGTAAATTCAGAGTAAACCTTCTGTGCTCAGGGGGACTGCACCTACATAAATCTTCCAGGGAACAGACTAATTTCTGGGTGGTCCTTGTACTCTGCTAGTGCTGTTGAGTTTTAAGCGCTCGTTTTCTAGATACCTACTATTAATAGAAGCAGTTTGAGCAACTCTCAATGATATCTGAAATGTCGTGACAATCAGGTGAAGTCCCTGGTGATTAGAAAAAAGGCAACATCATACCCATTTTTAAGAAGGGTAAAAAGGATGACCCTGGGAACTACTGACCTATTAGTCTCACCTCTGTGCCAGGAGAGATCATGGAGCAGATTCTCCTGTAAGCTATGCTAAGACACATGGAAGGTGATACAGGAGAACTAGCATGACTTCACCAAGGGCAAATCCTGCTTGACCAACATAGTGGACTTATATGACGGTGTCACTGCATCAATAGACAAGGGAAGAGCCACTGATGTCATCTATCTGGACTTCAGTAAGGCCTTTGACACAGCCTTTGACATCTTTCTCTTCAAATTGGAAAGATACAGATTTGATGGTTGGACTGTTCCATGAACAAAGAACTGGCTGCAGTATCGAGTCCAGAGAATGATGGTCAGTGGCTCAATGTCTGGATGGAGATCAGGGATAAGTGGTGTCCTGCAGGGGTCAGTACTGGCACCGATACTCTTCAGTATCTTCATCAGTGACACTGACAGTGGGGTTGAGTGCATCCTCAGAAAGTTTGCTGATGACACCAACCTGTGGGGGTGCAGTCAACATACCAGAGGCTTCACCTGGAGAACTGTGTTCAGATGTGAAATCTTCAGTACAGGAGAGACATAGACCTGCTGGATTATGTCCAGAGGAGGGCCACAAAAATGATCCAAAAGATGGAACATCTCTCCAATGAAGACAGGCTGAGAGAGCTGGGGCTCTTAAGCCTGGAGAAGAGAAGGCTCCAAGGTGACCTGATAATGGCCTCTCGGTATCTAAAGAGGAGCTACAGGAAAGAAGGGGACAGACTCTTTAACAGGGTCTGTGGTGATAGAACAAGGGGAAATGGTTTCAAGCTTAAAGAGGGTAGATTTAGGTTGGATATAAGGAAAAGGTCTTTTACAGTGAGGGTGGTAAGGCACTGGAACAGGTTGCCCACAGATGTGGTGGATGTCCCTTCCCTGGAGACTTTCAAGGCGAGGTTGGATCAGGCCCTAGGGAATCTGATCTAGCTGTGCATGTTCCTGTTCATTGCAGGGGACTTGGACTAGATGACCTTCAAAGGTCCCCTCCAATTCTAAGGATTCTGTAATTCTACAAGAAGCTCCATGTTGATGCTGTAAATTACAATCCATGAGGTCTACGCTATGAAACTCAAAAGGTTGATGGGAGGGGATGAAGGTAAGAGGTTTTAAAGTCATGAACACTGAAGATTGCCAGCACATACAGAATATCGCCTTGTCACCAAGAAAAAGGTGCTTGGACAACATGATACTGTATTGCTCCACTTAAGCAAGGTTCTCACAAGAAAAACAAAGGTATTGTTGTGCTGCAGTTATTGCCAATGTTTCTGCCACTGAAATATGAGTTGCCATCACTGCAATCACCGAGATGAAGAAAATGTGTAGAAATTAAATTGTTACAGCAATATATCTGCCTAAGCTACTGCTTTGGCTAGATGAGCCAGATTAGCTCATGACAGATGAGCTTCATGAGCATTTCATTGCCAAGGAACCCTGTCAAAATATTGGTGATTTCTCCGAATCTGTTCAACATCATGGAGATGTCAAACGAAATCTGAAAGGACATTATTTTTCAGGAAGAACAAAAACAATGAACGCATATGAAGAGAATGAGCTGAGTTTTTTCCTCCTCCCTTACACATTGCTGTGGTTTGATTGACTGCTGTCCTTGCAAATACTTTAGCATAAACTCTGAAACTCTTATTCCCATAGACGTGAACTGAAATAAGTACTGAATGTTCACAAAAAAACGGTTTCAGCAACCAGAATTGCAAATGTATAATATACTTTTACCTGCAGGGACTGCATAATCACAGAATCATAGAATCATAGAATCACCAAGGTTGGAAAAGACCTACTCATCCAGTCTAACTGTTCACCTATCACCGATAGTTCTCACTAAACCACGTCCCTCAACACAATGTCTAAACGTTCCTTGAACACCTCCAGAGTTGGTGAATCCACCACCTCCCTGGGCAGCCCATTCCAGCACCTGACCACTCTTTCAGAAAAGCAGCATTTTCTAATATCCAGCCTGAATCCCCCCTGGCACAATTTGAGGCCATTCCCTCTAGTCCTACCACAAGTTACACAACAGAAGAGGCCGACCCCCAGCTCACTACAGCCTCCCTTCAGGTAGTTATAGATAGCGATAAGGTCTCCCCTGAGCCTCCTCTTCTCCAGACTGAACAATCCCAGCTCCCTCAGCCACTCCTCATAAGACTTGTGCTCCAGACCCCTCATGAGCTTCATTGCCCTTCTCTGGACACACTCCAGGGCTTTGATGTCTTTCTTGCAGTGGGGGCCCAAAACTGAACACAGTATTCAAGGTGCGGACTCACGAGAGCTGAGTACAGAGGGATGACTACCTCCCTGCTCCTGCTGGCAATACTGCTTCTGATACAGGCCAGGATGCCATTGGACCTCTTGGCCACCTGGGCACACTGCTGGTTCATGTTCAGTCGAGCATCAACCAATACCTTCAAGTCTGTTTCCTTTACACAGTCTTCCAGCCACTCTGCCCCAAGCCTGTAATGGTGCCTGGGGCTGCTTGTGGCCTGAGTGCAGGACCCAGTACTCAGTCTTGTTGAACCTCATTCCTTTGACTTCACCCCAGTGATCTAACCTGTCTAGATCTCTCTGAAGAGCCCTGCTACCCCCAGGCAGATCAACACTTCCCGCCAACTTGGTGTCATTTGCAAACTTATTGAGGGTGCACTCAATGCTCTCATCCAGGTCATCAATGAAGATACTGAAGAGGACAATAAATCTCACAATTGTGAGATTTTGTGAGCACAATTGTGTTACACTCTTGACACAACTGGCACTGATTCTAACAAGTGGAAACTACTTCCATCATGGTCTCAGTGCTATAGTATTTGATGTATCCAATGCCTGGCCACCACATTTGTATTTCTCATCAATCACAAATCTGAACTGCATTGCTGTAATTTTGGAAGGTGATACAAAATGGTAACTGATAAAAATCATAGCAATCAGATTCTTCTCCTTCAAGGCTTGTTGTCTGCAGAAAGTATGAGATACTATTTACATTAATTCATGGTATAATTCCATGTAGGCCAATAGAATAATGCCAGATATAAATTTAAGTGGATATTATTCATTTGTCACCCAAAAAAACCCCAACAAAACAAGAACAATATAAAGTAGTAAATGAAACTTTTACTCATAGATCTATTTTTCTCAAGCAGCAAGAATCAAGTTATTGAATGGATAAGCAAAAAGATGGGATGACTTACCCTCCCCCCCAGTAAGGATCATATAAATGAAATTCTCCTCTCTCACTTATTATTATTATGATACTTGTTTTAGAAGGAGAAGAAGAAACTTGCTACTTATCATAATGATGCCTTTGCTAGAGGAAGATTTATATTATATTTATATTGGGCAGGGAGGAATCTGATGAGGTTTAACAAGAGAAAGTGTAGAGTCTTGCACCTGGCGAGGAATAACCGCATGTATCTGTAGAGGTTAGGGGCTGACCTGCTGGAGAGGAGCTCTGCAGAGAAGGACCTGGGTGTCCTGGTGGACAGCAGGATGGCCATGAGCCAGCAGTGTGCCCTTGTGGCCAAGAAGGCCAATGGTATCCTGGGGTGCATTAAAAAGAGCGTGGCCAGCAGGTCAAGGGAGGTGATCCTCTCCCTATACTCTGACTTGGTAAGGCCACATTTAGAACACTGTGTCCAGTTCTGGGGTTCTCAGTTCAAAAAACCAGGGATCTCCTGGAAGAAGTCCAGCAGAGGGTCACAAAGATGATGAAGGGCCTGGAGTATCTCTTCTGTGAGGAAAGGCTGAGTAACCTTGGTCTGTTTAGCCTGGAGAAAAGAAGACTTAGGAGGGATCTGATTAATGTTTATAAATATCTAAAGGGAGGTGGGAGGCAAATTGATGAGGCCAGGCTCTTTTTGGTGGTGTGTAGAAATAGGACAAGGAGTAATGGCCTAAAACTTGAACACAGTAAGTTCCATACAAACATGCAGAAGAACTTCTTTACAGTAAGATGACAGAGCACTGGGACAGGCTGCCCAAACAGGCTGTGGAGTCTCCTTCTGTGTAGATATTCAAGACCCATCTGGATGCTGACCTGTGCGACCTACTATAAGGAACCTGCTTTGACAGGGGGGTTGGACTCGATGATCTCTGGAGGTCCCTTCCAACCCCTGCAGTTCTGTGATTCTGTGATTAAAGATCACGTTTGAAACAAGGAATCTTCCTTAAGTTTTAAGATTCATCACTGCCCAAATGCAGAGCTAAACAATGATGTTACTGACAGTTAGGAAAAAAATACTCAAATGATTTCAAGTTTTTTGTTGATGTTTTGGCTGACTGTCTTCAGTCTCTGAAGATTTTCCTTGCAAGTCAATCATTAAAGAGCCAGTAACCAACAAAGTGAAAAGACTAGGTAAAAAGAACCATGAACATGTTTTCCCAAATATGCATACCATTCTTCCTGTGTGCTTGCTGCCTCTGGCCTCAAACTGTACAAATGAAAGCTTGTTTGATTTATGTCAAAAATTATATATAAAATATCACACGGGATCCACAGAGAAACAGAGCCACTCTGGGCTTTGGTTTCATTATCCATTGAGGAATAACTGACTGCAGCCTTGGAGTACGTAGAACTGATCAAAGCGTTCACTTCCTCAAAAGCAAAGAGAAACTCACTGTAGATTTCCTGTTTCATGCTTCAGTGCCAAAACACAATGAAAAAAAGTTCTAGACGAACATGTGAATTATTCTAAAACATTGTTCAATCAAATCTGATGGTTACGCACATTTGTGAAACTCATCATTTGAAATGTCAAGTTACTGACAGCAATGTGTCCTGAGGTGTGATATATATTTGTGATAATTATTTGCTTTTTTAAGTTATGTATCAGCTGCGTCAAAAAAGGATTTTTCTTTAGTTTTTCTGAAATGTAGAGATGTCAGTGCCACCTGATCTGGGTTTTAAATACCTAGCGCCAGGAAAGGTCAGAGACATGACTAAATGCCATTTTTAAAGCATGCTTTTCTCCTAAAACTTTATGCAGTGTGGCTGATGGAGAACGATTACTAACATTAATAGCTGCTGAAGTGGCTTCTGCTCTCAACAGCATATATAGCATAAAGCATTAAGGAAAATAACGTATCAGTTATTTTTGTTTTTCTTATTGCAGTACTAGTAAATGATGAACTCTTGGAATGTATTTGAATTCAGCTCTCCTCCGAACCTCTTCAAGGCCATTTCTCTGGTTATTTCAAAACTTTCTTGAATGAAACTGAAGGCAGTTGGCTCTTTCACTCGATAAGATCTGCTAACGTAGGAGGGCTGTCTCCAGTGAGCTAAGAAGACCATTTCCAAATCTTTCGCATCTTCCTCCTTGACAGCAGAAGTTACTATACAGGATTGTTTAGACGTTGTTGAAATGAAATATTACAGAAGATCCAGTCTTTCAAGAGGGTACAGAGTAGGGAATGGCAGTGACTGGAGGGGACCTTGCAGCAACTTCCCCACCTTTTATTTCTGAAAAGATACATGTTGTAAATAAACACCCCATCAGTGTTCACTTTGGTGTCCTGAACCTAAGCCCATTTTTTTTTTCTCTGTAAGCTTTCTTAAAGACTGGATCTTTAACTGTAGACAATCTGGCAGCTACCTTACTCCTGCTATCTCCCAGCAGAAACTGTCATACGAAAACCACTCCATTGAACAAAATCAAAAAGGAGCTTGCAGATATTCTAATCTCCTCCATGACCAGCAAGAAGTACCATAGGAAATGGATCAGGAACATTAGCTGCAGGGGAGATCAGAGTTATTCTAGTTCGATAAGATTTCACAGTTTGCTCTAATGAAGAATACTGGCAGAAGTTCAAAGCTACTCCAGGTCTCGACTCTCCCTCCACATTACTATAAAAATGACTGTAGAAGTGTTAATGGCAGAGAAGCCAAAAGTTGTTTTGGTTCCAGCCTTCCCAGCTGGAGTAACTGAGAAAATAGAGTAGGAGTGTTAGTTCTTCTCACAGCTCCCTCAGCATCCTGCAGAACACCAGAGACACTGCTGGGAATATGGCAAAGCATATCCAGCACTGTCCCCTGTCCCAGCTCCTACAGCCTCAGCTGCTCCTTGCAAAGGCCATGGATATGGGTGCATCAGCTTGGTAATTCCAGGTGACTTCAGAATTAGCATTAAACTCTGCTGCCGATAACCTGAGGGCTGCTGAAGAGAGAGAAGGTATCAGGAGAATGGCTGTGTTCAGCCAGCATTGATTTCTTCAGCCTTTTGTCTGTGTCTGCTTTCTGTCTCGTTTGGAGGTGGTTAGTGTTACTACAAGTAGCATGAATCATGTCTCTGTTAAAAAACAGAGCTTCAATTGTCTTACATAACCCCTGGTAACTGAATATCTAATAATAGCAAGCCATTTCCAGGTAGGGAATCTGTCTGTGTCCCAGACCCAGACACATGCACTCACACACAAATATTCATATTACTTTTTACACCTCACTTCTGGGAAGGAGAGAGCTTTTAACATGCAATATGACAGTTCTGAGCTGCAGGACCTGGCAACTATTATTTTTAAATGCCATTTTTTTTCACTTATTGCCTGGAGTAACCAGTTCAGTACATACAATTTGCTTCACAGCCCAAGCAGCAAGAGGGAGAGAAAGAAAACGCAACAGCAGCATTTGGTTTTGAAAGAGCATTAAGTGGCAAAGACCATCACTGGAGTTTGACTGGAAAGCTTAACTCTTGCTAGACATGAACTCTCCATCTGTCTCTTAGAGAAGGCATACATTTTAATAAAACTGTTACTTTCCATAGTTCTGACAAACCATTATGTTTTTCTATCCTCCGTTCTCTCCTTGGTAGAGTGAAGGAAAATATGAAACTCATTCATTACTGTGAAGCTAATAGGAAATGTTGCAAATCAATAATGAGATCTTCCAATAAAAATTCTTTATCTTAAAAATACTATTTATATTGTAACCCACAGGTGGTTTGCTTAAAGGAGGAGTTTCTAAAGATTATACTGGCCTCACAAAAATTCTACATTTTCAGCAGGAGGCCAAAGAAGAAATTCTCTCCAGTAACGTTGCTGCTATTCATTGAGACATTGAACTGTCTGTCCTCTTGCCAAATGGGACAAACCTTCGTAGTAGAGAAATGTGCTCTCAGATACATCAATTGTAGCCTCATGACTCTGCTTAATAAATAACTCAAAACTCTTCAAAGGAAGAGAAAAATGAAGATGAACAGGTTCCAAGCTGTTTTATAAAGTTTTCCAAAGAAACAAGTTCCTTCTGACCTCTCTTACCATCAACCAGCATACCTTGGCATCTAAGTTTGGATTATACAGTATTACCAACATAAGAGCCAGACTTCAGCCATTCCAGACTGCTACATTCTCTTGGTTTAAGAGATGGATCATAGTCAGGGATTTGGAATGTCAATTTGACCTCTGGATTCTTCAGAATTGTGAGTTCAGTCTAGGTCCATCTCTTCACATTCAGAGGATGTAATAAATAGTTAAAAACTGAGTGGGTAACAAAGAAAAATGTTCCTCTTCAGCTTTTATTTCTAAAGCTATTGTCAGCTTAGATAATCTTTCTTTAAAGTTTGTTGGAAGTATTTGAAAACAGTAAGGCTGAATGGATCAGATGTGAGACTCTGGTTCTATGTATACTTCTGACCATTTAACCATTGTTAAATGGTTAACAACCATTGTTGTTGTACCATTTAACTAGGCAATATCTTTGGAGGAACTGTTGTTTGCCTGTTTCAAATTCTGTGGACATTCATCAACAGTTTTGTACTGTGAGATCAAGTGCCTCGCTTATTACAATCCTGGATCCACCAACTGCCTGACAGTAAAATCAGAACTGAACTAAAGCTAAATTGTGTTTGAACACATAAATTGATTGGTCAACAACTGCACACTGGCTTTCCTGGATAACCTCCAAATAAGTTAGTCTGTAGCACTCATATGATCTCAGAGAGATTTCTTTGAGTACAACTGGGGAAAAAATTGGACTAGTATTTTTATTTATTATCAAATAAAAACTGATGGCTGAGCAGTCACAAGCCTACTGTGAAAAGTCCAAAGACCCAAGCAAGTGAAAAAAACAAATCAAACAAGAAACCTGCTGAGTTGTAAACTGTAGTTTATCAGTATCATGCAGTCATGATGAGCTGACTGTGTTACTGCCCTAGGGTAAGAAGTTCTTACCTTTTCTGTAGGAAGTCAAATTAATTTGTTTTCACTATCTAGTAATCCCCTTGTCAAGCAGTAAGAAATTCAGATATTGGCCACAGTGTTACAGCGTACTATTTAGAAAATTGAAAGAAAGAGAAAGGAATAGAAACCACGGACCATGCATGAGTTGCTCAACTTGCAATATCCCTTCTAGAAAAACAGGATTAATATTTTAGTTGCCTATCATAGCACGGCCCCATATTCCAGTTAAGCATCTGGGAACACAACTTATCTTGTGTGTTTAGATTATTATTTTATTAGGACTGAAGCTTCCATAAGAAACTTTCACCGGTGTCACAGCAAAGGGTTAAATAATAGTTGGTCTCAAGTTTACAAAACCATCTGAACTGGTTTCAAGCAGACATGAAACATCTATGCATCTGGAAAATGGAGTTTGCAATTGACTGTTCTGTACCATCTGCTCTCTAGAACATTTTCAGCTTGGGAGTTGCATAAGCAATGAAAAAAAAAGCACACAACTTCCTGTACCATGTTTTTGGTCACTTATAATGACGCATAACAAAGTAAACCAGCTAAATAAGCACAACTGTGCCACACTCCAGATGACAACATGTATTATATAAGAGCCATCCCTGACAGAAAGACATTTACTTTAAAATATCATGATGCAAGGAGCACCCAAAGGTAAATATTCCCTGTATGTGAGAGCTGGGGGCAAGTAACATGGAGAGTTTTGCCTCTATCTCAAAGCCCAATACAGTTTAAAAGTTAGAAAAAACTAAAAGGAGGACTTCAAAAAATTTATTTACAATGTTAGATGAAAGAACTTGTTGCATCTCCTTCTTTAAAGGGAAGTTTAACTTGTAACAAATACTGAATGTTCCTTTCATGCATTTTAGATTCAGAATTATTCTTATCCCAAAAACTTTTGAAAACACCATTTGTTCAGACTGCCTTGTTTGCCTGTTGGGAAGCCACGGCCTGATTTAATCTTGTATTGTGACATAAATAAAACAATAACCACAGGAATGAGAGTAGTTTAACCAGAATAAAAATATCTATCTCTGACCGGGTTTCCATGCCTTTCAGCTGGGTAGGTATGTATGCACACCTTGGCCTGCTTCTCAGATGGAACTGAATGGGAACATCTGAGGAAAGCCTACTGTCACTATGAGCACCGGGACCTGCGGATGGAAGAGGATGACTGAAACATAAAATGAAGCCAGGTGCTCAACTGAAGGAAGGAGGGTTTGCTTCAGCCTTGGTGGGCTGAAGTCGAGAGGAAGTTTCCCCACTAATGAACAGACTCAGACTATCAGCCCACAGCCCTCAACACTGGATCACTCAGCAATATAGATCTGACCTGCTTTGGGTATGGGCACACGATCACGTTACTATCAAATTAGCAAGAGTTGATGCTGCTGTGGGAGAACAGACGATATATAATCTAGCCTGAAGTCAGAGTGGCGCAGACAGGTGATATCTGATCTGGCACAAAGCCTGCCATATGAAGTTAATCCATTTGTTCTGAAAACATTTGAACCAGTATGCAAGTTTATCCTAGATCAACACTTCGTGTTATGTGGCTACAGTGTTTTTGATGGTGTATTAGGACCCAGATCCACCAAACCACAGCTTCAGAAGCTGTTTACCCATGAGATTTGGCATTGGCACAACTAACTCTATCCCTCTACAGAGTATAAAGTCCTTATAAAGCTTATCCATGCAAAGAATAAAGGGGTTTGCTTCCAAATCAGCATCTAGTAGTGCCAACAGGCCAAATGGACTGAAACCACTGAATTCTCTTATTATCTTCAAAATATGGTGGCTTTTGTTGCTAATATGTGTTTTTCCTAGATAACGGACCCTGCAGGCTAGAACATGCAGGACTAGATTATTCTCACGAGAGCAGTTCATTTCCAAGGAAATATCTCACCCTGTGGCAACGAAGTCTGAAGTTAAAGCAAACTGTTTTATGATTTCCGCTGAATTAAGCAGGTGCACAGTTCACACAGGTCATCTTTGCATGGGAAGGTACATCAATGTATTTTCTGTACCTACAACTCATTAATAACAAAACCTGGTTCATATCTTCTTTGCTACAGCATCCTTCCTCTGCCTCCCATTGCCACTTAGCCTCCTTCCTGATTTTAATGCCTTACACCTCCAGCCATCAGAAGGACACCAAATGAAATTTCCTTCATAATTATTCTGGTGAGTCTCTGGCTTTCATGGCAGTTACATCCGCATAAATGAGAGCAGAATCTGGCCCTCTCTCTTTTCCAAAGCAAGAGTAATGATCAAGCAATTTTCTCACATCTCTGTTTGCACTTTCACAGTCTGGTTACATTGATTTGTGTCTCATAAGTAGACATTTCCTTTGTTGGTTACAAATCAATGTTATAGACCAAGCCTGCCTGAATATTCTCCCTTCCCTCTTACTGTGTGAAAAACAAAGTGCAGCTTCAATTCTTCTTGCTTATAAACGTGAACTTCCTTGATGAAGCAACAGAAAAGCAGATAAAATTCCAGCTCTCCCTCAAAAAACAGAAAACGTCTGTGCTTAGATTTCTAATTACTGAGATGCTTTATGGTATGATAAACACCTTTATCATTCCAGTCTTGCCATGGCTTTGTTAACCTAGTTATAATCCTCTCCTTCAGATATCACAAGATTTCCCACAGCAGCCCACTGTGATGTCACTGACTTCACACATGACTTCACGGTACGAATAAAGAGAAAAGAAGCAAAGGTTTTAGTCTGCAGAAGGACTGAGCTGCCACACAAAGCACCTGAAAAGGATGGAAAAGAAAAGGGTTTGCAATCGGTTACTGAGAGGCAGCGAGCTTTTTGACTGGAGTATGAAAATACAACAGTGAAGATAGCAAGGTATTTTACTACAAATGGATACGCATGATAATAGAAAAGGAGTAGTAAGAAACAGAGCCATCAATCAGAATATACCAAGTGAAAGAAGGTACAGGTTTAAATGTGGAACATATCAGTTTGATTTGCCTTTATTAAAAGAGCAAGAAAAAAGGAAAGAAAAGTAAAAGCAGCTTCAAGTCAATCTCATCAATTTTAATATTATGAAGTAGTTTAGGAAGCGACAGTTCCACCAATATGATGGAAACCTCAGGGCTGCCAAAATAAAAATAGAAATAGATTAGAGCCGGCATCAGTAAAAATAATAATAATAAGGTTTAAAGGATGTGAGATCAAAAGGGAAAATACAAAGTTTTACAAATATGAAACAAGGCTTGCTACACTGCCATCACCGCCATCAAAGAGCATCTTCAGAATTCAAAAGGGAATTTGATTTATTTTAAAGAACAGCACTAGGAATCGGGAAATCTGGGTCTTACTTACACCTCTTCTGGGGAATCTCTGCCCAGCCTTGAGAAAGACATTTCAGTGCTCTGTGCTTCAGCTTCTCTGTAAGGCCAATCATCTTAAAAACAGATTGACTTCACAAGCAATTTATAAGGCTTAACTCATGAATGCTGAGAAAACACTTTGAGGTCTTTATGTAGTAACTATTATAAGGAAGGAGAGACAAAAAGAAATGCAATGATTTGGGTAATGCTAAATAAAAGAGATTGCATAACTCAGCCGTTTCCTGGAAATCGCAGGAAAAGAACAAATCACTTCCTTTCTGGATTTTATTTCCAAAAGAAGTTTAAAGTTTCTCAGCCAAATGGGCAACATTCTCAGCATGTTCCCCAGCACTGCCTCCCCTCTCAAATAGATGAAGAATCAGCAAACAAGAGGTGATAGGGAGCCCACCAGTCCTTGACTCTAGGCAACTACGTGGTTCTCTTGTGTTTAAAACAGATCTGGCTTTCTAAAACTTTTTGGTATTGTAATAGTAGATGGATAGCCCTTAGTAGATTAAATCCATAAACTAGGTTACAAATAAAGAAAAAGAGATGCAAAATGAGCATACTAAAATCAAGAGAGCTATAAGAACAAAACAAAATGATTCTGATTTGATGCAAACTTTCCAGATCATTTTACTGAGATGTAAATGATGAACAGAAGCTACCAGGTTATCATGTGACAGATTTGCAGTACCAAATCCATCCATCAACGTTTTGGTTAATCATTGTCCCAACTCTTGCTGCGAGTTAATTGTAAAGAAAGAAGCCAAGAGTCAGAACTGCCCAAACATGGACCAGTTTACTGATTAAGAATTCAGTCTACCAAAAAACTCAAGTAGTGGTATGTTAACAATTCAAATGGACCAGCACAACCACATTCATCCACTGGACAGTGCATTTCAACACAACTATGTTTACAGCCTCCTGTTTACAGCATATGCCCTCTACTGTACTCTACACATTTTTCTTATCTTGTGTTATCAATGTTAGCAGACAGTGGAGAGGTATGTATCTTTTCCTTATCTTATTCTGAAAAGGCTTCACTAACAAGGACATAAATTCTGCCTTTTCAATACTGAGCTGCAATTAGCACAGAGGCCGTGACACTGCAGTTAGCACAAAGGTCACTGCACCACGGCTACCCAGGGAGTTCCACACCAGAGCTGAGCATGAGCCCAAAGCATTCTGGGCATATGGAAAGGTATAAGCTTCGGTACGTCTGCATATACACATGCCAGAAGTAAATATTTAAGGAACAAACAGCATGAGAATGAGAATAACAATATTCCTAAGCATATCAGTGATCAAAATATCTAACTGCCAGATGGACAAAGTAGATTTACCTGGTGGTGAGCACTGTGGAGAGAAACAAAATCTTGCCTTTTACATTTCATGCATTTTAAGAAGCTGCTCAGATTATTTGTTTACTTGAATCTGATGCCAGCTCTGCTGACTGCAAGGGCTAGGGGAAAACATCTATTGGAATACAAATACCTCCGAAAATTTCATGTTATCTCAGTGTGCTTCTCCTTGGTTCTTTCTCTCTCTCTATGCATCTGTAACACCTGGGTTCAAGCCACCTGACAACTGGGGAGAAGTGCCTCGACCAAGTGTTTTGCTCCAGGCTGATATTACTTTATGACCTAGTCTCACAAAGATTCACTATAGGCAATGTGATTCCCTTCCCCCAACATCCTTAAGGATGGGCTTAGAATACTAAAAGTATGTGCTACACATAGGAGCTGGTGACCCTGAAGTCCTAGCCCACAGGACTTGCTCAGAAAGCAGGTGCAGCACTAAGCTGCAGTAACTGAAACACCTGTAACATGAGAGGCTTACACTCTTACACTCCAGGAAAAAGGGAGAGCAAGGAGACTGAGGGAGCCTGAAAGGAAGATTAACAAAATCAGATAAATAGAACCAGCCTGGGTCCTGCTAAAAAGTTAATTTTTAAGAGCCACAGATGATGGCTCCAGTCTAGACCTAACTCACACAGAGAAGTCAAGACAAATCAACACCATTAGAAGCTATGTAATCACATCACATAACAGTGAGATACATCAACTCTGTCTGTGCTCTGAGGTGAAATCACCTGGAATCTGACATTCGTTTCTGGGCACCTTCTCATCAGAGTGATTGGAGAGTTCAGAGAAGAACAGAGAAGTACATAAAATGACCAGGATGGTATGAAAAAAATAAAAAAGAAAAAAAGAGCTAAAGTGCTACATCTGCATAGCCCAGTTACGTGACAATGGCTAGCAGATAAAGAGAAAGGCATGAAACCAAGCTGTGTATAATTAAAAGGTGCAAATGCAAATGCAAAAAAAGAAGCTACTAATAAAAGGTATATGGATAAAATCAAGAGCAGTAAAATCAATTCCAGCCTAAGTCTGAAGAGCAGTCTCCTTAGGGAGGGAACTGAAGGCTGACTGCGTTGCAAACTCCTTGAGACAAAACACTGAACATGTGATGCATGCAAAATCCTCCATTGGCTCTGGGAAGATGGGCTGAGCAGGTCCTGATTGTTTTTCCAGTTCGATGACTCCGTGGTACACCGTGTTTTTCTGGCCTAAAAACCATCTTTGAAAAATATGGAAACCCATGAAACACACTTTGGCAGGTTAGATGATGATTAACCAGAAGGAGACTAAAATTATTGTTGATGAAGAACACTATGAATGAGATGGAGTTGTGTAAGAGGAAAGGAGCAGATGAGCAAGGAGCAAAACCTCAAGAACTGAGGAGACGGCTCTTTCAGCACTGGATGGCACAACGAGGAATGGTCACACAAGAGGAGTGGATAATCCATTGCATAAAGAGAGGGCAGCATGTATGGATCAAACAACAGATGTGACAATAACAGGGAGGAAATGACTTAAAAGAGTACATGACCTTCTGACCTGTGAGTCAATCAACTGCTAAAGGGGAAGTGTATCACAAACCCAGAAACCCGACAGTGCAAAAGGGAGCTGGTCTTTCTGTAAAGCAGTGTAAAGACAATGACAGAAAGATTGAGCCTCGCACTCTTCCACACTACTGAACAGCAGATGTAAGCTTATAAAACAAAAAGTAATACTCCTCTTACTTAAGTATTAAAACACTGAAAAAAGTTGCACCAGACAAAATCCATCACAGCACCATGCAGGGGGTGGCAGTGGAAGGCAAGCAGGTGTCAGAAAATGATGAGATTAAATGATCCTGTCACTTCCCATCCATAACCTGCGGCAGCAAAGGACAGCAGAAGGAAAAGCTACCAGCTAAACTTGGGACCAGGTATCAGCTGTTTTCAGCCTTCTTAGCTTTTAAAACTGGAAAGCAAAGAGCTAACTGGTGAGAAGCAAGGGAAAGGTAGAAACAGAGGAATAAACTTGATTTTACTGATTATTTTCAGCAAGAAGGATGAACTTTACACCAGCGGTGTTATTGAAGACAAAAATTAGGTTAGCGGTATATCTATTTGAGTGTCATCTGTTCCTCTTTGCATGTAGTTTTGAACCAAGGGGAAAACACAATCCCTCTTGGGACCAAAGACACTGATTTAACTCCCTGTGGTCTCGCACAGGAGGTGCTGATGATGCAGCATCTCCTGGCACCACCTAAGTTCTAGGTGCACAGCCCTACTAGGGATCTTTTCATGAGGCGAAGTAAAAAATCTCATTAAACTTTGGATTTTTTGGAGATACTGAGCTGTTTGCACTAGCAATGGTACTTCCTGCACAAAATGCTGGACATAAATGCAGTACTAATTACTTTGCAAATCATGCCCTGAAGCTGAAGGTCCAACAAAACAGTGATTTCAGAAGTAATATCAGATAAGGTATTCTCATTACTCCCCAGGACACTGCAATCCCTGCAAAAAAATCCATGATTTAAAGAAAGATTAGTTGTCTCCCCTCATAGTGCAATGCCACTAACAGCTGTGTTGGCACAAGTGGGGGACTTGGGAACTATAGTATATTGGCATGCCTGAGTAGCACAAGAGGGAAACCTGTTGAACTGATTTGGTCCCTACAGCCCATGTATTGTCAAATCCCAGCCTGGGCAGCTTATTAACTTTCCACAGTTCCCCACTAACTAATTGTATGTACCTGTCTATCTGCAATGCCAAATATAGCTCCTTTTGAAAGAACAGAAAGAAATCCCTAATAAGTTTAATAGAAGACAAGGCTACCATGTGTCTGCCTGGTGCTGCAGGCTTGAGGCTGTGTGTTATTTTCCAGCTGATATACATTGATAACTTGTGCTCTGCACTTATAAGATACATGCAATATTTCATGGCTTACCTCAGCTTCGACAGGCCTTGTATCCTAAAACCCATGTACGTCACTGTGGACCTTCCAAGCAGCTGACAGACAAAATGCTTCTGACAGCCATTATGGCTAGGATAACACTTAAATATGAGGAGGAAACACAATGCTGCTCACTCCCCCAAGAGCAAGCTAATTTTAAAGTTAATACTGTAAGTCCATATAGATAGGATGCTTTAATGACCTTCAGCCTGGCCAAACCAGCACTCCTAACCCCATGGGTTCTGCTGACGTGACTGACAGCTGATAGCTTTTCTGAACACCAAGCAGAGCATTGCAGTCACTAGTAATCAAACTGCTTAAAATGGTGTGTTTTCTATCACTTTGATAACACGACAATTTTCTAAGAGCATAAAGGGATTTTTAAAATTTGCTAAGATTTGTAAAATAAGCCTTCTTGAAAGTTTGATGTGTATACGTAAATTGATCTTTAAAATCACGAAGAGCAGACTGGTTGTGCCTCATATCAACATTAAAAAAGAAACAAGTCCAGATCCTCTTCCCTCAGTCTGCATAGCCACATGTTCACTCCCCATATCGTTCACTTTCCCACTTCCCATTTTCCCCACAGTGTGGGAAACAGATAGGGCTCTCCCCACAAATAAAACTATTTGGAGAGAGAGAAAGAATGGAGAGGCAGGACTCTGGTAACCAGTGGAACAAGGAGTGTGAGTGAATCAGTGTCCAAACTGATCAGATGAGAACGAGAACAAAACCCACAAAGCCCCTTGAAGGCCCCAAAGCATCCCTTAGATCATGTCTGAGAACAACATGGAAGTCAGTGCCATCCAGAGAGCAGCAATATATTAAATTTTGTGGCAGAAAATATGCTATACATAAGCAAGAAGTTGCCCTGTACATGCATGAGCTGAAGTTTTTAAACCGTCCCCCACATAGATAATCATAGTAAGATCCACAACGAGAAAGATCTTGTTACAATTCCCCACCAAATACTAATGTAAACAACACCGTGCTTCTATATTCAGAAAGCATCTACATCTCTGACAAGGCTTCTAAGATTTCTAAGACCAGAGCAACAAAAGCCAGTCAAATGCAAGCAGATCTTAATTTCCACTTACAAGTAACTTAGCATGTGAAGGATGAATTAGGATTTTTTTCCTGGCACATAAGGTATTAGGTACTAGAATATCCAATCACTAATTTATGGCTGATTCAGCTCCTACTAAAATAAGAGATGCCGGTGGATCCAAATAGGAGGCTGGGGCATTTCGAGAAATCCCAAAGCTAATACCAGGTTGGGTATGAGACATAAAGATGCTTTTTCAGGCAGGAGCAGCAAACGTGGCTGCATGCGATGCAAACGGTGATCCTGTTGAAACAGTCCCTTTGGCAGAGACCCGTACAGCCTCCCCTGTGCCTCTGACCTTCTGCATGCTGACAGCGTAGGTGCACCGACTGCTGGTGCAACAGATGTTAAAGCAGGAAAACCTGATCCCAGAGCAGAGGGATTAATGGGGCATTAACATGAAGGCCTCAGTTGTGGCCATTTAAATGCTAGCTGCCCTAAGTAAGTTATCCAAAACACAAGCTTGCAGTGTGAGCCACTAGAACTTAATTATAGAACATCCGGGGCCAAAACTTGCCCCAGGATATGCATGAGGTCATCCCGATGATGCTAATAGAAACCCATATGCTATATATTAGAAAAGCAAACAGTTCTAAAAAAGGGCTATTCTAAAACAGGTTAGTTTTTACTGAACAGTCGTTTTACTATTTACATTTACAAAAATAAATCAAGACACAGATGCCCAGACTCATCAGCTGGGATCTGATTTACATTATTCACTAATATTCCTGCAAAATCAGCTAAAGAAAAGCTTGGTTTTAAAGCTTAAGATGTTAAATTAATGTTCTGTTAAATCTGGCAGATTTTGTTCATGGTTCTCTATTGACCCTTGCTGTACTAGTCCTTTTGACATTTTTCTGATGCACCTTTTCCCATCCAAAGTGTTATTCATTTTTGACAGAGCAGAGTGTATTTGCATCTCCTTGTCACCTCCCAAAACAGTATTTCAGGGCCCATTGTCTGATATACCACTGAATGCATGCACGTAGCTCTCCTTGCACTGCTGCTAGCAGTTCTGCTACATTTCAGATCTGCAGGGCAGCGGAAGGTAAACACAGCTTTGGTTTTAGCAGCTCAGTCACAGCTAAGCAAGCATCTGCCCTGGCTGCACACAACAAACCTCCGGTTTCAGAGGAGGAACATCAGGAACATCGTTGGAATACCTCACTACCTAAAGCTCCCAATGATCCTTTGTTATGCACTGCACTGTAGCCAAACAGCTTTTCACTTTAAAATCTCATTCCTTAGTCTTCAGAATATCTCAGGTAAGACAGCAGAGCTACACATTTTGCAGAGAAGCAAGGAAAAATCAAAATAACAACTATCCACTAATTGCAGGCACCGAACTGAAATACCTCTAACTAGATTTTGGAGGTCTTTACATGGAAGCATAAATGTGTTTAGAACCATGGGTATTTCCAGGGTGAAGGCTGAAAAGTAATAGGTCGCTGAAGCTAAATCTTAGAATGGACAATTTCAAGCTACTTCATCTGTGTAAAGTCTTCCAGAGCGTGTAGGCAACACATACATACATCCATAAATGCTTTGAGAAAAAATACCTAGCCTTTCAGTGCACACTCACATTGCATAGTATATGCATTAGCGTTTAATGAAGTGTTTGGGGTGCATGCTAACTTTCATTTGTAGGGCTTTAAGTCATGCTGCTCCTGCTGGTGTTACTGGATGCTGTCAAGAATGCAGAAATATTATAAGACCAGCTGAGCGTGTTACACTCACAAGCCTCTTTTTATTTCAAGGTAAATTGTGAGTTTAATCTCTTTCAAAGGTTTCAAAGATCCTACCCACCTTTTTTGGGCAGACAGTCTCAGGAGAGGATGCACTGTAAGTTGTACCCATCTCTTCCATTGCACTCCTTTCTTTTTGTCTGTTCTTTTATCTGCTGTTTATACTTGTCTCTCTGTCTTCATTTCTAGCCCTTCCCTTAGCCTTATGCTTGCTTTCCACTTTCAGGCATACATTCTGCAGTATCCTCTGATGCACATCTTTTTTTCTGCTGTTCCTACTCACCATCCCTGGCACTGTCAGTGTCACACATGAGCACAGAATCTGGACTGTAAGTTGTGTGTTTACCTTTACCTTGCATTTATTATGATAAACTCTCTCAGTCTCTCTCCGTCACCTTTCGTTAGCTCTGATTTCCTATCCTCTTCAGTTCATACCACTCCAGGAAAGGCAGGAGGGGGAATTAAGTGCTCGTGGAGGCAGTGCTGGCTGCCACAGAGTGATTGACAATGTGCACGCTGCCTGCAAGTGCCAAGATGCCACAGTTTGCAGAATGAAGTGAGACCTTGGTGCCCGATACGCCCTCCTTGATTGGAGAGATGTTCTGAGAGCGGCTGCCGATCATTGTTAGCTCAGTGACTCCCTGCATTCTCCTCACTTCCTTCTCCCAAGCTGTCAGACTGGCAAGACTCAGGAGAAATCACAGGTTTCCTAATTGCATTTGTGCCTGCACAGAGAAAAAAAAACCTTAAATACAGGCTGGTCAGATCTGTAGTGATGATGGAGAATTCTTTGCTCCATTCTGCGCTAGTGCGGGCTCTTCAGTTTCTGCCTGGCAGCTTCCTTGTTCCCGAGGACAGAAAGATAAACTGTGGTTTTGTACGGATAGGGAAGACGACAAAGAGAAAAGAGAGAAAAGGAAATTCATTACATTTATCAGTGATAGCACTTTCTCAAACGATTCCTGCAACTTCATGTACCATGTCCCCTCCGCTGGATACATCTATCCTGGATGGCAGTATCTTGGATTTGTAGAAAGAGCTCGTGCCTTTATCTGCACAGTCAGACTGGAGCCCTTTCTTGGTGCTGGGCTGTCTGTTCAGACTCTTCTGACTGCTCCGTGCTGAGATGCAAGGCATCACGCGTCACTTTCAGTGATATTTCCTCAGTTAATAACTCCTCTGCTACTCCCTCTTCTGTTAAAGCAAGATGATGAGAAGAGGTTTGGTATTTAAGCAGCGAGTTGTCCTTCGGCAGCCAGGCAATCCAGACAGGAGCGCACAGCAGCAGCCAGGATGGACTCGGCATCAAAAGTGGTTAAGTTCTCCTCTGATTGTACACAACAGACTGCTCTTTTCATTTTTTAAGTCTAACCAAACACAAAAGTTGACTATGTCAAGGTGGCCCAGAAACACTTGGGAACCCCAGTGTGTTTAACGATCTGAGGGAAGGCAGAAGCCACGAACAGTCCAACTGCTTGGTCACGGCTGGCTCTGTGGGTAGCCATAGTCTATGCAGCTCATTGGTCATGATGACTGAAATAACAACAAATTGCTTTCTTCTTTTTTATCGCAGAGTCTCCTGGGAAGCTTATTTTGCATACAGTGACTCAGAATGCTGCCTGCTAAGCTGCACGTACTGTATGTCTGTCTGGAACAAGTCAGAGTAATTTGTCCTCTTGTTTACAGCAGCCTATTTATAATGACACAGAGCTGACCCAAGGGTACACCAGGTCTCCTCTCTGAACACCCAGAAAGGGGCTTTTCACCCTCATCACAAAGCCATGAAAACTCCAGCTCCCTCCACTTTGCCTTCCAGTGTATATGCTTACCAAGGGCAAGATGGAGAATGCCAGCTCAGAGAAGGCTTTGACGAAATACATCAGCAAGAACATCTGTTGTGTTATGATCACAGCAAGAACCCACCTGCCCCAAGATGATACAAGGCCCAAAGGATGGGGAACGAGTATTTCTGCATACCTAAGGATTATTATGGTACAAACTCTTGCTATTCTCCCCAGAAATTAGTTGTTTGAAAAGGGTAATGTCTTTAGAGAGCCTGCTTTCAAAGCTCAAAACTGCTAGAATGAAATCTATAAAGCCACAACCTTCCTCACTCAGTCAATTTCATTTCTTACTAATACCTGTTTCTGAAAGCATCGTATGTCACATATGTGGAAGGGATACGCGTGTAATAAATCATACATGTGCATTCTAAATTTATTTTTCACAGCAGTAATTTTAAGTGTCCTACATTCGCGTCTCCTGCTGGCTAACCTTTCCCCCCAAGAATTAGATTAACAGTTCTCCAATCCGTGTATTTCAAACAACTGCCTCTTCCCATCCAATGAAACAGGTTTTTCTTCTCTGTTTCAGATACAATATTCCTCTTTAAAACTGCAGCAGCCTACAGTCCAGTTTTCATTCAAAATTTTGTCTTTATGTTAATCTGTAATCTCTGCCTTGCTTTGGGAGAAGGGGAACATCACTGCTTCAGAAAAGACAGCAGATTTCATAAACAGACATGTCATGCTTATTTTTGACCCTGTTATAAGACCGAAATTAGTGGCTATATGAATACATTTCACGTATTTCATATATAAATATCCACATTTATGTCTGCACACACACACACAAAATTCCAACAACGCATACTTCTACTTGCATATATAAAAAAAAAACTATTTAATCTTATTTTTACATATATATATTCACAGGCATGTATGAATATATATTTATACCTCAATACATACACTCATATGCACAACCTGTAAGCATTTTATACTCATTAAATACTTCCCAAGTTTTGTGTTGTATCTTTTGTGATATCTGAAGTATCTGGCTGAAGATGAACAGATAAGATGAATTACCCCTGTACTTAAGGAAAGAGACACAGCATGCCTAAAGCTTACCTAAAATATTTTCTGTAATATATGTATCATTAAAGAACACAAAACACTTTCCCTGCATCTTCTTTTATTTAGGGTGAGCAGAACCACTTGGAAATGGAGATTAAGACTATCCTAGGCTCAAGTCAATAACACTATCTGTATTGTATCACGAATACATGAATACCACCATCTCTACCATGGCACTGTCCCTAATAGGAGTTGCAGCAGAGACTGTAGGTCACAAATCTGCCATAGTGTGATTTCTAGTACCCTGAGTTTCTTCATGCTTACAAAGAAAACTACCTCTCTTCCTGTTCCCAAATTAATTTTTTTTCTTCCTTTCCCTCTATAAATCTTAACAATTGCATATACATATTTTTTTTCTTTCATCATTTGTGGAATATTTGACCATGAATTGAAGTGGTCCAAAGCCCTTGAAAGGCGATTTTGATTCCTGGAAAAATGACGAATACAAGGTGTGAATTTTGCAATGACAAGAAATAAGGGAATTCTGTATCTGCAAGACAATCCCTCCATTTGTACAGAGGATACACAGAACTGAGTTGGAGTCCTGAGAGATCAGCAACACTATATATAGCAACACTATGTACAAAACAGCCACACAGATGTAGTTTTCAAATTATTCTACAATCTGTTTACAGTTATTCTCTATCTCTACGATCAGTCATGAAGGACTGGTAGAGTTGACTGAACAAGTGATTCAGAATGAAAATATTTGACTTCTTATTTCTGGTACCCAATACTTTTTTTTTTTTTAATTACATTGTTATTCCTTTGTGTGTGTACTAAACAGGTGGGATAATTGGTTTACATCCCATCGGTGATATATGAAGGACTCACATTTTTTACCATGTTATTTATACTATGATTCATATTTTTACCTTGTTATTTATACCATGCATCTGGTCATTTATGTCATATGCTTCCTGTTTTTAACCAAATGTCAAACTTCACAGACAGGACAATAGATTCCAAATGATGCATAAGCATTCATAACCATAAAAGTCTTCACTAGTATATTTTTGAAATATTAATTAGGAGAGAACTACAGCATAAAGCACTATCTGAACAAATATGAACAGATACCGTTTTGTGATGTTTTGCCAGGCCTGAGATTGAAGATATTTTAAAGATGGAAGAAGAGTACCAACAACTGAAATAGGAAACTCTAATATTTCTGTAAACGGTTTTATTCTACCAAGAGTTGCATGTTAGGAATTACAGAGTGATACAGAACGTGTTAAATTCATATGGAAATGTTTATTTTACTAACTTGTCATAGGATTTGCTACTTTCCAGGAAAGAGATCCCTCCGAACCTGTGCCTTTAAAGACATTATGCCAAGTGTCAAACACTGTCCAGCCACGGTACCTCAATAAAAGAAGAAACCTTCCAGTTCTTACTGAATTTAGCTCGTGATTGCAGTTTGTTGTCTTCTGATAATCCCACTTCAGGCCTTGAGCTTCTCCATTCAAAATGAGTGGGAGAGAAGTGGAGGTAGCAAATCTGATTCTGGTTGAGAGCCACATACAGCTCTCTCTTCCCAGAGAACAGATTTCTGTTGTAGCACACGGTGTCAATGGCAGCAGAAAAGTGCAGGGAACTTAAACCTCCATTTTTTGGTCTTCTTAAAAAGAAGCCTTTGAGCTCAATCGTGTTATATCCTCTCACTACTTCAAGAGCATAGCTGTCAAAGAGCTGTGCTCCCCCAAGGCAGCCCCTTTTGCATCTTAGCATAGCTAAGCATGCACTCACGACACCCATGAGTGGAGCAAGAGGGAAACTCATAGGATCATAGAACAGATTGGGCTTAAAGACCATCTAGTTCCAACCTCTGAATTTGCTGCACCCACTACTTACTGGCTGTCACTCTCAACAGCAGCTTATCTTAATCACTGTAGCTTGCAGGGAAAATCAGGGAGAAAAATGGAGAAGATAAACTCCAAAAGCTGTCAATAATGATTTCTTCTGATTATGTGAGATGCTGAGATCATATACCACTGATATCAATAGAAATTTGTGCACAGCCCAGTATCCACGAGGTTCCAACAACCAGAGATATGATTAATGCATTCTGATATGAATGACAAAACTAACTCCCTTGCAAAATGCTTTGAAAATTATACTTAAGATTGAGAAGAGAGCTGGATTTTACCATACATCTTATAATCATGATGGAAGATTTTGTACAAACAAATCTATACTTTTCTGTGGTCAAATTACTGTGCCCTCATTCCATTAGATCTGCATTCCCAACATTTCTTTATTTCCTATATGTGAATCATATAGCTGTAGCATCAGCTCATCTCAAAATCTTTAATATATTATATTGTCTCATAAAATCCTTGTAGATTTCCCTGCGATAAAAGACCTGGGGGTAGTGGTGGATGGCAAGCTGGACATGAGCCAGCAATGTGCCCTCACAGCCCAGAAAGCCAACTGTATCCTGGCCTACACCAAAGCAAGCGTGGCCAGTACAGGAGAGACATAGATCTGTTGGAGTGCGTCCAGAGGAGGGCCACAAAAATGATCCAAGGGATGGAACACCCCTCCAATGAGGACAGGCTGAGAGAGCTGGGGCTGTTCAGCCCGGAGAAGAGAAGGCTCTGAGGTGACCTGATAGCAGCCTTTCATTATCTAATGGGGAGCTATAGGAGAGAGCTATAGGAAAGAAGGGGACAGACTCTTTAGCAGGGTCTGTGGTGACAGAACAAGGGGAAAACTCAAAGATAGTAGATTTAGGTTAGATATAAGGAAAAAATATTTTGTAGTAAGTGTAGTAAGGCACTGGAACAGTGTCCACAATGCCCACAGATGTGCTTGATGCCCAGTCCCTGGAGACTTTTAAAATGAGGCTGGATCAGCCTCTGGGAAACCTGATCTAGCTGTGATTGTCCCTGTTCATTGCAGAGAAGCTGGACTAGATGGCCTTTAGAGGTCTTTTCCAACTCTAAGGATTCTATGATTCTATGACTCTGATTCTATGATTACTAATGTGTTAGCATTCCTATTTACAGGGTTAGAAATGAAAGCTTGGAGAGGTCAAGTTACTTGTCTAAGAGTCACATAAGAAATCCTAAATCTGTAGAAATCTGAAAACCAGACTTTGGAATTCCAAGTCAGTGATGTAGTAACAATTGAAATAGTTGTGGCTGTCCACCTCAGAATTAAAGACTGTCAAGACCCCTTTTCTCTTGTACTCCTACATCATTGAATCTGATCTTTCAGCTTTGTTGTTTCTTATTGCAGCTGAGATAGCAAAGGCTGCAGTGCCGAAAGTCCCAAAGAGTCAGGAACCACTCCCACATGATTTTTAACTTTTGACCCTACCTTCTCCTGTTGCTTCACTGAATTGCTAAACATTCCACACATTCCAAACATTTTGCAAAGCTTGAGTCTGAGCTTCTCCGTGGGCAGCATCAGCTATAATTTCTTTTGGCAACGTTTTCTGGCAATGTTAAGGAGGGATGCACACTTCTTCCTATTGCACTGCACATTTCCCATTTCCATTTTGGATGCTCAGAGAACACTGGATGCCTATTAAGTCTTTCATACACCTGAACTCATTGATTAGGTCAAGATTCACTTTCACAGACCATTTAGGAACATGGCTGTTCACCAACACGGTACCTCCTTTCCCCCACTCTCTGCCAGGATGTTCTTATTGCTCTGTTCTGTCTCAGAGTGGTTGGGCCCAAGACAGTATTTCTCCCCTGTCTGTACTGTCTTGTGCTCAGTGGTGCTGATGGTCACATTCAACAGAGATCACTCACATTTTATCACAAAGAGATCTTGTATACCAGCAGAGATACAACAGTAGTCTGAGAACATTACAATCAGGTGTCAGAAAAGTAAGTCTTGCAGTCACAAACTTCATTACATCCCTAGCAAAGGCCTTACACAAAATAATGCTCCCTGCATGCAAGAACCTTTTCTTTCCATATTTCTTTACAATGTCCTGTACAGTCCGGGATCCAGATAGATAACAAGTGAGAAGCAGGCTGAAGGCTGCTAAAGGAAAAGATCCTGATGGAAACAAATCATGAATACTAGTTACTTTCAATACTATGCTCACTCTGCTTCAGCATTAGGAGACAACCTTAAGCATGGATGTGTTTGTATGTTCTGGCCCAATGCTATCGCAGTGTATGTTTTAATGAGTGCATTTATTACATAGCTCACTGCACAAAGATTTCAGTTATATTATAAAAAAAAAAACCCTTCTCCTGACTTTTGGATCAGGTATCTTCTGCATGTATTTTGAATCCACTGTTGGTTATTAAGCACCTTTTCTCCATTTCTGTGTTCTTAGTCCCATCTGGGAATAAAGCCTAATGTGGGTCTGTCCTCTTCTAGTTCCTTTTTCCTTCCCTTATATCCCAGACTACAGTGTAGACCTCTCTTAAATCCAGTGAGACGAGATAAGCCTTTTCTGCCTGGCAGCATTTCAGAAACATTAAGTGTAAGAGAGAAGGTAAGTAATTTACCATGCCTCCCCATTTCTGTAATGGGGGAGGACATCTTGATACATTTACAATACTCCTCTGGGGATATTTCATCAGTTATACCTAACTCTAATGGACAATAATTGATTTGAACTTTCTACTTAGCACAGAGCTGTAAACAGCTTCACTCCAGGTTGCAGCTATGAACTAGTGTTTTGTAAAACGGAGAGAAATTTGGAAAACTTCTGCATTGGTCTATTCAGTAAGTTAACAACTGAATGATTCAGTGATAAACTAACTTGTTCTCTCAATTTTAATAACAGAGAAAGCAGTTATTAACCTAGATTACACTTCTTTTTTTTCTTCTTTTTTCATTGTACTCTCTTCTTTTCTGTCAGGGCTGACATTTCAGCTATTTCATTTACTTACAGCTGAGATTCGTCGAATCGGGATACAGAATGCAGAGGTATTTTTATTGCTCTATTTAATGTCAGGTGTTTATTTTTGTAGATCTCAGAGAAAAAGTCTAGAGAACCCTTTGTCCTGCTGTAGTAATTAGGCAATATTTGCCAGTGTCTGAAGTCTATAAAAAAACAGCATCCAAGAAGGTTGGGGTATTCCCCCTCCCAGTCAATTTTTCTATTGGTTGGTACCTTAGGCTATTTTATTCCTGGGCATGAAAGCAAAATTCCATCATTTTTGAAAATTTGGCATATACAGCATTATGTCTTTGCCAAGGTTTGCAAAGTGAAAACACAGAGTTCTTCCTGGCTCTGCTAGGGAGCAACTAAGCAGCCCCCGTTATCACATGCTGTATTTTTTAATGCCTGTTGCATTAGAGGTTATCACAAAAGGTTGCAACTGGGGCAAATGATTGCATCAGTAATCCATATTTTGAGATCAATACTTCCAACATACCGGTCGTTATGGCGAGCTAAGAGCACTCCTCTGTAAGGTGTTAATTTATTAGAGATAACAAAAATGCTCACAGAAAGCAGAGCAGCTACATTTTACGTTAATAATGCTACGGTTAGAATTCAGGCAAGCACAAGTAAGAGAAGCCAAAATGACGACCTTCTCGGTTCTGCCTTTTGTTCTCCTGAACAGCAGATGTCATTTCACAAGACTGTATTTATGCACTGTTTTGTTGCGCTGAGGACAGAGAGAATTGTCTTTTTATTTATTTATTTACTTAGATCATAGTCTGGGACTGGTGCTGGAATGATTTGCTGGCCTTCAAAGCTTTGCTACAAGGCCGCAGAAGTGCCTTCAGCACAGGCAGGTCACAAGATGTCAGATTTCAGAATCAAGCAGTTCTAGCTGCCACCACTGCCTGACGATTTGAACTGGGTCCCAACCTATTTTCAGCTGGTATGAGCACTGAGAGCCTAATCCTCACAGGTCTTTCTTATTTTGGTAGTCTCACTAACATCACTAACACCGGCCCTCTGAGCAGGATCAGGCCTTTTGTTTCCAGCTTTTCTAGTTTGCAACAGCTGACTGAAGACGTACTGAACCAAAATGGCAAAAAGCAAGACCAGTCTAATGTAACTTTAATACTGTGAACAATTGGGATGAATAATGAAAAATAGCCTATGTGCTTTCAGAAAGCTGAGACCCATGGTATTTGCTAGGCAGCTTCTACAGCTCTGGTGTTTTAAGAGACAGAAGCTGCTGATTTCCTGCTGGTCCCCTTTTCAAGCAGAGTTTTTGGCACTCACTCAGCACCAATGTAAGGAGTTAGCAGCAAATAGTATGTGCAAGTGTAAATTTTACTCGCTGGACCGTGTAGCAGTGCTACCAACATGGCAATAGAGAAGCTGGACTACTGCCTTTAACAGGTTGCTTTCTCTTCTGGAGTTTGTAAATAACTGATCAGACAGCGGATTTCCACATTTTGAAGGTCAGGTGAAACAACATTGAAAGCCAATATGTTCCGATTATTACTGTGGTGCTTTTGTTTTCTTATTGTTCAGTTTAACTTGATTTTATAATGAGAAGCACAGCTGTATGTTAAGCTGATGAGTTTACTCAAAGGGACACGTTTTTTTGACCCAACACCTCAATTTAGCATCTTTCTTGAGAGAAATTTGTTACTTGGGAATGGCAGAAGATGAAGAAAGAGAGGTGCTGGCAGGAAGGATTTCATTTGAGCACTTCACATTCCAGCACATTTCAGGCAGAAACTGTTAAAAGGAACTGGCTCTTCTAATATACTCCTTATCACAAAACCACAAAGACAGACTGGACTCAATTATTAACTTCTGTAGTGATAACATGTCCCCCATCTCTCTCCTATCTTTGTGGCTATCCCAGGAAATGGATGCTGGATGCAATACACAGTACCAGCTGCCAGCTAGTGCTTCTTAGAACAGAATCTAGCTGGTAGCAGGAATATCCTTGCATTCAGTGCTTCAAAAGGTGCCTTCCATGGTATGACAGCCAGGAGCAGAGGGCTCTCCTCTTCACAAGGGGAGTCAGTAGGCATTTAAGCACTCTGGCACTGACAGGCTCTTCCAAGCAAGTGGAAACAACCAGTGAAGGCTTACAAGCCTACAAAAACTGTTGACATTTTTATCTGGAGTGGTAAATTATTTACAAACGACTGAAGCAAAATTTACAAAATCCATTTACTTCCTGGTCTTTCAAAATATTAGAGAAACCCTTGAAACTCCTTGCATCCCCAGCTAATTTCAAGAACAGATAACATTTTTTTGGCTAGGAGCTTCAACACCTTCTTTTCAGTTCCCTGACTCTAGGATTCATATGCAGCATGAGTCTGGATGATACATCACAATTTATGTTTGTTTCTTCTTCCATGCATCCTCTCTGAAAGTGGTCTAAAAGGATCTTAATCAGTGGAAAGTCATAAAGGCCTCTGATAAACACAATAATGATAAATGAAAAAAAAATCTTTACAATGTTGCAGCTTTCCTACCCTTAAATGTTCCCTTTCTTCTTTAAGAGTAACCCTGCCTATTTCCCCTCAGACTCCCAAGCTGAAGTACAGAACCTCTGTCTTCCTAAGGGTATACTTTTCCAGTCACAGTTGAGTCCTTCTTTTCTGTAAATTATATCTGAGGTTTTCAATCTTTCTGATGGTTCTGCTTCGACTTCCACTGAGGGAAAAGCACTTGTTTGGCTTCAACAGCCTCCTGTACCTTTCTGCATTTAGGCAGACTCACCTTCCTGCACTTTGTAATGCATATCTACATGACTTCTCTGATCTGCTTAAGGAGCTTTTGTGAATCCTTTTATTTTACTACTTGAATTTTACAGTCCTCCCTTTCACATTTCTTTAAGCAAATATAAAGTAGGCTACCATTATGTATCTGTTCTGGTATTCAGCAGAATCAGAATTGTTTTTGAAACTTTCCTAGTACTACAATGCAGGCCTGGACCAAAGATCAGTTATTTAAAGACACGTTATTTACAACACATCAGGCCTGCTTCCTTCTAGCCATTCATTAATTAAATATTATTATTTTTAATTTAACCAAATAAGTAGATGTAGGTGCAACTTTTAGTCTCCGGCAATATTCTCGTTCTTACTAAATTATATTAAAGGAATGCAGTGAAATGTAGCATGATGAACTTATTTTCATGAAAACAGGGAGGAAGAGAATGGATCTAGTTAGACAAGCTGCCAAGATCTTTGTACACAACAACTTTGAAAACCTACTTCTTACCATTCTATTTAAGAAACAAATCCCACACTGAACTGTCTTAACCCTATGTACTCTAATCTTTAGAATTGAAACTAGGCAATAAAATTTTAAAATAATTTTTAGATTCAAAACCATTTTATATGTGGTTTCTAACGATGGATTCCAACACAGCACTGCAAAGGATGGGATAATTGTATTGCTCACCTTTCCAATGCTCTCCCCAAATGGCAGCCCACACATCTGATCTTGATATTTTTTTGCTTGCTATTCTGGATATATGCAACAATTGTCTGGGAAATATTGCGAGGTCTCTTTACATGGGGTGAGTTGGGTAGAGTCAAAATAAGTGGTGCCAATCCTTTATCCATCTGGTTTATGACTGTTCCAGATGGAAGGAAGCTATTAGAACACCATTCTTAACTCCCAGCAAAGGCGGAATACAGTCTCCAAATTAATGAATTACCATATGAGCCACCTAAGCTTAGTCAGAAGGCCAAGAAAGTACTTGGCCCACTCTAAAATGTTCAGATCAGCCTCGAAATGGAAAAGACCAGATTAACCGTTCCTGAAGTCTTGTAGTGAAAGAAGCTGGGACAGCCTGACAGTGCCTGACAGGACAGAAGGCAGCCCTTCCACTCTTCTGAAAGTTAAAAATGCAGGTCTACCATCTGCTACAAATTGCAGGACAACAGTGCTCTCCTGCAGCAGAGCTTCAAATCCAGCAATACAGACCCAGCCTTTGACACCTAGCAATCCTTAAAATGAGAAAAGCCACCAAAATGAAACACTTTATTTCCTTCAACTGAGTGCCCTACATAAGCACCAAACCACATGAATCAAAACGTTCCATTAGCAGCAGTAAGCATGCAGTGAGTGTGGACAAGTGGGGCAATGGAGAATGGAGTAGAGGCGGTGTGACCAGGGGTCCCCAGCTGCCAGAGCAGTTGAATGGCAGGGAGGGCAAAACTAAATATACAAAGGGCCGGGCGAACAGGAGGAACCCAAAGCTTCGAGTGACACCTAAAGGCAGCTGAGATAATAGAGACCTTTAAAGAGGCCTTTGAAATAGGAATGTGGAGAGCAGGGGGACAGGAAAGGCATAACTGAGGATTTTTTCTGATCGTTAAAGAAAGGAAAATGCAGCCCTCGCTCATTATGGAGGCAGACAGCCCAGCCAAGCTGGTACATCTCATCAGCCTATTAATAAAGCTGTGCTCAAATCTAGTTTCACAAGGCAAGCCATCGGATTCTGTGCTTCCAATGCGTTGTACAGACACAGGGCTATGGAAAACCTCACCCTCTGGAGAGACCTGAGTGAGGCAGTCTTTTTCATTAATACCAAGTCTGCACAATGAATCAACAACAGATTCAATAAGGCCAGGAAGAGCAAAAATAGAGCTTCTGAACAAATAAAAGACATGTAATGAGATCAGAGTGAATTTAATGGGAACCTCTATTCCACTGAATAGACAAGGTCCCAGACATCCTCCTTCCTGGGTCTCAGGAGCTAAGCCAATAGACTTTGAGTTGCATCATTAAGTTCAAAATCAGATGAACTGTAATTGAAGTAAAAGTCTTATTTTTGGCTTGTTGATCAAAATGGAGATCAGATGTGCCTGAGGGCATGATTTTCATCAGGACCTCAATGCAATCCTTGATTTCCAGAGCACTGCACCTGCAATGAATCATGGGCTCAACTAGGAGCATATTAATACCCAGTTACCTGGTGTGCAGGTGGAAATAGAAAATGCAATATTTAAATGCTTTAAAAGCACCTGCCATTTATTATGAACACAATTCTTTGCAGGCACAAAATTGCATCTTAGCACACACGTGCCATTACTGAAAATCATACGTGATGATTTTGAAATAGTATATTCACATTTGTGCCTACATCCTGATAGCCTTTCACTTCCCCTCCCTCCAATATTTGGCCTAAAAGATCTTCCTCATCTTCAGTAAGGAAATTTGTAAAGCAAACTCTGTACTGTGATCACAGCAGATCCATTAAACTTGTAAGAGAGTATCGTAAGCACACATCAACCAAGAGGCAAGTAGTGGGTCCTATACTGCAACTTCCATTCAAAGATCACTAATTAAATCCCCCCAGAAGAGCATGTTGTCCCTCCTTTAATATGTAACACAGCAACTGATGGAGAACTGAGAGAAATGAGAAATCTTGTTCTCATGGGTGAAGAGACAGCCTATCATCTGTGCAATTTTTCCCACACGTGAGTAGGTAATAAATACAAATTAGCATCCATTCTCCTAACATCTTGAAGCCTGCCCTCTTAACTTAGTGTCATACATACATTCAGCACATCCTACAGGATACTCGTGGTACCTAGGCAGAAGAGAAGATAATTTAGGTGTTTGGTGATCTGGGGCAGACACAAATGAAAATAAATAAATGGCTTCTTCGTTTCACTTGTTTCCTGCAGAAGAAAACATCTGCATCAAAATGAGTTTAAACATAAGGGAATACATTTTCAATGTGTTGCACAGGGATTTAGCCACATGACTCCCATTGATGTTTATGGGAAACGAGTGGCTAAATCCCCATGTAATAGGTTGAAATTTTAGCCCAAAGAGATTGACTGCGGAGGAACTCGTCAAGGTCTTTGCTTACAAAAATTGTGAGCATATCAACTGTTCTCAAATACCATCTCTCCTTACTGATATATAATCAAGTGGACCCCTTGAAAGGGATCTGTAAAATTACCTCTATTAAAAGGTTACTGAAAACCTTTAAACTGCTCTAGTAGTGAGTGCATGAACATGACCTGCAGGTGAAAGGGCATGTCAAAGGCTGACTTTTGTGCTGATCATGTCACTTTTTACAAGCTGACGCTCTCCTGGAAGACAAAAATAAGGAGTTATTGAATGATTTAATGCTTCAGGCTTCAGCAACAAAAGGCTTCTAGCAGCGTGGACATCCTGCCATAAAATGCATCAAGAAGAGCTTCTAACCATAGTTAGTCTCAGTAGGTTGCAAGAAAAGAAGGAAGATGCTAAATCCCTTGGCTTTTCTCCTGCCTTAAGGAGGATGGAGATAAGCGTCAGATTAAAGTGAGAGAATCTCTTCTGTTTTCCAATTACACAGATACAGGCCTACCACTAGCCAGATACTTTTCAGTAGCCAAAATTTGCTACCAAATCTGCTCCATGAGTATCAGATTAGAGGTTTAACTAGAAAATACGTGTCTAATTCCTTTCTCAGTCATGTGACAGTTACTTCTCAGGGTAAATTAGCAAAGGGCTAGCCTATTTCTGACTAAAATATATGGCCAACACAAAACATTTTTGTGATACCACATCATTTATTGTACCTCAAAGCCATCTAGTTCTGCAGCCATTCCCACACCTCCCTCACACAGAGGGTGCTAAGAAGCAAACATAGACAAAAATGAAATGTTTTAGCATAGTAGATCAATAGATTATATTATATCATCCTAGTGCAGGTTTAATGTGCAGCCTAGTTCAAGTATGGTGATTATGAAAAGCAGGTTTTTACAGAAATGTAGCCAGCAAAAGGACTGTTGTGTTTCTCTAGTTTTTAGACGCAGCTGTTGAGAAAAAAGTCTTTCTGTAGGGGTTGGTATTCATGATTATTACACAGACTTGAGAAACTTCTGAAAGTTTTGATTATATGAAAAGAAAGATTTTTCTTTTTTTAAATTATAAACCATCAATCAGAGGCATTTCACAAAGTTAGAGCAATGCACACCTATTCTTTAGCCATCACAGTACAATTTCAAAAGATAAACTGCACTCCTATATGTACTTCAACTCTGAAATACTGTATATGTGAAAATTAATCTGGCAGACTTTTGAAATTGTAGGCTTTGGGGATGAGCAAATGGGTACAGTTTTCCTTTAACTGTTTTTTGAACCCCATGTGTTGAGAGAAAACAACAGAATGGAAATTGCTCATCAAAATGTTAACTTGTGGCACGGCAGAGCCACAAAGCAGGTGCGTGGCATGCCGTTCCCTTCGCTGACATGCTTACCACATGTCACCCAGTTCTGCCACCTCCGTCACTTTCTTTTGGAACCTCTCCTCCTGCAAACACTGAAATGTGGCTTGCCGCAGAGTCTAGCACAGAAGCGACACAACCTTTGAGAGAGCAGGCAGTTAGGGAAAACACTAATTTAGGATAATCCCTTATGAAGTAATCCTTTGGATTATCTGCAGTGACCATGGTCTTCCAGCCCAAACATAAAAGTCTTTCAGCTAATGCTTTTGCTATTTGGAGGGTATCTAGTCAGAAAAATAATATGATCTTCCTAATTCAAGTTAGTGGCAAGGATGCTGACCTATCACAAATAACTGAATTTTTCAAATTAGAAAACACTTGAACAGACAATACAAAATATAAATAAATAAAGGATAAAGCATCACAAAGCATACTTTGCTCATTTATTTTGACAAGAGCTTAGGTTTAATTTGTGAAACTACTTTACAGTGTACAAGTAAATGTGTTGTGATGAACTTTCTAAACATAATGAAATCTTCATCATCTTTGAATGAATGCCTGTCTTTGTGGTTCCAGCGCTTGCGGCTGGAAGTGAAAGCTACTAATGGAGAAGTTACCCTATAGGATGGCTGAGATTTACAGAAAGATTATGGGAGAAGAGATACCTTTTTTACTGTTCTTTTTTCCTCATGGCGTTCTGTGCATTTGGACATCAGAGACTACAAGAAGCCAAAAACTCTTCTATGTCTCATGGAACCTTCAGCTCCCTGCAAAACCTCTGTGAAGGATAACTCAGATTTCCCTACAACATGTAATGACAAACATTACTTTGCCCCAGTCCTCAGTACCCACTTCCATTTGCCTTGTGTAGGAGCTCACTAAACTTCCACAGCAGTCGCATCTCAGTCTGAAATGCTAGATTTGAAACAGCTTCAACTGTATTTGCTCTGGGAGTTATATCTCCTTTTTCCAACTAGAGATAGAATACAACAATATCCCAAAATAGGCAACTAGAACTCTCAACTATTTTGGCCCTGGGTTTCAGTTTTGTCACTCACAGAAACTGCCTGACAGAATAGACAGCAGTCAGGGGAATCATCCATCGACCAAACTGGAGTGGAGAAAGCACAAGGCTTGACCCAAATAGTTGCGTAAAGCATTCCTAACAAAACATAACACAGTAGTAACTACTACCATGATATGAGGGATGCTCTGACAGTAATGCCTCCTATTTTATTATGATGGCCGCAATGTCAGAAGCAGATGTTGGTGGGATGGTAGTAGATACTGAACCTTCCCACCAATATCCTGATACATGTTGCTGCTGTGACAGCGGAGGGGCAGTCTGGCAGAATGCCACATGACATGGAAGTGCAGATGAAGCAAAGGTGTATCACTGAATTCTTCCATCTGGAAAATTGGCACCCATGGACATTCATCAATGCTTGTTGAATGTATGTACACCAAACAGTGGATGTGAGCACAGTGGGGAAGTGGATGGTGACTATGCTGAAAAATAGTTTTTTGTAGCTGAGCATCTTCTCCATCAAATATTGATATTGTGCTCTTTGTATCTGTCGTAGTTTCCACAGAAATAAACAGGAGGCATTACTTTTGGAGTAAGTGATGTATTTGCCACAGCATTAACGTAGCTCACCACTCAGGTGTCACATAGTATCCTGAGGTTAAAACAGGGCAGCTATGCGGGCAGCACTGGCGGGAATTTCAGGCTTGCTATTTTCCTGTGGCCAAAGAGGTAAATAACTCACAGACGTAGTTTTATTTCAGCCACAGGATGGCAAAGGGAGAACCAAGTCATAGCTCCGCAGATGGCTCCAAATCAGTTGCTCCACTGGCAGCCTCAGACTTTCCTTTCTTCTCAGGATGGAATTTATTATCATAGCTCTGAGTCTGACTTCACTCTCAGTGGCTGAATCTGTGTCCAGATTTCTTTCTGCTGGCTGCTTTGACTAGATGGGGGGTATTGCCCTGGAGGATCCATGCTATTTGAGCACAATAAACATCTTAAAGAAATAATTATTTCTCTTTAACCCCCATCTCCTCATTATTCGTGGTAAATATAAAGTGCAGATAAACAGTAAAATCATGAAGTACCCATGACAAAATACAAAGAATTAAAGAAACGGGAACCTTCCTAACGTTACTCATAGCCTTCATTGCACCGGAGAACCCAGCTCTCCAGGAGTTGTTGGGAAACATAGTTCACTGCTTCTGAGTTGCATACCAACCTCATGCTGTCAGCTGAGCCAGATTAAGAGCCTCCTGATGCCCTGAGGACTAAAAACACGTTGTCTCATGGTACGCAATATGGATCAGACCTCTCACTAAGTTTGATGAGGACTGTCCCAGTGCAACGCTCTTCATATCTCCAACACTACTGAGGCAAAGCTCAAGAATTGCTTTTTTCCCTATGACTACTTCAACAGAGCAAATTGTCTTTAGAGGAAATGCTGGGGTGAAAGAAAGCTGAATATCATTCAGTATTCTCTGAAATTTTCTAGTGTTGCTGTTTTTCAGGAGTTAGTTCTATGTTATTTTGTTGTACCAACAAACAAACAATAAATCCAACCCCAAGCCATTACATCTAAATCCAGTGCAGTTTTATTGCACTACTGCTTAAGTGGGAACAGACTTCAAATACTCCTTCTCCATTTCTAAAAGCAGAAGACCTTAGCACTTGAGCTCAGAAGCTTGACCATTAATTGTTTGTATTGCAGAGCCTATGACATACTTAAGTAGCTGAGCATAACAATAAACACAATAGCCAGTTCATTAAATCATTCTTTGTTAAGACTTTTCAAAGCTTTGGGCTTAAGCCTCTTAGAATTGAAATCATTATGCTATTTTTTTAAACAAATGAGCAAACATAATTCACACAAAAAGGGGAAAGCACAACAGAGTCTTTGATGTATGCATCATCACTGTGATGCTTCACTGAGATTAAACTATATGTCTTAACACTGCTAAGAGGTTTCAGCAGCTCTTTCCAAGGCAAAGCTGAAATCAGATCAGCTATAAAACGTTGCTGTTGCTGTCACCTCTCCTACGACAGCTTTCCTTGGCCTGTCACATCATGAGAGAGGCTATCAATAAACTCTGAAGAGTGCTGTTTGTAGTCCCACTTGTTGCGTCTGTAAGATCCTGTCAAAACCTTGATTTGTTGATGTATCCTGCCAGACTCTGAGGATGACTGGAGATGACAAAAGGTGGACCCTAGGAGTGGAGGTTTGCTGTGCAGAGAGAAGTTGTTCTTTTACCACAGATGTGCTAATACTTCAGCTTGGAAAAACAGGGCCAAACTATTCATTGCCTTGCAGGTAGGCAGGTATTTTATGCAAGCCTATTTAGATAAGGCTAAAATACTTCAGTACAGTGCTACATTGATGAGCACACCAAATTATTCTGCTTTTTAAACAAACCTACAATCCTCACCCTTGCTTTTGCCACACAGCTCTGGCTGGCTACAACTTGTTTCTCCTTGTGCCAACACTGCAGCTGCACTTGTAAGAACTCCATTTCCCTCTCCCTGTAAAACAATCCTGCACCTTTTCTCACATCATATGTCACGGGAAGAATCTCTGCCATTCCCTTCCTATGAATATCGTTAGTATGTGAATTCACAAACTATTAGCATGAGAACATGTTGTAAGGAAAGCAGAAAAGATGTGAAGAGTTGAGCAAAAGACTGTTGCTACTGCCTTCTTTTCCCCTTCCCTCAGATATTCTGGTTATGACTTTGTGAGTTACAGCTGTCTGACTTAAAGCCTGCTCCTGACAGGGTCCTGAGTACTCTCCGCTCCTGACGGGGTTAATGACAGCAAATACAAATAACAATGGGCATGCTTAAAATCCTATCTAACATATCAGTAAATTGCCTTCTTGCAATTTTTACCATTTCTTGTAATCACTGCCACAATGAATTTTAAGCCAAACCTCACACTGATATGCAACTCACAGAACTGCGGCCTGGCAAAGGGCTCATGTTCTGTTCCATAGCAGCCTCCAAGGCATCTTTCCCAAGAAAAGGAGGATGAAAAAAGGGTTGGTGAAGGAAGGAGAGAAAGCTTGGATTCCTTTTCCCACGTAAGGTTCCTCAGCCTAAACAGAGGGCTTGCAGACTACCTGCCTGAGACCTGTGGAGGCCTCAGATCTAAGACTAGACTTGTCTCTCCGAGCAGACACAAAGCACATATGGCTTTAAAGAAAATGCATAAATGAATTGAGAGTTAAAAACTACTAGAGAATACTCCCTGGGATTATCTGTACTATCAAGACAGGAAAACTTTGCAGATGCTACTGTCTCTCTAGAGGAATAAATGCTTGCATTTTAATATTCTCAGCAGCTGGTTCCTGTTGAATGCCATCAGGATGATTCAGCCACCCACCAGGAACACCAGTAGCAAGTGCACACACAGAGAAATCTGCAAAACTTTCTGCTCTCAATGCCAATACTGTTACTTTGGCGGAGTCTGATCTGTATCAACTATTCTCTGTTACTACTTGCAACAGGCTTCACCTCACTCCAGGATGGTGAAAGAGAATTGCTAGTCCTTGGTACTGCCAATATCAATCCATCTATCTTCCTCCTATAAGCAGTGCTTCCCACAATCCACATTCTTACAGTGTACTCTGTGGTTACCTCACTCACCTTCAGCCTCACCACAAGTAATGTTTCTCTCCTGTGAGCTCCCCTCATCAGAGTAATGGTTCAGGCTGTCTGATAGCCTTCCCCTTACAGTGGTCAACATCTGATGAAAGGGACCGTGACCCTATAACATGCTGGGTTTCTACATGAGACACAACTGTGACAGATTACTTCCTCACCCCAGCTGATGATCAATTTATCTCTTAAAATCTGCTCTCTCTTCCCATTTTTTTTTTTAAATTAGCCCTAGTGACATTCTGTCTGTGGTCTGTGGACCACTTCCAGGTGTTTTATGGAGGTATATCTGTCTACGAGCAATAATGAAGCATTAACTTTTCCACAAGTGGCAATGTTTCCTGACATTTGTTGACTGGGTCAGATCACTCAAGGTTTCCTCTAATACCACTGGGACAAATTTCTTCCTCTCTTTTATCTGCTATTTCTTGGAAGTAAATTCAACTTCAATCCCAATTTGCAGAACTTTTTTTTTTTTGCAAGACAAACTACAGAAGACAACAAAATGGCAGAGTGACCAAGGAGACTGGGCAACTCCTGACTTTAGGTCCTACTGCAGGGAAAGAGTCTTTCAGTTCTAATTCATGTTATGTCTGACAGCCAGAGAGTGAAAATAAACAGCTCGAATACAAAACAGTGAGAAAGTAACAAAGCAGATGCACCCATCTGCTCAATAATGCCCATTTAGTTTTTCTCCTTCATGCTCCTGCCATTTCATTCAGCTCAATTTAAAAGGTGCTACAGGTGGACAGAGAAGCAATATTAACATCTATTCTAAGATGATGATTTTTAATTTCATCATCACAGAGTATCCTAATTTCACTGCTGTCTTTTAATGCTTTGGAAAAAAGGTGTGCCTTCAGCAGGGAAAAAAATGTTAGTTCAGACCAAGCCAGCAGCGCTGGTCTTTCAACAGGAACAACTCCAAATATTGGTGCCACCACCCACATAACTCCTTAACTAACCTCTCAAAGAAATGAAAGAAATTTAGGTTTATTACCCATGCCAGGATGTCCTAATGCGGGAAAAAAGCCAAAACAGAGAAGTCAGAAATTGTGCATCAAGTAGGTGACAGAAACATTATAACACGAAAGCTTTAATGTCAGATTCCTGATGTACCCATACAGCTTGTGACAACTACTGCTGACTGCAATGATATTCATTCTGATTAGAAGTGACGCTATCATATTCCTTACTTGCTTCACAAAGAGTACCTTCAAGGAGCTGTGCAATTTCCAGAATCCAGGGTGGTCCCTACCACGATCTCACCTTTAATCAACAAATTTATGGAGTCGTCACTTGCTCATTCTAAGGAGTGAATGGTTAAGTGCCATTCAGAGCCAGCCAGGAGTCTGTGCATGAATATGGAACAGAGAGGCAGGAGGGCAGCAGAAAGTGAGAGAATAATCCTTTATATCAAATTAAAAATGTAAAATTTTAATGAAAATTTTAACTGCTTTCACAGTTTTCTGGTATTTCATCTCATGAAAAAAAAATAGGAAGAATTAAGTTTCACAGACATTAGAAAACCTAAAAAACTGAGTTATCTTTAATTAAACAATACAAGCATTGTTGACTTATTTGTTGTTGTTCTGCCTTGAAAAAAAAAAAAAGTAAAAGGAAGGGAAAAGAGAGCATTTTCATTTCTCTTACTTTTCTTTTTTTGCAATCGCTAATGAAGTTTTCTGACCAATTCTTCCAGTAAGCTATCTCATTGGACATGATGTGGCAAGAAGGATCTGTTACCCATTGTGGTTTCAGGACTAAGAATGGATTGGATCGTCTTCTCTGTTATTTTAGCCCCAAAGTATATTTTAAACAGCCTTAAAGAGAATGAAAATTCTTCTCACACCAGTGACAGGCAGAAATGGCTTTAGAAATTACTTTCATATTTCCAACAGTGTTTTGTTTCTTTTTTTCTCCTTCTGAGTAATTTTTCTCTTCTTGTACAAATGCAAAAGGATAGCCTTGTTTGAAAGATATCAGTGTACAACCCTCAGTGATCGATCAGTCAACAATACCCAGATAAGTGTTTCTAGCAGGTAGTGTGCGTGATGGAGTTTACTTCCACGCACTTCCATCAAACCAGCAACAGGTCAGCCATACAAAGCCAGTTTGAAGGGCTTTTTTTTTTTTTTTTTTTTTTTTTTTTCATCTTCAAGCATACAATAAAAGCACATATCATCTTCTTAAAAGCTAATCTGACCAATCCAGATTGGCAGCATTTTAGTGCTTGGCCAGAAAAAAATGGCAACTAAGAAACTATCTTTTGTCTCACTCTATTTTCTCGGACCAATGAGCACTAGGCATATTTTGAAAAGAAAATCCAAGTCCTTTAGAAATAAAAATATCTGTCTTAATAGAAATCAATGAGAATTTTACCTTAGCCATATAATTTTATCAAGGTTTGAGAACACAGACATCTTCAAAGTGCAGTGAATTTGTTACACTCTAAGACAGAGCTTTTGTAGCACCGGTGGCAAACTTTATCAGAATTATTTCACAGGTGAAAAAAGACGAGAGAAATGACACAAAATGTGAGGTAAAGATGCAACAACTCTTTATATTGACTTCAGTGAAAACCAAAGATAAATGCAACCTTGCTGCTCGCACCTGATGACTTTGTAGCATTTTTTCAGCCTATATCGAATCAATCTTCTCAGCAGCCCTGAGGCAGGAAACCACTGGTTAGTTTTGGAGTGGTTTGGAGACATTTGGAACAAGGGTGCTAAGTGACTTGTCCAAGGCTGCACTGCGAAAGGGAGCAGAGGTGAGGAACAGGTCCAACTCCCTGTGCTCCAGGTCCTGGCATGAGGAGAGGTCCCACTGCAGAGGAGACTGACTGAGACAGAGTAAACTTGAGAAAACTGAAAGTACAGTTACTCTCAGAAAGTTTTACCCAGTTCTTTGTTCTTCTGTCATTAGGAAAAAAAAAATCAACAACTACAACAACATCAAAAAAAAAAAAAACAAAAAAAAAACACCAAACAACAACAACAAAAAACAACCATGTATGTAGAAAGAGCTTTCTCTCACCTAATTAGACCTCCCTTTTGTTATACTCTGAACACCGGAGTTTTAATCCTGAACACGGAGGGCTCTTGGGCAGAAAATCTGGCCAGTTTTTTCACAGAGTTTGAATGCATTCAGATGCTTTAAAACCATACCAGCTCCTCACTAACCTGAAGATTAAGCATTACATTTTCAAAGCTGTAATGAGCTAAGCTCGTTGGTATCCTGTGAGATAGGGAACTATCGACTGACTTAGAAGTCTTAGTCCACAGGTGAATTACCACTATTTTTTGTTACTTTCTTCAAATAATCTGCTATTTCCCCATTTGTCCAGATCTTACTGACCATCACCAACTATGTTTGTTTCTCTTTTCTGTTCTTAATACCTTTACGATGCTTCACTCTTCATAATATTTTCTGTGTCCATTCTAAAGACCCTCACTCTTATTCTAGCCTATTTTCCTCTTTATAACCTGGTCTTCACATTTACCTATGTATTTCTTCCATTTTTCTTCACCTACTCTGAAAGAAAACCACTGCCTCTGCATAAGCTTTTCTTCTCTGTTTCACCATTTCTTCTGAAAGCAATACTCCCTCACCATTCAAATTCCACTACTCTATAGCCCCTACATTCAAACTGTACTGTCACTGCCAAAAATTCACAATCAACAAGCCTGACCAGCAGAATTTCTTAATAACAAGTACGGCAAGAAGACTTCTGACAGAAGGCTCCATTATGCATCAGACCAAGGCTGAAGTTAGACAAATTCAGATTCAAAAGTGAAATGGATGTTGAAATGTTTAGAAGAATTGACTTAAACATGTCGTCATTCTCTACTTAAAGATTAAGGTTACCTATCTTTCTGAAATATATGCTCCAGCTCACTAGAAGATATAAGCTTCAAGAAATGCAGTGGGCTTTACCACATGAAGGGAAACAGATGAGACTTATCACAAAGGTCCTTGCTGCTTTACCATCTCCAGAGATGAAAAGGCATCAGAATCCAAGCTGCCTCCGACTTCCTTAGGCAGTCTCACAGATTGTTCCCACCTGCTAGTACACGTTGAGTAGTTTGGAATAACTACTTTCCTCTTTAATTACAAGGACATTTCTCCATTTTTGCTGAGGTTTCCCTTCCCAAGCCAGGGCTTCCAGGCTGCTTTGAAAATGGTGATTAATCAAAACAAATGCATTCCACTACTGCCCATCCATACGCAGAAAGAAAAACAGAACAATATTTACTTTTCAAGAGTCTTCTCTCATTTCACAGCTCCAGTCCCTGTCCCAGCTTCTACTCAGGACTTTTCCAGTCTGCCTCCAATTAAACTGACCTAGTTTTCCTGGGCTCATTCAGATCCCCAGAAGCATCAGTAAGAGCTCAAGATTAATAGTTTTTTTTCTACTACATCTTAGAAACATCTTAGCAGCCACAGAGCTGCTAGGCCCAAGACACATAGAGTTATCAATGTCTCAATTTACATTCAATTACCATTTGGAAATTTATCTTCATCATCATATCTATGAAAGTCATGTTTTAACTATGGTACAACTAACAGATATGGAACCAACCATCACAAAAACAGTGGACTTTTCAAAACCTGTTTAAATTCATTCTAAACTGCGCTTTTATGACAGTGCAAAAATTTACTAAAAAAACGTGAGTTGACATTTGTCCAGTGCTTTAACATGAAAAGTGCCGTTACTGTTGTCAAAAAGTCTACTGCGGACTTAAGTAGCTGTGAGAATGCAAAACAATTTAAAATGTGAATAGCTCTCGTAACTATTAGCAAGTAGGCAATGTAACAGATGGCAACTCACATGAAAGATAAACCGTATCTTAATAACAATAACTTACATTCAGAGAGGTAGTGTTTCCTAGCTGTTAACGCATGGCACTGGGATCCAGCATTCCCAGGTTATCTTCCTGGCTCTGCCACTGACTTGCTTTGTGCACTTAGAAAAGTCACTCAGAATCTCTATGCCTCAGTTTCCTCATCTGCAAAACGGAGATAATTCTTACAAATACCAACAAGCAGCACAGGAGAAGAGGCTCAAGTCATTACTTTCTATAACAAACATTTTGAGACAAATGAAGGTATGGAAGAGTAGTGTTTGCTAACGCTACTACGACCAAATTCCAAGGTGGTTACTCCACTCAGCACAGACTGGAACAAGGCAGCTGCGTAACAATGCCCGGCATCACAGTGATAGAGTTCAGGCCAGGAGCTGAATATCACTGTGCCCAACTGACGCTTCAAAGGGAATTCAGGGAAGCCAAATATAATTACCTTAATTGAAATTTAGCCAGGACATTATGCAATCTGTAACGGCGGTCTGAATCTCTATTTTCTATCTCCCACAAAAGGGAGCACCTACAGCTCTCCAGGTTTCTGTCATCATTAGTTGGCACATCACTTCATTTTGATCAGAAACAAGAGAGATTCTCACCCTCTGCCTCTGCTTTGTGCAGCTCTACAGAGTTTCATGAAAGTCCTCCAAAGCAAGAATCAAAATGATCTTACATTGTCTGACATGAACATAACACAAAATGAAGAGGCTGCAAGATTAATGTTTCCTTTTGCATTCTGCTATGTAACTTTTTTTTTTCTTTTGTATGAACGATAGGTTGAATTTATAACTATATCGATAGCAGAGACTCTACTCTAAATGGCTCACTTTTTGCCATGCTTTCCAGACAGAGATTTCACAGTGGTGACAATTTCATGTAAACGGGAGTTGTAGAGAAAAAAAAAACAACAAAACAACAAAAAACCATATAGATAGATAGACAGATAGATAGATAGACATACAGATATATAGGTAGAGATATATAGTTTTGGGGTTTATTTATACATATATATGGATGGATGGATGGATGGATGGATAAGTACCTAAAAAAAGAACAGCTGATCTCATTGAAGAAGATTCTGGCATCTTCCTATTCAGTTTTCCTTGGTATTTCCTGATTTTCCAGCCAAAGAAATCATTATAAAACCCTTCTTTTCTGGGAGGAGGGAACAAAAATTATTTCTCACGCTAGCCCTTTAGGCTTTATGGGATACGTAGTTGAGATTAACAGGTCAAAGAGTTTTATGTGTCTCATTCAAAGGACTACATAAAGAATATTCTATGTAACTTATTGCTCTCCAGATGGTCAAAACCAAAAAGGCCAAAAATCATGTTTTGGAAAGTGTCAGTCACCTGAAGTATGTGAATTCTGCTTCTGCTGCCTTCAGTGGAAGCAGAAGCACACTGATTTATAAATTTAAATTTTAAGTTCATACAAAGAAATGTCTGGAAATTCCATGTTGTTATTTTCAAAAGAAATGAGCTCAAATCACAAAATCTGGATGTGGATGCCTAAAAGTGCCAGAAGTTCAGGAGAGTTTGAACCAACAAGGCTGGCTCAGGCAAACTTGGAGTGTTTTCCCAGGATTTTTTGAAGGCCAATACAAAGGTTTAAAAGAGAAGAGAGGCATGTGCAACATGGCAGAGTTACAAAAACACATTGCTTGGAATTTCCTAGGTTTTATGAGATTAAAAATTGTAAGTCTAATTTCTTTAAAAAAATTAGATCTTTATAATTTTCATTTTGTATTTGAAGAAACACTAAAAATTGAAAATAGAATGAGAGTGGAAAAATTAATAGGCTTTGATAATTAGTTAATCAGAAAATGCTCCTGTCTTTGCGTGACTGTCCAACACATACGAAAAAAAAAAAAAGAAGAAAAAAATAACCATGACTTTCTTCATATTTTCCAAAATAACATGAGCTTTACCTTTGAGTTTCAACTTAATTTGCTTTTTGGTGGTAAACCACTGAAGTTGGTGTTTAGGTTGAAATATCATCTTGCTATAACACTAATAGAGACACAGAATAAAAACATGCATCCTGGCAAAAATTAACCTGAATTTGTTCCTTACACTGACCACATCAGATTGACATGAATTTTATGCCCTAATGAAACGTCAAATGAAAGTGAAATGCCTTCTGCAAGCAGATCTGTTCACCACGAGCTGGACTGGGGATCCCTAACATCGGAAGGCAGCAGGATGACTTACTGTGCTGTAGGAAAACATATTTTGATGGTGGTGATCCAGTCTGAGGCCCCATGAGCCACACACTGGTGCACTAAAGAGACGTGTGTCAGACAAGCTGTTTTGTCTCTTGGCTAACACACTCCCAGGCACTGAATAGATCCGGACTGGGCTGGCTTGTGAAAAAAAAAAAACAACAACAACAAAAAAAAACCATCAGATGAAAGCAGGGAAATTAAGCCAAGCCAAAGTACAACTTTGGTGCAATTCCACTGATTCCAAACTATGCTAACAAAACTTCGTTAGCAAGGGATCTGGCCTACTCTGCCCATACTAGAGCCATGCTCACAAACATCAGCTGTGGCACTTGGCTTTAAAGTCCCTGCAGCTCTTCACTGTATTTATGTAAAAAGGCAGCTAAATATGTATTTCATCATGATTTTAGCTTAGAATAACTCTGAGATAGAACAATCTCTCTGCAAAATTCCAAAAGTTTGAGAAGAATGATTATTTCTGTAACTAAAGCTGCAAAAATGGCCATAAGCTTGAGAGCTGCCTTCTGCCTTGCAGGCCTGCTGCCCTTGAGCTCCAGCCTTGATGCCGAGCTCTTGCTGATTGTCAAGTCACCCAAATTCATGGGTGGCTTTGAGAATGAGCTCACAAATAAATATCAGCAGCTGCAATGGCTCAGAGGGCCGGAGCACACGTGGGGTACCAGGGAACACAATGAGTTGTACACAAACAGTATGTGGTTTTTAAACATTTGTAACACTGATTTCAAAACCAAATTTCTTCCAGAAAAGCCCCTAATTCCTGCCTTGGGACCACGAGTGCGCCTGAGCACAAGATGTTAAAGGAAAGCTGGTTTCAAGTTGCCAGAGTAAGAACGAAAAGGCAAGAAGACTCAAAATATTGCCTGTGGTCAAAGATTCTCTTACTTCTTATTCAGATCACTGGCAAAAAGGAAGGGCCTGCTGCTGAGAGCGAATAAGAGATACTTCAGCCCGCTCATAATTTTCTGTCAGAACTGGAGATATATAACAACAAAGTTTGGGAATGCAGGAATCATCTCAGCTCGCGTATACCTCAAGTCCAACACGCAGTGCCTTGCAGTGTGACACTGGTTTCCAGTTTGAGTGGATCACCTGAAATCCCAGTGTTCCAGCTCTGCTTTTAATTAGCTTCTTCTCAGGAAAACCTGCCTTGGTTTCAGTAGGAAGGTGCCTCAGCTTGATAAGGGAAAAGAAACACCACCACCTAGCAGGCAGACCTAGATGTGGTTCAGCACACCGGGAGTGAAACACAGTTGTTTCTGGATTCACAACAAAAAATCCGTAGCTCATATTTGTCTAACATACAAGACTGCTATTGTACACTGGCCTAAGCATTCACCGGGGAGGAAATGCTGAAACTTATAGATCTTCAGCCCCACTGAGGTGAGCACCAGCACAGGCCATGCATGCCCCGCAGCCTGGTGCAGCACAGCGGGGCGAGGGCCCAGGCCCGGTGCATGGCACTCTGTGATCAAGACACCTCCCGCAGAAGTGTCACCGGCTCCTTTGCGTCACTGCGGAGCCAACGGGATTTCGGCTCTGACCAAACTCAGACGGGAAAAGCATGGAGCTTCACAAAAATCCAGCAGGAATCACAGAGGGAGCAAAGTTGTGTAAAAAGCTCGTCTGCCGGTTTGCTTGCCAAAGTGCATTACAATTCAGGTCGCACAAAACTGAAACAAACACTCTGAGTTCCTCACAAACAATCTAAATTTTTCCCCCCTCCGAACCTACTTGTTTTGAAATGTCTTTAAGGATTTCTTCCCTTTCCTTTAAAAATCAGTTCTTACTAATTGTCAAAATAAACCCTTAGTTTAAAAACAGAAATGAAAACATCGCATAGGAAAGTACCAAAACAAAACATTACCTCTGTTTGGGAGAGACAGACCTTTTCTTTTGCAACAATTTCATGGTTTATAGCAACTAATTGTTTCTGCTGATGTGATATCGCATTTTTAGGCAACAAGTTTTCTAGCAGTGTTTAGCCCAAGCCAACACTGAAAGTAGAAGTCTTCGCACTGAACTAAAGAGGGACTCAGGATCACAAACACTGCTGTCTGCTTGGCTGCCCACCTCCGACTCTCACTGCTGTCTGGCTCTCCCCAGCCTATTCTTAGGCACCAGCACTCCAGTACAGCAAACTTCTGGGGATAGCATGCACGAAGCAGCTCTGATACACACCTCTGGCCTGAACTACGTTCCTGAAGCACAATATTTAATTTTCTGACAGCCCTAACTTACTGCTGCTCAGCTAAATGCAGGAAAGACCGGCAAAGGGATCACTACCCAGCAGCTTGTTGAAGTCAGTGGGTAGAAGTGCCCAGATTAAACAGGCAAACAGCAAAAAGTTTACGGGAGTGACACGAATGGCACTGGTCAGTGAGGGCTGTCCCAGCTCTGCATTCCTGACACAGGTGCACTCTAACTCCAGCAGCAAAGCCAGAGGGATGCACGTATGGATGGACAGAGAGGGGTGAGAGGAAGGGAGGGGGAAGAGATAGAAGGGAGAAATAGAACAGAAAGGTGTTCGTTGTTTTCTCAACTTGACAATGAACTCCAATTTTGGCAGAGGATAAAAAACAGCCCTTGGAAATAATTAAGGCTTTTTTTTTTTTTTTTTTTTTTCCTTTTCTCTAAAGCTTCAGCACAAAAAGAGGGATTATAAAAGGAATACACTCACACATAAAACTGGGGGGAAACTGGGGAGAAGGAAATGAAAGAAAAAGAAAACAAACAGACTCCTTGCAGGCCCATACTGCTAACGGGAGTCCAAATAAAAAGTCATATGATATCTGATAGTGCAGGACACATCGCCAGGAGCTGGAGCGGATTGCCTGCAGGAAGAAAGAGCCAGTGTGTGACTGCTCAAAGAGCTTTTCTTTCCTCTTTTTAATTTTTTTTTTTTTTGCTCTCTCTCTCTTTTCTCCCATACTGTGAATGTGTGACTCTCAGGTCAGATCCACGAGGAGTCCTCGATAGGCAGTGACCGCCTTTCTCTGCACTTCTGGGAGCACAGACAGTGGCTGGAAGATGCCTTCTGCCTGAGACTGAGGGGATAACTCCAGACTTCAGACCTGTCTGCCCTCTCTCCTCTGTCACCAGCTCCATGGTCCAGACACAAAATGCTCACAAAACCATCTTGTATTAGAAAAAAAAGGGAAAAAGAGAGGAGGAAAAAGGATCCGGGGAGGGAAAACATAGAGACTGCTTATCCTATGGAAAACTTCAAAGGCCAAGTCTCGTTTCAGTGCTCTTTTGTTTACTTTTCATCTGATTTTTTTTCTCTTTTTTCCCCTTTTCAGGAGTGAGGGAGCAGGACAGAGAAGTCAGTGAAAACACTGAGACCACGAAAACCACCCGGAGTTGGGAAAACTCTCTGGAGGAAGGAGGAAAGGGAGGATTTCAAATAAAAGAGAGGAATTAGCAATTTGCCAAAAGTTCGCCTATTCATTATGTTTGCCAGCAGAACAGTGAGCAGGTTTTGGTGGCTCTGCCGAGCCCTTCACGTTACCCCATTGAGCTCACAAACTGTTTGGACTTGAGGCTGCCGTCCCCGTTAATTCGAGGCACTGCGATCACCTGTTGGGAAGGGACTGGGCTGGGAGTGAGGGTTGGGACATTTGGCTACCTCCTTCTGCCACCACAGCCGTGTCCAGCAGAGCCCAGGGAGCCTCTGCAAAATCTATACTGGTCATGGCTGGTTTTATTTCACTTCTGCAAGGGATGGGCTTCGTCCACCAGGACTTTTTCCCCTACAGCACAGCAGTGTTCCCACAGCAGTGCAGGAAGAGCCAAAGGACACGGTTTCCCTCTTTTATCCTATGAAGACTGTAAAGGCACTAATTCTCAGCGCACACTCATACCACACAGAGACATTGCTCACAACCAGTGTCACAAATACAGCTGCGGTACCTGTCTAGTTCTCACAGGCGATCTCTTCTGAGGGAAGCCCGCAGCATGAATATAAAAATCAAGGTATTGTAGTAATAATGCTCCATATCCAGGAACGATCACTGTAACTCTCCCATCATTTTGTCTAGTTCTATACAGCGGGTACTTCTCCTGCTCACGGTGTGGATATAATGCATGGTTTCCTCTCTTGTTTGCTGTACAACTGATATATATTGCGGTTCTGAGATAGGTAATTTGTCAATGCCAGGAAAATACAAATCAATAAAGAAGGGAAGGCAGAATTTGGCTAAATACAGCACTTCCTCCAGCTACTGGATTTGCAGTGGTGCATATTCTCAAACATTCTACCCATTGTACAGCAAGCAGCAAAAAGAAGATATCATGTATGTTATATACCAGATGCAATAAATTTCCAGTCTAACCATCTCCCTAAACATGATGCATTATTCCTCTCTATATGGTGTGGGAAAAGATCTATGCCTTTTCCGCACGCGAATACACAAAGAGTGTATATATGACAAACACAGCCAGAAGAACAAAAAAATACCTCAGATTTATCCCTCGGACCTCCAGGAGGTCTGTCCCCAAATCCTCAATTTGGGGCTCTGCAAGAGAACCTAACTCAGAAGGAGAAATGGAGATCTCTGAGAGGGGGTCCCATCCACCAGGAGGAACAAACAAACAAACAAACAAACAAAAAATCCCTGAGCTCCGACTGATCATTTGGGCTGCCAATGAGAGGTGACTTCTGGACAGATGGTCAGGGAAAATCTGGGGCCGTGGGCACAGACGCCGGTGCCCCATCTGTATTTTAGGATCCCAGCTCCAACAAGCCATTACCAACTTTTTTTCTAAGTGACAGAAAGTGAAAGATTTCTGTTCCCACCAACATATTTATGTTTCACTGAAACCACCCCGTTTCCTTCTTTTTTTTCCCCTCCCCGGTAAGAATTTGTTGTTTGAATTTTTAAGTAAACAGAAACTGCTTACGGTATAACTTTTATGCCAAAAAAGAAGAAAAAGGAAAAAAAAAAGGACTAGGTAAGTTGGCAAAACAGCAATCAGATTTAAAGAGAGAGTGAAAAAGGGGAGAAAAGAACGACATATCAAACTCACTTGGTCTCGTCCCCCTTCCATTCCTGCTCTTATTAATTCCAAATTATAATTTGGAGGTAAGGGAACTGAATTTCCTTTCAATCTATTTTGCTGCTGCCACACATTCTGTGCCTTGCTTCTGCCTCTTTCTTTTTAGGAGGGGAAAAAAAAAAAAAAACACCACAAAAAACACCCTAATAAAAATAGAAAAACATATCTCCGGCATTAAGCTCGCTCTCCCCCTTCCTTTGTAAAGAACTCTTTGTTCTCTAGTGAAAATGCTGAAAAAACCCCGGGCTCCCTGAAACAAGTGCAAAACACTTAGAGGCTTTTGGGCTGGCTGGGAGCCAGGAACCCTCCCGCTGTCTGGTTAGGAAGAGAGGGAAGCGGAGAGAGAGGAGAGAGAGAGAGGGAAAAAATTGGAGCTTCCTTTAATAGACATAGGAAGCAGGTCTTTTTTTTTTTTTTTTTTCGTTGTGTCTTTCTTTCTTTCTTTTTTTTTTTTTTTTTCAAAACTGGCGGTCAAGCGTTAAGTAACTCCCTGCCTAAATCCACCTGCTGGCAATGAACTTGGGCAGCCCCCGGGGGTGCACAAAGAGGAGCCCCCGCGCCGCGCTCCGCGCCCCCTCCCCGCTGCCCTGCTTCCATTCTCTGCTCCCGGCACACCAATGCCCACAGCTCCTCTCCCCCTGCCACCAGCGACAGACATACCAAAATACACGCTCGCTCCAGCTCCTTAAAGAGCAGAGATGGGGGGGTAAAAAAAAAAAAAAAAAAAAAAAACAAAAAGAAAAAAAAGAAAATAAAAAGAAAAAAAGGAAAAACCAAAAAAAAAAAAACAAAAACAAAACAAAAAAACCAAAAACCAAAAAAAAAAAAAAAAAGAAAAAAAAAAGAAAAAAAAAAAGCTTTTCCCATCTCGGTTGCGACAGTGATAAGGGGTAGGGAACATCTCATACCTGGTGTGAATGCTAATCAGCCAGGAGTTCTCCTTTTTTCCCAAGACAGGGAACTGTTTCCTTCCAAATTTATTAGAACCTCCTCCACTGCCTCTTTGAAAAACCTTCTTTGTCACCCTCTTCCCAAGTCCTGATACTTCTTTAAAAAAAAAAAAAAAAATGGCTTCGGAGCTCCTTCTATTCTTGATATTGATTCTCTCTCTCTC